>JAUESF010000080.1:7617632-7637406 GCA_032274765.1 Malacoctenus tetranemus
CACATAGCAGAATGCGCGCGCGCAAAAACGGATGGATAACTCAAATCAACGCCCAGAACACATTCATCCATTACGGTCCTAAATAGTCAAGTCTGGCTCGAGTCAACACGGTTCTGAAAGGAAAAATCGAAAAGTGAAATTATATTTCCCTATTATGGCCAAACACGTTCAACCATCACCAGATAAATATTACCGCTGTTCACAATGTAACGGTAAAGCTGATAACTGCAATATTTCCCAGCAGTTGACAGTCTAATCATAGCAGGGGAAGTCGTATTGAAGAGAGGGTTTGGCCCCGTTAAATAAAAAAAACGACATAAGGTGAAAGTTTGACGGGCGACGACCTTAAAACAGAGGTAACAAGCCAGATAGGAAGGGCACCTCTTGAAGTCATGGATCCCTTAAAAACTCAGTTCGACAGAGATCAATATGTGACAGCACTTAAGAATTCCCTACACTCGTCTGACATTTATTTTGGGATGGATGATGCCACCACTCGAATACAGAGCAGGCGAGAGAGAGGTGACGGTCCTTCAACTTTTCTTTAACTCTAATTTCAGGCCGAGCCATTAGCACAGCTTTCCTCCCTTTCCTCCGAATCAAAAGCTCGTTAATTAAACACATTTGGGTCAGTGGACGGCTGATGACAGCTCTGATGCTTTGTGGGTTTAAGGCCAAAACACAGCATGTGTTCATGTGGTATTTATCATGGACCAAACCAATCACAGCCCTCCTCTTTTTTCTTCCCTCCAAGTTGCCTCTTCACATTCGACATCTGAAAGCTCATTTAATGGGAATACGTACGACACGCGAGCAGCGACAGGAACATAAAATTGCCGCCTCTCTTTCTTGTGCACATGAATAGATTCAATTCGAGCACGTGGATGTGACTCCTTTCAGAGAGACAGCCGCACACAAACACATGTGACATGTAAACAAGGTATATGTGATCCGCAAATGCGGCGATTATTTGAAACAAATTGTGGAATCCGTCGCATCGTTACCACGTTTCTCTCGTTCCCCCTCGCCCGACGAGGAGCAGCTGTGAGACGCTTCAGAATTACAACAATTGATGGTAAAAAACATTGTTCATTCGGAGACGATCTGCAGATTGTGCTGCGCAGACCCTCTCTGATTTCCTGCTCTTAACACCACAAATTCGTTGACATTTGCAAAAAATAGGTTTGCGACAAAAGATTCTGAATAAAAAGTGAAAACACGCAGCTTCTCAGTTTCTGCAACAAGTGCATTGCTACATATTTCACCATGAATGTAAATGTCTTGTTTGTTGTTGATTTACTGTTGACAACCGTTTTATGCCACATGCACATTATATAATAAGTACTGAAGGCTGCTCACACAGAGGAAATTCACATGTATGCATGTGAAATATTAAAGATTCTTGTCTTCATTTATCTTTTTCTTGCAGTATATTCGATGATTTATGTCATGTTTTACAGTACATCGAGATAAAACCACCTGCTGTGCTTACACCATGCTCCCTTTAAAACTGGCTCAGTGGAAGACTGAGATTTATAATAGATAATGTGGGGGTTTCTTTCCCTCTCTGCAGCCATCTATGTGCATTTAATTTCATTCAAGTGTTTATGCTAAACACATCCTTTCAAATATATAATTCATAAACACTTTAGCAAGCATTACTCCTAGATGGCATTAATTGTAAATGGTGTGATATTTAGGTTGAATGTGGGTGACTTTATGGCCATCCCAGGGGAGAGCTGGATCTGTGGACATGGCCACACGCTTGCTGTCTGCTCCCACCCAGACACACATGAATTCAAAACAATGCTTCGATGCATCATCCAGACACTTAAGCTTTTAAGAGCTTTAATACGGTGCCATATCTCCCCAGTACATTAAAAGAAGTGTAAGGAATCCCGCTCATTAACGGGTTCTCACGCAGTTTTGAGTAATGAAATAAATAATTTCCAGGTCTCCGAATGAACTTATAAATGGAGACAACATTTGTCTTTATTAAAGAAAAGATGAACCCACCGCATTGCACCTCAGAGACACGCGAGACGACCGCTCGCGGCTTTATTAAAGAGCAATAAGTCACTGAGCGCTGACCGAAAAACAATCTATGGGTTTTAGTTTGACTATTATATTTTACAGCTCTTGGCTTTTGCCGCATCATTGGGTGAGATCTTGGCTCAGGATTTTCTTTCACCTGTCGTAGAGAATTAAAAACTCATTCGTCGAGTCATGCAACGATTCAATTTGCCGTTAGAAACAGGAAAGGCCCGACCTACCCGAAAAGACCAGCCAATGTGCATCAGTGGGCTTTGCTTCATCAGCAAATCCAGCACAATTAAGAGCTAGAGGGTCCTTTGGAGATGAGTTTGTCAACAGAAAAAAGGAGGTCTATCGACCCCCTCTGCAGTGATGACTGACTGATGGTTGACATTTGACCAGACACTGGTCAGGGAAGAAAAAAGGGAGTTCAAAAAGTTGGCCTTTTTTTCTCCCAGGCTGGTGAAAGTAGCAGCGACATAAAAAGTGGAGCTTTTTCCGTGACGAAAGTTTGACGTTCTCAGTAAATATGTCAAAGATGGTTTATTGTTTACTTCAGTTTCAATAAAAAAAATAAGTAAAAGCCTGGCTTGCCTGGTGCATCCGAACATTTTCTCATTTACAGCAACACTGTGTTCTCAGTGACGGCACCTTCCTTATCTAAATACTTTTAGCTTCAATGAGTCAGCTGGTTTGATTCAGTGTTTGCATGGCCGCCTTAGATAATGCCACATCTGCACATTTTACACATTACATAGAAAAATAAACATCTGATGGGGACACCGGCTGTCGTCCCCTCAAGTCCTCAAAGCTGCAGCTTTCGAGAGGTGAGTCAGGGTAAACTGCACTACTGAACAGATTTTTGACAGTCAGGTTTGAAAGGAGATATCCATGCACTGTGCATCCGATTTGTTACACCGTGTTGTTTTGATGAATGGTGCTGCTTTACCGTCTCCAAAAAACAAGGTAATTTTCTTTGGGTAAGTGAAGCTGAAACGTAAACTTTATTGACACCAAAAACTACAGCATAAAAACAAAATGAGACAAAGCGAATGGACTTCGGGCAACTGTAAAACCAATGGGTGAAACCCCCTGCGTGAGTGAGTAGGACACGCTGTGGAGATTTAAAGCCATGCATATTGCACAAAGCTGGCGAGTGATAAGTTAAAAATTTGCAGCTGTCTCGGGAGCAGAAATGGATCGAGAGAAAGACTCTGCAACGACCTGGCGTTTGTGGAGCGGGTGATCAGTCTTCCCAACAAAGGTGGTTCAACGCAGTCTGAACTTTCTCTGAGCTCAACAAAAAAAGTCCTTCAGGCTCCCGGTGGGCCCCCTCCCTCCCTGATGAAATGCAGGTGAGCTCACTCCGACTGTGGAGGTCTGCAGAGCTGCCCGAGCCTCCTGGCTCATTATGAGATATTTTTGGCCCGATTTGGCTGCTCAGCGCAGGACAGTTTTTGAACAACTCAAAGAGCACTTTAGCACAGACGTTTTCCTCCCGGGGTGTCTTTTATAAAGGTGGCCTCATTGCAGCGTGGTTTAATTCTAATTACACCGTAGCATAATGCAGTCGACGAGCAGCACCGAGACCATTTCAGACAATGGCAACCTTGGAAGTCAGCAGGTGCTCTGCAAATGAAAACGTCCTTAAAAAACCACAAGAGCGACTCAACAATTCAATGTACTCCTTTTTCTTTTGTTGCATTCAAGTTTTTCCCGCATTCAAAATGTGAGAGGGAGCGAATAAAGCAAAGAGACAGGCTCTTCACTTGAAGTTTGCCAAACAAAAAAGAGCTAAATTGATGGATATCTTCCCTCTGCAACCCCGGAGGAACCTGCTATCTTCAAGGCACATGCGTTTCTAATCGTGTTAGTCCTTGCTTGTGCTCTACATGCCATGTCAAATGTTCCCATCACCTGCTTTAATGGTCACCATTTTTCTGACCACTGAGCCAACAGGTGAGAACTGTGTCGTGGTGCGATAGCAACCAAACGACCGAATGCTATCACGAACTGCTGTGCAGTTTGTAATTACACAGTTTTCATAGTTTTTTCCCACTTCAAGAGTTGAAATGTAAAAAAAATGCTCCGTCTCTCTGATGAGTTGAGAAGAATTATCTGATTGATCTTGCAACACCAAGGTTCTCCACAGATACGCAACACCCACTGGAAAAATAGAGATACTACCACAGATAAAGCAACGTTTAATTAAAATAAATTAATTTTCCTATTAGTTGTGTAGAATTATGAAATATGTTCAATTAATTCTCATTTGATTTAATGTACAACACATTGTGTTGACTTTTCTGATCATTGGAGATTTGCATGGAATAGGAAAACTATTTTACATTTCAGAAAATGAGTGCTGAATTTATGTTATTGTCAATTTTTTAGTCAATCTTTTCATTTCTGTTTTTTCTGGTTGAACTGCCTCCAATTCTCTCACTGTCATTATTATCCGTCTGTCCGGATTACTCACAAAGTTCTTGGTTGATTTTGATGACGTTTGCAGGATGGGGGAGCGGTGGGAGAGAGAAAATTGCTTCGATTTTGGGCTGATCTGGCTACTTGGTGATCCAAAAGGGTTTAAAAATACATTCCTTTGGCATTTCATAAGAGTGCGTGGCCCTTTAAAAGAGTCCTGCATGCAAGGGGGGGAGAAGCAGGGAAAGGTTAACAGTGGTGTTTATGCTCTCAGAGTGCTTCTTGTTATTATCATTATTGTTGTTGTTGTTTCTAATTTAGTTTCTTGCTTGAATTCATTATTTCCTTGATTTTGGATTCTTGTGAAAAGTACTACCCCCCAAAAAACACACAAAAACAAACAAACAATACAGCCACCAGAGAAATGAATCTGAATGAACGCTGCTGCTGGGCCCAACTTTGCTGGTTTCGTAACACTGTTTCTTTCTTTCTTTCAAATCTGATGATTCTGATGAAGAGGTGATGTTGTAAGACTGATAAATGTCCACACTCACAAAGGACGCCTTCATCCGTGAGTGGGAACGACGCCAACGGTGATCAATCCAGCTGAGCTCTCAGGGTCAGCAGAACTGTGTTCGGTTTGACTATGACTCTGCAGGAACAGTGCCATCCCTTGAAAGCATGCCACATTAATCAACCCACAGATTAGTCTATTGACAGTGAATGAGACCTGCTCAAATGGTATAATGGCAGGAGCGCTAATGGCGCCGGGTTTGATACAACCTTTAATTTTGTAGAAGGTTTTATATCAGCTGATGAACAGAGGATACATACTTTTACAGACCAAAAAAAAGGGGTTTCGTTGAATAAGATTTTACACAAACTTGTTTTGTTTCTGAAGATTGATGATTATTGACGTCCACAAAAGAAGAAAGTAACTCATCTGAGTAATTGCTGAGACAATGCTCCTCATTTGTGTGGATACTTCGAAAAAGGACAATGCATGGCATGTGATTGAAATACTGCATGCCACCATTGTATATGATGGCCTTTTGTTTATTAGATTTCCACCCCCCCTCCCCAAACTCTAATTATCTTCTTGTTTCCAGGGGAACATCTCTGGAACGAAAGCGATAGCATTTCTAAATGTTGGCTCCCATTCTTATTTTGCAGGAAACATATAGGTATGATACACTATTAGAAGATTATCTTATGCATTTATCAAACATTTGTGCAAAATGATAAACGCTCCTTCACCGTTTCTACAAGCCCCTTTTTTTTCCCCCTCCGCACAGATTTATGCATTAGCCCCTTGAGCACTGCTAATGCAGCAGGTTCCAGTGGTTAATTCTTAGCTTTCCAGCAGCCAATTCCAATGATTCCCAATGTAACAGGCAGTCCAAATCCACTTCAGAAAATTTGGGTGTCATGCACCACTAATCTGTTCAGCTTCATCTGTGGGTGGCAGCAGGTGCAGAGCTCCAGCTAATGAATATGTAAATCAACACAGAACGTGAAAGAACTTAAGCCGAGGGGCAAAGGGCATCCGATAACAAATAGATGGGAAAATAATGGCCACTAACACTGTACATGCTAATCTATACTTTGCTTATATGGGCAACTGACCGTCCAAAACCCAGAGGTTACACAGCAAAGATGACGGAAAGAAACAAGCTGGTACTCGAGACGCACCAAGATCTGAAAGGATTAAAGCTAAAACAAGGGCTCATCCAAATGTAGTGTACTGATGTCAATTAAAACGTCACATGCAGGAGTTGGGATAAGTTTATTTCCTCTAGTTAAATACCAATGTAATGACGTGACGTGATTGGTGTTCCTGTTAAGCTTTGAACATGTAATGTTAATCATTTAAGAGATCATTATTTCTTCAGCTTTCTGACCACTTTAACTGCAGTAAAAAAGGAAAGCTGAATACACAGAGACAGAACATGCAAACGTTGCGCATTAAGGTCCCATCCAAGCACGAGCCACGAACCATCTTGCTGTGAGGTGAGAGTGCCACCCACTACAGCACAATTTATCTAAAGCACAATAGCTCATAGCGTGAATTTATCACAGTTAATGACCAGGGAAATTTTTATTTACGAGTTCACTTTGTTATCTCTTGAGGTAAACAGTCTAACTTTTACAGTAAAAGGATGCAGAGTCACATGGAGAGGCTCCCTAACTCACAAACAAAGCAGTATGATACAAGCAAAATCCAAGCTAACCTGAACTGACTGCTTGACATTGACATAAGTGCCATGAAGTGCCGTGTTTTTCACTGTTTTGCACCATCGCAGTCTCGCTTCTGAAGACTTTTTGAGTCTTCCTAATAATATTGCTGCACAGAAAGTGCACAACAGACATCTTTCTCCAGCAGCTCTTCTTCAGAGCCACAGCGCCTCATTTTCTGCATTACAAAGTTCCTCTTCAAGAAATAGGAAAAGCCAATTTATTGGATGCAGTTAAAGCATTGTCGTGATTATCACAACAATTCAGGGGAGGGTATATCCGAGCCCTCCGTTAGCCCGTTACAGTAGATGTCTCTTAAGAGGTGGCAACAGATCACTGCACTCGTGCTGCTGGTTGTTCAGGCACTAGTGGTGGGGGGGGGGCTGCAAGGAGTAGAGGGGGTGGAGGGTGCCATCCGTGTACAAACAAATACCTCTTTAGAATTCTACACAGCACTCCGCTGCAGCGTGTTTGGTTTCCAGGCAGCACTGCATTATTAATGCACCCATCTCCCCCGTCCTCTCACCCCCCCAGAGCACGTCGAGCAGGGTGGGGACAGAAAAAAGGAGGAGAGGAACTATGTCATGATGGGGTTAAAAGGAACAGTGTAAAGTTATAGTTGATTAACAGCAGTGTCTGCAGTGTTGTTTCAAACCGACACGCGCAGCATCCGAGGCAAGGTTGGAGTCAAAAAAAAAAAGGCGATGCAGTTTCTGTTTGCCTCAATGTGCGATACATCAATGGTGCTTAAGGTTGAATCATCACATTTCCTTCAATATCTCTCAACGACTCTCATCACTCACTGACAACGTGCTTTTTACCAGAGCTTTGTGTTGGACATAGAGCGAGAGCAACGGTTAAAGCCTGACAAACAGATCCGTCTCAATATCCACACTCGTGGAATCAAAGAAAAGTCAAGTGGCTGCCAGGGTGAAGTGATCCCGTCAATGCCACAGAGCCCAGCGGACCAGTAAGGGCCTCTGGTCAGAGAGCTGAAGAGGCTCAAATGTGTGGCGCAATTCAGAGACAAAGAAGATGAGCGATCGAGTCGCGCGGTCACAATGAGATGAGAAGCCACAAGCGTCAGAGCATCATCAAGGGCTGCGAGGAAAACACCTTGTGTTGCGGTTCAGTGCGCCTGCTCTATTGTGTAACTTAATTACACATTACACTGTCTCAGATGCCCTTGGTGTGTCACACTGTAAATTATGTTTATCTGGACAGTAGATTGTCCATCAACTTTCTGAACAAAACTGTCTTTCATCACTGATTTGTGTTGTCGTGAGAGGCAGTCGAAGCCTTGATTAGTTTGCTCAGCAACATCTTTGTTTATGCTACGCGTTTCTCATAAACTTAAGTAAAATAATGATGTGCAGTATTAACGTCAGAGGGTGGAATATCTACTTTAACAGCCTCATCAAGCCGAGCTGATCGTTAAGTCCATCTGTGGAGTCCTGGACTTAAAACTTTACAATCACGGAGCCTCCAACTCGTAAGTTTAAAAAAAGAAAAAGCATCCAAGATCCCTTACAAAAGGTGTTTACTCTTCACATGACCTTGAAAATACTAAAGAAATGGATCTAAAAAAACCTGAAAAAAGGTGAGCTCAAACACTCAGATATATTACTGAATGGGAAAGCCTTATGTGGAGTAATCAGTTCACTTCATCGTGACACCTTTAATCATGGTGCGAAGCCCCTTTCCTGTGGACAGGGACAAAAGCACTCACTTATTTTCAGATGTTTTGACGATTACACAGGCAATAAATCAAGCTGAATCCAGTCTGCCTGGAAATGATCAGCCGCAGGAGGGTTAAGTTTTGTCCTCGTTGTTGCACCAGACCCAGAAAAGGACCCAGCGCTTTCCAAAGTTTATCATAAATAACTTATTTCAACTACTCCAGAAAAGCTATGCAAGTTCAAATTAAATTATACCACACGTCCAGAACAGTGGGATTTCAAAATTTGAAAGGTCTTTTTTTCCTTCTTTTTATTATGCAGCCTCCCAATATTATTCTATCAACACTATCCTAAGATCATTAGCTGATGATATCTGACTTCATAAAGATAGCTGTGTAAACTGCTGCCCAGGCTGCCAAAGATGGAATTCTAAATATGATACACAGCCTCTTTCTGCCTCTGTGTCTTTCTCTCCGCGTCTAATTAAAAAGCCCAGACATATCTGGAATACCAGGAACCTGGCAGCAAGAGAGAGGTGGAGGGGGGGGAGAGACAGAGAGAGAGAGAGAGAAGAGGAAAACCAAGTGGGTGAGAGACAGAGAGATAAAGATTCCAATTTCCCCCATCACTGACATCATAAGGAACACATTGTGTCTCCTCGCAGATTGGCATCGAGCGGGCCTTGATGCTGCCACTAGTAAAATGTTAAAGAGTTTACCTTTGGTGGCCCGGCAGTGGGCCTGTTTTTGAAGCTGGCACCCCCCCCCCACTCCCTCCTTTTAATTCTACCTATTTCTGCGGACTTCATTTCCTATTCAAGGTAATGGGGTTTGAGTAATGAATTCTTGAGGAGTCCAAACCATGTCCCCCTTATGACCTCCTGTCTGTAAATGAAATAGTCAGCAGTGCAGCAGACAGGAGGTCATTCTGGTGTACAGCCGCTCTGCAAGGAGAATTCACAGAGATTCTCCTCTCCATCATCTCTAAATGGAACTTTGCAACCTTTGTTGTCCCCCCCCCCCTCCTCTCTCTCCCTCTCTCTCCCTCTCTCAATTTGTTCTTGTTTTTTGGCAATGAAATTGTGAGGCAATACACTAAGGATGTCAATACCCATTATGCCTTTGTCTTTTTATTCCGTATGAGCAAACAAAAGAAAACAGAGCGCTGCAACATTGAGCTCAGAAGCTGACTGTTGTTCTCCGTCTCTGATGTGCTACTTGACCAATCAAGCCGTTAAGCTGGCAGTTTTTCCCTCCGCTGGAATTGAAAGCTGCGAGCGGGGGAGAGCGGCAGCGGTGAGTGGTGGTGTGACATCACCTTGTCAAAGCAATCAGCCCGTATTTGCTTAAGGGGGAATTTAGAGGGGGTTGCTCATCCCTCAGTAACACTGGCTCCCAAGTCTCTCACAGCCCAAGGAAGCACGTCGAGAAAAGGGAAGGGTGGAATCGAATCTCTCGACAAGCTGTCTAACATTCAGATTTTTAATGCGTTTTTAATAAGTTCTTGACATTTAACGGAGTGTTTTTTTTTTCCTTATCGTACATTACATTTGTCGTTTTAGGGAGAAAGACGCTCTTACAGAGAGTGTAGCCAACTTATCAAATAAAACATTTATTTCCTCACTACTTATGATGGAGCAGTCACTTTATAGTGCTTTTGTTTCATTGTGAAAAGACTTGAAGATGTCAAAAATATTAGTCGAGGACAATCCAGAACAAAAAAAAAGAGTTAAAAATAGAACGCAGCCGAACGATCCTAAACCGCTACACTGTAAAACACACACAGTCTTTTTTGTATCTAAACTCCTGTCATATTTTATCATTTACTGAATGCTGCTTTGCTGGAGCGGACAAATGACAGGCTGGACAACAGAGATGAATCTGTGTGCAGCTTACAGTAGTGGCCTGGAGTGAACCCATATTTCAGGGCTTGGATGAGTCATTCAGAAGTCATAGCTGAATACAAGTCGGGATCTGTGGCCCCCTTGGCTCCAGTACAAATACAAGGCGTTTTTTTTGGAGGCAGTTTTTTTTTCTGATTGTACAAGAACACAGATTTTTTTTTAACTCTTATACAATGTGAGTGTGCGTCACATAAGAATTGACAAGCAGCTTTGTGACTGCAATGCAGTGCTTCAACATAAGCCAATGAATATACCAGTTTCACTTTACAGCTTAAGTAAAGAGACATCGAGCCCTCCAGATGCTGTATGGGAGGACTGACAAATGTGAAAGCGGTGGCGAGAAAGAGGAAGAGAGAAGAGAGGAGACAAACGGAGAAAAAGAGAGAGCTCGAGTGTGTGGGTTGACACGGAGGTGAACAGAGGGGAGGCAGAAGACATTTTCGAGGATAATCAAATATTCTTGGAGTCCGCCTGAATAGGTTGTTTTATTACGTATCACGCAACTTCTCGGGATGCCTGTGTCCAAACACAAACACCAGGGACGGAAACTGCTTATTAGGTCCATACACTCGATTGCCGATGTGTGATCATTTCATTTTGGTTCGTATATTACGATGTGTGCCGAAGTACACCGGGAGGTCCAGGTGTTATTAATTTTATAGAAATGTTAGCTTGCAAATTGAGGTGGGATTCAGGCCAATAAATTGATTCATAGGCGGAGTGACACTAGTGAAAGTCTCAGCAGTGACATTTAATGCTGCCTTCCCTATGTGGCTCGGAGAAAACAGGAATGATAAGGGCACTTTTAATTATTTCTGCTGCTGTTTCTGGCCAATCCGGTGCTCTTCTTTCTCCTTCTTCAAATAAAATGATAACAAATCCCCCGATGGCCATCCTGTGTTTATAGTGAGGGGGCGCGACAATGTAATGAGCAGAATTTGGTTTATTGCTTCCTTCTTGCTCACCATCCTCCTCATTCTTTGGGGTTTGCCGTGCTTGACTTCCTGTGTGTGTCCTTCACCTTGACAGGAACAATCCTGTAAACCTGTTCCTTTGAACAAGTGTCTGGTAAAATTCTTTAGACTTATTCAAAGAGAGGGGAAAAAAACAATTCCGTGAGCGGCTTTGCTGCGTTTACTGCCCATACTTTACTTTGTTATTGGTGGTTTTCAAGAGAGATTTGCCAGCCTCATTAATATTTCTTGCTTGACCGATTGAAGAGACAGCCTGGAGCAATGACCGTTACTTGGGGATCTGAATCTTGGCCAGTCAGCAAGTCAGGCATGGAGTTGCAAACAGAGATGAAGTCAACCACCTTCTTCTTCATTGTCATTAGAAAAGCTGCTCGGCAGCCAGAACACGAGGACATATTTCCAGCCATGCAGAAGTGAGGCTACACACTGCATGGCCTGCCAGGCGATCACAGTATTTTGAATCATTTGCAGCAAATTTACCCCATCTTCACTCACCACAGTGTCAGTAAAATTACTTATTTTAAATGATAATGATAACTTTGGTTCATGATAAACGTATTGCATCTGATGGTGGTTGTTGGATTACATGATGCCAAGCTGCTTTATATCACATGCAATATTCACATGTCTTTAAAAAAAAAAAACATCCTCACTGTCTCACTGAGATGAACTGACTTTGCCCCTCCCCAGAGACAATGCAAAATGTTATTTAGCATGACAGCAGCTCTGCTAAAGCTTGAAACTCTGTAAATGAGACGAGCGGTGGAGAACTCGAAATGGAAGTGAACTTGAGAATGTTTTTTAGGTTAGGCTACATGTATCCTGCAGCCTGCCTTTTGGCAGTGACACAGTGATCGTGTCTGTTTGAGGGTGATTTCAGAATCGCTAAAAGGCAATGTTTGGTACAGTGCACACACGGAGGCTGCAAGAAGTGCTCCTGCCGAATTAAAGGCTGAGAATGAAACTGCTGCAGCAATCTTTTAGAGTCGGTTAAATGTACAATATCTATTCGAAACGTTTATTACTCTACTTTATCTAAAGATTTTTGTTACATAACCTCAACATAGCAGTTGATGGATAAAAAAAATGAATAATCTGCAAAAAAGTGAAGAGAATAAATACAAGTATGGCAAATATGGACTAAGCTCTGCATGCAGAGGAATGCAGAGGTCGAAGCATCTTCAAACAACAAAGAAAAGGTATTTTTTCTCCAATAAAATATAGAGTAGACTCACAGGCCACAGAATTGGGAAACAGCCCTCTGCTGCAGTTATTTGAGTGTGATTCAGCATCACACAGGTCATTGTTTTTAGGTTAGCATCAATGAGAGGCTGTCTGCGAGTGTGTGACCCGAACAGACTGTGCTCAGGCAGGCAGGAAATGTTAGTCATGCCTGCAGTGTGTATATAAACACCTCTACCCCCGAGTCATAGTGAGATGTCACCTTTGCCTTCAGAGCCACATGCACCAATGTTTGTACAGAATAGCACAGTGGATACCAACCTGGGGTTAGGAAACCCCTTGGGAGGGCGCCTAACCCCCCGCTGGGGCTCGAGGCTTTTTCTGCTCGGAGGTTTTTCAAAATTAGAAATGCAGAGAAAACCATGAAACTTCACGTTTTTTTGTTTCAAATCAAAATCTGATCTTGGAAACTGCACATTGCTTTCATTTTGACGGCTCGTGCCTTGATGCGTTGGTGAAAATGTGCGTTTCTGCCTGTGTTTGGCATCACTGAAACGTGTCAGCAAATAAAAGATCAGAAATTTCATTGAGGAAATCAAACCAGCTGTTCAGTTTCACAAAAAAGACGCTGTGCAATTTTTGTAATCTCCTGTTAATGAGGTAAATTGGCAATGACTAAACCAACGCCTTTGTTGACTGAGCAGCAGGTTAGCAGGTTAACAGCTGTGCTGGTTCACAAGTAGCTAATACGATGTTAGACTGAGCAGGGAGTGCTTCAAACTAAAGATGTAATAATGTAAGATGTTGTAATAACTGTCAGTACTTTGGTACTTTGAAGTTACAGGTCTTATTCCTGAAAAACTTGTTCCATTGCAGGTTTTCAAATATCTCCTGCAGGCTGCTTCTAACTTTCTTACAAATGAAATTCCAATTAAAGAAAGACCAGTTCTCTAGACAAAGTTCTAATACTTTGACGCTACCTTTTCACTTTGCAAGAAAAAAGCTTTAAAGCTTTACCACAGCTGATTTTCCCAAACATCTGGTAAATATATATGCGCCATACACGCCCAAACTCACTCATTGTCTCTTCAGTCCACTTCCTAATCAACCTCAGCCCCAAGATCAATAGCCTGCGAAGGACAATCCAATCAGCCACTCATAATAACAGACCAATTAAAACATAATCCATTTATCCATCACCTTTAATAAGCATATTTAATTTTCAGTGTGGTTCCCCTGCATCCTGACTATCCATAATGAAAATGCCTTTTTCAAGGGCAGCGTGGCACAAGTGTCGGCAGCGCCGACCAGAATGCCCAAATAAGGAATCCACCTTTCCTCCTCATTATGAACTCAGCAGCACAGCGCTGACCTGTGACAGAACGAGCCTCAATGAGATGCTAAACATTCGCTCGCCTTCTCAGGAGTGAGTCTCTCGACCATGTTAGGGCAATGAGGGAGTGCCCGTCAAACAGCGCTATCTAAGCTTTGATGCACTACTAAAGGTGCCCATCCTTAATGGACCTTGGCTTTGGTGTGTTAAGAGAAAAATAAATGTTACTGCCATCACTGGGCAAACGAGAAAAAAGTAATGATCTTCCTCCACCCTATAGCAGAAGGAGAAACCACTATCTTCTTGAATGTATTAGGGGACGTGTTAAGGATCACCTTGAAGACATTCAAATGCTCAGTGATGGATGACGGCTTATTGATGGTTCTGAAAAATTGACAGTAGTGGAGATAAATATGGTCCAAAGCTTGCCAAATACTCTCATAAACTCTCGGCCCCACACTTGTCACTGAAATTATGCTGCTGAGGCTGACGGTAAAAACAAGTTTCATCCAGTAAGATCAAGAGACATTCTATAACAATATCAGAATATATGAAAGTGCAGATTCTTTTTACCTTCGGTATCAAAGATTCATTCATAAAAGCTTTGGAATTTTTGCACATGTATGTATTGCAGGAAGGTCCAGAAAATGATATTCATATTTTCATGACAACTCAGTTTTCACATCTTGTCAAATGCAGCAAGAGGATGTCATCTGTTTCCTGTATTAATCCCCTCAGTGGTAAATGTGCAAAAGTATGTAAAATGACAGAGGCTCAAAGAAAGGGAAAGAAACAATGCATAGTGAATGAAAAATTACATGCATAACAACATTAGGAATAACAGGCTTCATGGTCATGTTGTGGACTGTGCTCTTGCCTCACAGCTTGAAGGTTCTGGGTTTAAGCCCATGCAAAGTTTGCATGTTGTACTTGTCTGCGTTTTCTCCATGTCCTCGTCCAATCATCCAAAAATATGTCTGTCCAAAGGTGTGAATGTGGTGCTGCGTCTTTCTGTTTGCCCTGTGATGGACGAGCGATCCATCTCGGTTGTATCCCGCCTTCACCTGACGTGACCTCGGCTCAGCTCCAGCACCCACATTAGGCCCAGACGGAAAAGCAGTACTGAATGTGTATGAATCAATAAATTGTATGCTTAGCTTGATTTTAACTGATTTCCTGTGAGTGTCACAATTATCTAAATTGAAGGTTTGATCACATTTTTTCCCTGATACCCTGACATGGGGCACCATGCTTGATCCAGCTGAGATGGCAGAGAAAGTTGATGAATCTTAAAGCTTTTCTGCTCAATGCTTCTCAATGGACCTGATCATGAATATCATCAGATGATGAAACGCACAGCATAAGAGGATTAAAGTGGCCTTTTGACATGATTTCAGATAACACTCCACCTCTAAGTATTATTTAGATGAACATCTCTAAGATACGCTTGACAAGGTGTTACCAAATATTAAGCTGTAGGGCTTAAGTTGTACTCAAACTGCAGTAGATACTTGTAGTTAACAGTCTCAGTCTCCCACCTCTCCCTGTCTCACACTTGCACACACACATACTGTTATGCAGAAGGGGGTTCTATCCAAATCCGACATCTCACTGCACTCTGGCATTCAAACCCTTTGTACGAGAGCCGACACCTGGTCCCTCTCGCCTTGCCAAAGAGGCCTAGCGAGTGGGCTCAGATGCCTGGAAGAGCTGGGAGAATTTACACCGCCCACCTCCTGCTCAACACACAATCATACACAGGCCATTGGAAGTCCAGAAAAGGACAGACTCTCTTTCCCCCCCAAGTTGCCCCTATGAGCCCGAGTCTATACCCCCACAGGTGTACACACACTCACACTGAAACACACACACCCAGGCACACACAAACACACATTTATTCTTGTAGACACAAACATGTTGACGAACACTTAACTCCACACATTTTTCGCTGAATCATGCATGTTGAACCAAGTGCCAGACACAAGACAGTATACTGCTGTGATAGCATGGTGTATCTAATAGTTCTAAATGAATGCTATAGAGGTCAAAGAGGGAGCATAATTAGTTTTGGATATGAACTAGTTTTGTGCCACTTGAGGGGTTTTGGCTGCAGATTCCAGCCATTTTCTGCCTTGATGCACCGAGCAATATTCCATACACAAGCTATGATCCTAACCTCAGGCAATGCATTTACCTCGGCGAACGCTTCCCTGTCTTTGACTTGTTTTATTCTTTTTCCATGTATATAATAGGACTAAGCCTTTTTAAGCCACAATGTTTCTTAAAACAGGACCTACTTTCTAGTTTTGCTCCATTTGAAAGCGCCGTGTGCAGTAGATCCGTCTCCTACCTTTGCTAGCCTGTCTTAACACCTTAACTGGGAAAATGTCCCAGAACCTCCCCGGACTTCCAACGCTGATGGTGCGGTGCAAGAATGAGGGCCCTTTAAAAGCCTGACGTGTTATCAAGCCATGCATATTTCAAAAGCTACACCGAAGGTTTCTTGAATACATTATGCAGAATTAGGCATGGGAGTATGCACACAGTACATCTATACCTACAAACACAGGCCTGGATCATGGATTTGTGTGTATAAGATCATCTGGCTGAGGGGAAAATGCCAGGTTGAACCTCGGGAGCTGCACTTCTGTTGGTGACAAATGGGCACCCTATCGCTGTGATCTGCCAGCCTACCTCATCTTTACTAGACAAACTGTAACTCCAGTGTAGAGTTCATCTCTGCTTTTGGCATTTTTATCTGAGACATGTAGTGTTTTCTCCCATAATGTGGTAACAGAATTGTGAGGTGAGTGGGAGCTAAATGTACCTTCAGAGCCACATTCTTGAATTCCCCTTAGGATTAATAAACAATTTTTCTGTGTGCTGAAGAAGGAAAAGACGGTGCTTCATTTTTGATTCACATTTTCTAGTCAAAAACTCTCTTCTTCATCAGATGTTATCAACACAATGAGGTTCTGTTTAATCCTACAAACTGACAACAGACACTAGTTTGTTTTCTTTCTGAACCAACTTTCTCCTTTAAGCTCCACACAACTTCAGGTGACATTTTCCCTGAGGTGCCTAAAAGGCTGCCATTGTAAAACCCACTGGAGTCGTATCTGGCTGATGGTTGTGTGAGCTGGAATCAATTGGATTTTAGCTGTGGTGGTGGGCCACCTCTGGGGTTAGCTTGCCTACAGGCAAGGCTTTGCCTCCTCAGCTGTAAGGTTGGGCACTGGGCCCTCCGTGAAGCAGAATAGTGGACCACAATGTTAATCTCTCCTCTCCGCTGAGTCCCAGCTGTGGCCCTGCATCCCCACTGGGCCTTTTAATGTGGAAAGGGGGCAGCATGTCTTTCACTACAGCCATGGAAACACAACCCCAGTTACACATCATTTAAAAAATGATGCTGGCTCTTCCACTAATGAATCTGTTGCATGGTATACATTTCTATAGACCTTTGCAGGCTGCCTTTATAGTTTATTTTTGAGTTCTTACTTCACATTTTTCCTCATTTCTTTATCTGAAACATAGATGTTCACCAAATACGATGCGAATACGACGACACTTTCTCCTAATTATCCAAAGAAGTAGGTTGTATTTTCTAGTGTAATGTAACCATTTCACATTAAATGATAAGAGTTGAAAAAAATTTCATACGTGTTTTTTCATATCTAAAAAACACAAACTCAAGTTTGCTCAGCAAACAAACCAACAGTGATAAATAAAAAAAAAGGGGAAAGAGACCAACCCTAAAGTCAAGGTAGCAAAACCTTGACAGCTGGCCATAACAGCAGAAAATAAATAATAATTGGATCTTTCATTGATCATTGAGCTTGTATTCTGTGCTCTCACAGCGGGGTCACAGCTGAGAGTCACTCACTGGCTGGGAGTCTGCATTTTTGCTCAAAGACACTTCAGTAAGACGGATGCTTGCCAACGCAAGGGCTTGAACCCTTGTCCTCAACTTGAATAATTGTCTCCCTATTCACAATGGCACCTTCCTGTTCCCACAGAATACGCAGGATTCGCCAGGCAGCTCATGAAGGGAAAAAAAGTTTCAGCACAAATTGTTCATGGAGCAACTTTAAGCCTGATATTTGCACAATAATTCAATATCATATTTGCTGGGAAGAGAAAACATCAATAAAATATATTTTTTTAAAAGACAGACACACTTAAGTCCTTTTCGGGAAACAATGTTATTCATAAAACTAACACATGCATTATTGACCCCACCATGCACAGATGCTAACAAGATCCCTTGAAATTTATATGTATGGAGCCTGGGAAAAAAACGTCTCATTGTTATCTTTAGTGATCCAACGGGTCTGTGAACTACAGCGCAGCACACTCTGAGGCTCGGTTACTAATCTTAAATTCAGTAAAATCTATTTAGAGAAATATCAAAAAGTCCTGCACTGGCTCTTCTATTTTCTCATTAGGCAGATAGATGGAAGATAGCAAGCACTGGAAGAGGTGGAGGCAAGAACAGATTAGTCTCCCTTCACAAACAACCACACATCCGATTCCTTGACTTTTAATTAAAAATGCCATCGCAATTAGACACGGTAGTTTAAAGAACTGGCGAAATAAAAAAGAGTTCAGGCTTGCTATAAAGGCAATCCGGCGCAGTTCCAGGAGAATAAAGCTTTTCACTTTTGTCATTGTGAATGTGGGGTTTCTTATTATTATTTTTAAAACGGAAACTTAAATCGGCTTATAGGTTTTTCGCAAAAGCACTGCAGCAGGAGCAAAAGAGGAGGCAGAGAGGAGAAAATAGAACTCAAAGTCATCACAGTGGTTACAAAGGACGTCGAAGATTGAGGTCAGGGGAGGGGGAAAACTATTCTGTCGGCACAATAAATGAGAACAATTAATCAACAGTTAATGTGAGTCACACCATTTATCCATCTAAACAATCTGGTTCCACCAAGTCACATTACTGCAGTAATGGATCTGTGCAACTCTGACACTCTAAATACTTCAGAGAAGGACAACAGCCAGTCGCACTCAACACGGATGCACCTGAACATCAAAAGTAGCAGATCTACTCCTCCTCCCAGAAATAGCGAGCAGTGCGAGAACTCCGGCCTACTACTATGTCCTAGTTGCTTTGCTTTACTTAAGCATACGGAGCAAACACTGAGCGTTCACTGAGGGCCCAAATGAGGGTGATTTCATGGGAACAGGTTTCAGAGTGGGTGGGATACTAGAAAAATTCTTTTGAGAAGACAAACCAGCTCTTAGTATTGAAGATTCAGTGAGCTGTTGCCACTGCTCTGCATAACAGCCCAACCGTAGTTCCACCAGTCATTCAAAAATCTTTCAACAATAGCTTTGTACATCCTTGGTATGAAAATGGTCCTTTTCACACAATCCTTTTGTATCCATGTATTTTGCTTTGTAAATGTGCTTCGCCTACTGGTGGACAAATGGGAACACATTCCCACTTCCATTCACGTTTTTTTTTTCTTCTCCTTTTTGCAATAGAATAACAAATCGGTCTTGGTGATTTAGCATTCCCGAGGGTAATTGGTTTTCTGGAGTGGTGACCATGTGGAGATGAAAAACAATCAGCAAAGCTCTTAACAGATGCTGTAATTACCTGCGCAGACTCACACAAGAGCGTGAGCACACACGAGTAGTGGTTGCACCCACTGTGATCTCCCACTTACAGGAAGGGAAGGGCGGATCCCACTCGAGATCCTGACAAGCAATGTAATGCAATCCAACTATACGGCAGGGCTGTAGGTTTGTGGAGTGAGCTGTACTTTTTTTTGTCATACAAGATGAAATAAACGAAACAAAAAAAGAACATTTTCTTCGGCATAAGAGCAAGGGACAATCTGTTGGCTGCTCGACTCATCATCCTGATTTTATTAACTCTTCAAAGACCTGTGATCATTTTGGGCATAACCTGAGAATATTACGAGAAATGACACCCAAATAATATGAATGGTAAAAGGAATTCATTATACCACCTGAACATTTTCAATGCGCTTTATAT
>JAUESF010000080.1:7645179-7662924 GCA_032274765.1 Malacoctenus tetranemus
AGTAAACTCAGCAGGTTAAGTTATTTACCTTTTTCCTGCAGTGGCCGCTTTACTTCTCATTCACACATCTTTGACTTTTGATTTTGTGCATAAGAAAATCCTCTCGAAGTTCACATCAGAAGTTCACATTTCTCTCCTTCCATCATTGTTACAGACGGCGCCGATCTATTTACTTGCATGAATCGGCCATATCTCAGCAGAAAAGAAGTTCTTGAAATTATTGCTTTCTATATTAGATTTTTTTTCCCCCTCCTGTCTCATGATATTAATCCTTTTTTTAATCTTCCTCGACAGCATGAATAGTCAGGGTCTTGAGTGTTTTTCACATTAGAATGTGCATCTGGCTTTATATATGGCAGCCTCGAGAGGTTTAAATGACTTGGTGAGAAGAATTCAGTGTGAAATGGGATGTGATGCTGCACAGAGGTGTTCCAGTCCCACAGGCTGTGTTGTAAAGCTCCACTGGACTTCACTGACTCCTGCTCACCTCCTTTCCACACTCATTCTTTCTCTCCTTCTTTCACGTTTTTTTTTTCCTACCAAGAGACAAGCACTATTTCTTTTTACAACATTATTACGACATTCATTTTTCCTTCAGCTCACCCTGGGAAGAAAAAAAAAACTGAACCATGCTGAGAATTGGCTGCTCTTAATTATTGCATATTAATAAATGAAGCCTGATCTCCAACTCTCCAGAGCAGCTCATGCTGATCTTGGCCAGCGAGCCTCGTGCCTGACCAGAGGCATCGCTGCTCACCCACATCAGCCTCATCACGCGCTGTGGTTTCACTTCACTTAGAGCTCGGTGTATATGAGAGCTTAATAGCGACTGAACCATTGATATTCCAGCCAAACTGCCCTGGGATTTGGCAGAACGGGCACCAGCAGAGGATAGAAACAGACAAAACAAAGTGACAGAAAGCGAGTGCGAAAGTTACACCAGATTTGCAGTCGCATGCCGAGATGCCAAGAACGATAAAACCATCTCGCCGAGACGGGGCCACTGAGATGGACTCGATTCGGTCCACTCGCGCCGACCCCGGCCCCCCCACCCACCCCCTTCCACACCGACACCACCACCCTTTATCCTCTCACACTGCTCTCTCGCTCACCCTCCTTCTCTCTTATTCTGTGTTTCAAACATGATGAACAGAAAGCAGGGGAGAGATGAGCAGCTGGCCGGGGCTCGGCGGGGCGAGGGAACACATTTGACAAAATCAAATCAGGGCGGTCAAAGGTGAGGTCTGCCAGTGCCCCCCCCCCCTCCCCCCCACGGAGCGGCCAATAGTATCAACACTGCACAGATGACCAGAAAACTGTGTAGTCGCTGATGAAAACGTTGCAACACAGTCACGCTCTCACTGTGAACTGAGGATCTCCGGCTCCGTTCTGCCCTGTGCAGAAGTCCATGCTCACAAATCAGTTTGAGCATAATTAGATTGTAGAAGTGATTTCACCATTTAAATTCTATTAGAGATGTAATTATAATGTTTAATGTCTATCAACTTGGCTGCTCGTCAAAATTCACTATTTTTTACGAGACAGATGAAAGACGTGATTGTATTGCTCCTCAGCCGCAATTTCTCTCATGAGACGATGACACTGTACAGGCCTTCAATTTGGACATATCTCCCATCTTGCAGTAGGAAGTCAGCTGTCGCACTATTTCAGCAGCTAACACTTTAATATGCAACACCTCATAGAGCCAAAGCACCAATTGAAGCCATTATCCAGTGTTCAGCTCACTAATAGATTTATTAGAGGGCCAGAGCCGGCTTATTACAGTGGAAAAAGAGCGAAGGGAGTGATCTTTGCATCTGCATGCTATGTCGGCCTTGAAAAGAACCATAAATTATGGCTGTCGCGAGAGAATGTGAAAGAGAAATCAAGTCGGAGTCCTCTGCTCTCAAACCTGGGTGGTGGTTCAGGTGGCGTCCTTTTCTACTATATGCACAGTCATAGATTCGGCGCTCACATTCCCCCTGTCAGGGCCCATCACCATGCCTCATCCTTAATCATCAGGAGCAGGGAAAGGTCATTACCCAAGTAAATTACCTCTTTAGCATTTGATCACTCCTTTTTTCTTTTCTTTTCTCCTGGAAACCGAGGCGTCGAGCACCCGGCGATTCGCGCATATTCGCCCGCTCGAGCTACTTTTGCTTCAAACCAGGATGCGGCGCGGTTCGGAATCGTGTGCCGCAGCACACTAGAATTTCAGATTCTAGTCTTGCTCGAAATTAATTCCACTTTGGGAAAGTTTACAGTTGATTTTTGACAGCGCTACATCTTTTCATCTTCTCCCCCATTCCCCTCTGGGACTAACGAAGTATTCACAAAAGATGACAAGGAAGGAAATTATAAAGTTTCAGGCTGCATATTTGCATTTACGGAAAATACTGAATGATAAAGCACTCTGACAGTCCAGTGCACTTACACAGCACACGCTGTAAAGCATCTGTTGAAAGCTAGCCATAATTCATTCCCCTAACACTCATGCGTGAGCATTAATAAAATTCACACACTCTCCCTTCGTTTATCTGTGGAGATGTGCGTGTCAGTCAGTCTGTCTCCTGTTCTCACTCCCAGGCACCAGTTCTCCATCCTAAATCTGTCCAAAAATGTACAAAATGAATGTTCGAGTAAAGCATGACCTTGTCGAGAATGTATTAAAGATTGTTCAACATAAATCAGATGTATATATATTTTAATAGAGTATAAGGCGTTAATCTTGGCAGTATGCGAGTAACTAATTATTCTGATTTATCAGTGGTGCAGATGCAGTAACTTGAGTTTTGTTACATTTGTCATAGCTGGGAGCTGCTGTCTTTTCTTTTCTGACTGCTGGCTTCAGCATTAGCCAGAGCTAATGCTCGTGCTTTCTTTGAGGGCAGGAGGGCCTGAACATCACTGTACGAACTCAGTCCTCCAGAAGGCAGCGTGAAAAATGTCCAACTGTAAGTTAGCCTGTAACCACAGTACTTGTTCTGTATTCAGCAGCGGCAAATAAACATTAGCTTACATTTTTATGACCTGTTCCACTGCTGTTTGCATGTTGGTAGTTTATCCCAGCTGTTGTGACGCTGCCTATTATTGCTGTCCTTATTTCATAAATTCTCTTCTGCTAAAAACAGCTAACAGTTTCAGCAGTGCATATGGAGCATTACCTGGTTTAACTTCAGTTGAACCCTACTGATTAAATAAAATGATTAGACACACACTGATGCAGCACAAGGAGCATGTCACAACAATAATCACCATTATAACATTGTTATGTGCACCTTTTTTAGAAAAATGTTGTCAAGAGACACAGTTAAAAGTTTTGCAGGTCAGACACTCGTGATGCAACTTCACTGCTTATTGAAGCATCGCCAGCGTTCGGGTTCTAATCGCCAGCAATTTAATCAATGCTACAAGTTCATGACTCGGGTGAGAAACTTAGAGAAGACTCTGTTATGAAGTGTTGCATGGACAGACCAACTATACAAACTCCCAAGCAAACTTTTATTAATCTTTAGAGACCTAATGTCATGACCAGATGTCCGGGCGAGACACTCGCTCTGCAGAGAGCATTTTAACAGCGAGCAGTTCTGGTGCAGCCTCCGTTGTTTCCACACATTTGTAGAAATGCCATCAAGATCAGTGATAGCAGGAGTAGAAAGGAGAAGCAGGGCAGCTGCCACTCCCGAACGCGAATGGCTCTTGGCCCTCTGGGTTCATTGTGATTTGACCTTTTTGACTTGCCGTTGCAGCTCTCAATGTGACCACAACAACCGCAAAAAAACAAAAGCAGGAGAAATAATAGGAGTGGATTTTGCAATGATGTGCTGCCTGGTTCGATCAGAAGCAGCCAGGAACCCGTGTGGTGGTAGTGCACCCTGCTGCTACACATTATAAAAAAAAAAGAAAAGAAAACGTTGTGCTTGGGGGCATGGCAGGAATGCTTGCAGTCTCCAGACAGTCAATGCAAACCAACTTAAACCATTTCAGTCTTTGTGAAAGAATTAAGTGTGTTGGTGGGGATTTCTGTCTTCATTCAGAGACAAACTGGCATCCACTGCAACATTCTGCACAAGAAACTGGCATTGGGCACTGCTGTCTGCATAATGAGGCAAAATTACAGCGTCTTACAGGTTCTGGTCATCTACCAAACCATCTGTACCTAGTCGTTTAACATTCTGGCCCCAATCCTTGCAGTCTAAAAAGTTTGCTTAAACACTTTGCTTCTTCAGGACCAAATCAAGATTTTCCCTGAGCAACAGATTACTCCATAAGCCTTCCCCATTATTCCCTTAAAACCATTCAAAAATTTAAAACACAAGAAAAAAAAAAAGAAGCAAGAGCTGAGCTAAATACAATGCCTGTCCACTTTCTAGCCAATTTCAATATTTAGTGAGGTTACAGATAACAAGAGGAAAAGGAGGAGGTCAGAGAGGTTACGTATCCACAGGGTGTCAGCCAGTATGACATTAGACCGATTAGCTTCCATAATTATCTGCTTTTACCGGGGAGTTTTGCGCTGGATTGGCGTTATGCACAATTAATGTACTGCTTTCCTCCTCCTCCTCAAAACACACGAAACTTGAACTTTGTTATTGATAGAAAAATGAGAAATAAAGATATTAAAACAGAGAGATAGAAAAATAGATATCTAACATTACACTTTTATGTCTTGCAACATTAAAAGCCATGCCTGAGATGCACTTGCACAATTCTCTTTTTCTTGTGCATAAGCAGGAAGCTTAAAAACGGTGTTTCACTCCATCTGATTGACAGCACTGCTGCTTGTTTCGGTCGCCTATGGTTTCAGAAAATAAAACGCACACTTCATGTATGTGTAAACAAATTCAGTTTTAAACAGATGCTGTGATGGGACTCTTGCATGGCTCTCCCTGCTGCCAAGCTGCATGGGAAGTGAAAGTGTATGTGGGAAATATTCACAGCATTGCCTTGATATTTATCACACCCCTCTTGCCTTTAAAATTACTGCTCATTTATAGTTTGAAGCATTTGTCTTCTATTGTCTCTCCCATCCACCTCACTGGACTCGCAAGGCCAAACAGAAGCAACCCAGGAACCAGTGGTGGATGTGCACGATTTCCTCCCCCCCCCCCCCTCACTCCCGTGTATCTCCCCCGAACCCATTTGAAATGGTGGCTATGAATCTTCATTGCATTCGGCGGCGTGGAAAGCGGGCCCTCTCCTAAATGACTATTGATGATGATGCCACACAGTAAGGAATGTGAACACAGTATGGAAATGGTACGGCAAGCTTAGAGAACTTGGGAGGGTGGGGGATGGGGTGGGTGGGGGGGTGGGGGGTGCTAGGTGTGGAGGAGGGTGCAGGGTGGAGTGCTGTGAAGTGGTATGGATAGGCTGGGAGGCGATGAATCAGCCACCAGTCTGATCTGAATGTCTTTTTTTTCTAGAGGATGTCAGGTATTACTTATCAATTGACAAATAAATAAATAGATAAATAAATAAATAAATGTGGGAGAGAGCGCAAGAGAGACACACTGGTAGACAGTGAGTTGGTGTCCTTGCCTTGTCCAGAAATGAAAGCGAACATCCCCGGAGCCTGACTTTGGTGATAAAGATAAATGCAATCACGCACATATGCACATGCACATTTCAGATACACTTGTGCTTGGGTCTGATATTCGTAGCTAATTTTCTAAGAAGGATAAGATAGAGCACAATTGCAGAGTGCAATTTTGTTCTTTTACTGTGTGTTACTCAGAGTTCTGACCTTCCTGTGAGCTTGAAAACAGAGTTGTTGAGCGGAGAGAGGGCTGCATTTATTATCAAAGACACCGAATAAGTGGCATCCATGGTCCTCTTCATGCTCCCCCTTTTTTCTTTCACTGCTGCGAGATACAGCTTTTTCAGATAGCTTTTGGGTCTAATGTGCACTGGTGATATCCACTCCCCCAAGGCCCATACAACTTGTCCTTGGTGCTGAGAAACTATGAAAAGTTACCCTGACAGCACAAGAGTTATTGGCTTACGAGACTCTTACGAGAAAGAAAAGGGATGCCGCCCAACAATACTGATGTCATTCATCCAGAGCATTCGAACACCAGCATGTAGAGCAGGAATGCAGCCAGACACAACACCGTGTGAGTTCACTGATTAGTATCTTCCTCTTGATTAAATTACTCTCAGAACTCAGCTGGAGCAAATGTATAAATGATGCGAACACACAAAATTGCCGTCTACACATTTAGTCATTTAAATTATATCAAGCTGTTGCGTATCTCACTGCATTTTTGTTGTTGTTTTTTTTTCCATGCAGGTTTTGCGGTGTTTACCTTGTTTCATCATCGCAGTTTCATCTTTCCGTGGTGTGACACACCATAATGAGCGCCGATGGTTTGCAGGTGCATATGTAATTAACTGATGAACAAATGGCTGGATGGGAGCTATATATAGCGATAGTCATGTGTAATGGCCATGCGCACGGCACCCTGTTCTGAGGACCTCACCAGTGTGGAATGATAAAATTGTACTTTCTCTTTTCTTTGACACTTTAATGGAGCAGTCAGGGTTATTCATATGCAAAACAGCTGATAAGGGCATGTCTACATCAATTTATGGCGAACAGAAAGAGTGGAAAACTGGGTTGTGCACATGTCACACGTGTTTAAATGTGAATGACTCATACGTGTGTGTGCACAATGCATACGGTCTCGTCTCGTCAGTCAGGATGAACAACATGTATAAACAACAATAAAGACATTTTGAAAAACATGTGAAATGGGAGATACTGAGATATGACCTTCGTGATCACTTGCTCTTCGGGTTCAGTGACAATGTAAATGACTGCTGTTGGTGAAAAACGTGAATACGGGAGGAAATATCTTCTTGTCAGGTCTTGGGAATTGGAAATAATTTATTGATTCTGATTCTTCGATTTATATCGGGGATTGATTTGAATCCTCATGGATTTTCTGACTGAATCTCTTCAAAACAAGTTACTTAAGACGAAAGCTACGTATGAAATATACTGATGTCATGTAGACAAAGTAAAAGGCAAGACTTAGCCTGAAAGGGTCTCACCTGACAAGAGTTAATCGAGCTTTTACACCCAAAGTAAAATCCACAAATGTTCCATTCAGACTTCAAGAAGCATATTATCATAACTGAAACTGTTGGGTGTGGGGTGAGCTGTGTGTGCTTCGAATATGTTTCATTAAAAAATATTGAACTTTAGTTTAAGGGTATTTTATTGTTGATCTCACAATACAATGCAAGATTATTTGTGTAGTATCACAAAACAAAATGCATTAACAGTCCATGTATTTTCCAAGGTCACCTCAGACCCCTGGATTGAGTCCATCCTCTCACCTTTTACAAGCCCCAACGCAAACACGATTGGCAGAGAAGCGTCTGCCACACGGCCACACCAAAGGAGACAGACCAACACCAGAGGCACACACAGTCTCCCCAATTCCTTCCACAAGGCCACAAAGACAACCACCAGAGACATTATAGACTCTGGCAGAGCATACGGGATCCTAATCAACCCCTTATTACTCCACCAAGCGCACAAATCTTCCAGTGCAACACAAAACCCAGCAGCAAGTGTCTGCGCTTTATCTTTCCCCCACTTCTGTTCTTCCTGGGACCACTGATGTGGAATAGCATGAAAAGGAAGGCATTCGTGTCACAGAGGATTTTCTGGAGGCCTTGACAGAACGGATGGGTCTCCATTACTGTAATGAGGCTACAGGAATGGCCGCCGCGCTTCCCTCATTTGCGCCATCTCAGCCCGCGCCTCCTCCAGGGGATACACTCTTCCCCCTGTAATAGCCTACTCAGTCTTCTTACTCTCCTTCTCTTTTGCTCCTCACTCTCGTTCTCTTTTTACTATATCAGAAATTTCTAAGATGCGTGTGTGTGTATGTATGTATGTATGTGTGCGTGTGTGTGTGTGTCTGTGTGTGTGTGTGTGTCTGTGTCTGTGTTTGTACACACAGGGATGAAATGTCTCACATGGGGAGCTTAAGGTTAATGAGCAATGCTGGTGTGCATCAAGCTACTGAACCTCCATAATATGAATGGGGAGGGTAAAAATGGTAAACATCTGTAATAAAAATACTTGTCGGTGGAATACACTGTAAATTCTGTACAGTAATCAATGTTGGCCTTGGCTGGTGAAGAGAAAAAAGGGAGGGAGGGAAAAGTGTCGCACTAGTCTATTTTAAAGTTGGTTGTTTTCTCCAAGTTGGCAAGTCGTCCACAGCGTCTCCCCACAGACAGGAAGTTCCCATTGAATTGCTTTCCTTTTTCAGGCGTCTCAGGGTTTCGCAACCACCAGGTGTGTGCGTGTGTGTGTGCCTGTTCCCGAGCATTTCCACTCGGCAGCCAAATACACAAAACATCAGTGGGCTTCACTTGAGTTTTAACTTGCTAATTTCAGCTCTGTGATTTGCATTTCAATCAGTTCATTTATCAGTCAGCTTCAACAATTAATAGGAGACAAGCTCAGTTCAGTGTGTAGGGTTCTTTTTTTTCTCTGTGTGCCTCACAAGGGTCTGATCTCTTAAAAGGTCAAGATTACTGTGTTGATTACTGGATCCATCATTGTCAAATAAGCACCATTGAATCGAGGACTTGTCTGTGTGATAGCGGATTTGCAGGCATGTGAGAAAGTTTTCAAACAAGTCAGCATTGATTATTACATAAAACCTCGCATATTGTTTGACATTTTCTGTTTGTCTTTCAAATGTATCGTGACAGTCGGTGAGTCAGCAAACGCCCACGAGGCATCAGGATTAAGGGAAGGGGTCACATGACAGCTGAAATGGTGATCCCACGAATCCATCTGGATCCCTATATGCCAATGTTTCCTTATGCTGGACAAACAGCAGCTGGTGGTATAAACAAATGATCCTTTATCATGTCAGCATGTTTAAAAGATTTTAGTTGAAGAGAAGCTTTGGATGGAACCAGAGAGCAAAAGTTCATATCCAAACGCCACTGTATGTATCTGCACTGTTAAACAAAATTACCAGGAAAAAACTAATCTAAAAACAACAGAGGCTCAGAATTGATGCCTTGTAACTTTCAAGCATTAAAAAAAAAAACCCTCTTTCGATTTGACCTTTCCTGTTACAGGAATGATTTGGCAATTCAACGAAAACCTGTTGTAAATCTATTTGTCCAAACAAGGTCTTCAAAATGAAATCTCACACTCAATGACAGCAACAACAGCAGCAGATTTGTTCATCATTCTGTCTGGAAAGTGAAACATTTGTTTATATCCGCAATGTAGACAATAACTGCATGACTGTGACTCTCACAAACTGCAATGTAGCATTATTTCCAAGATAGGAATCGCAAGCTGATTTCTATCTTTGTATATTTCCTCTATAGGTGATCTCACATGAAGACCACCTTTAAAAAATGACTGTTTTAGGATTATCTTTTCTCATGATGAAAGCGATCCCATTTTCATTGCATTCTCATGGTTTATATTTGCTTGCACTGCCGTTACTGTGTATATTTCCTTTAAACAAGAGGCAAAAGTGGGCCTTTAAAATATTTCTCCACAATAACCGACCAATGTGATTTGAAAGACGCCTTCAGAAATACTCGAGTGAAAAACACTTGACGAACATGCACCATTAATAACAGAATTTAACAAAAGAAAGTATAGACGCGTGACATTTTAGTCTGACAGTCCCTCAATCCCTGAAGTCAGGGTTTAAATGCTATCGATCCAATTTTAGAGCGCACAGAGGCTGAGAATTGCCAGGCTAGAGTTCCTGAAGTCCCACAAAAGCTTGCCTCTCAGGTGCCTTTTCAGAGGCATCTGAAATCCTTCCCAGCCTTCTCTTTGTTTGCGCACACTATAACAGGTTAGATGAAAGCCGGCGTTACACAAAGTGAAAGCAAACGTGGAGAAGCTTATGGCCATCGTTCGCTCATTCCTCCCTAAGAATGAGCAGCTTTAGCTGTGAACTGGTGTCAGAAATCCGCTGTGTGGCGATATGACATGTTATCGCAATCATGTTGTAGTTTAATGGTACGCAATGACTTCAACCTTGTGCGCGAGGTCTCACGAGTGTGATCAAGTAATTAACACACTGACAGATTAATTATTCCAAGTTGTCACAATAACTGAACGAGCTACAAACATAGCTTTGGAAATATGTGCAGTGTGGTGTTTTCTTGCCCCAAAAACATTGACGCTCGGTGCGTGACTGCTCACATGCAACCATCTCTGCCGATGTCAATATGTGTAACCGTTAACTGCAGCCTGCTGGGATCCATTAACGGGAGTGCGCGGCTCCTCTCAGCAATGACCTGACCTTTACGATTATATACTGACCCTTCCTCCGAGCTGAGATTCAAAGCACCTGGCTGTATCATTTACATACTCGACACCTGTCTCAATAACAGGGACAGTGGCATGAGGGGCTGTCAGATTTGATAAAGCCGACTCAGCAGTTCAGGAACTGCCTTGTTTTAATGGTCACAGATTAATGTGACAGCTGACCCTTTCGGTGAGAACGGGCTGCTCAGCACTTCAGAATAAAGAGACCGTATATGTCCAGAGTGAAGACTTGGAAAAATAAAATACAGGAGCAGCAGTAGTTATACATAACAAAAGGACTTTCTTTTTAATGGGTGAGCCTTTAGCAGTGATTGATCGGTCTGCACAAGATGAGGTTATTTAACAGTATAACAGCACAGCCTGCAATCATTGAAATTCATAATTATATTAAAAAAAATGCTGACACCATGAGGGAGTGAGAAATTCTTAAATACTTGGGTTTAGGTTTCTAGGTGTGTGTGCGCGTGTTCTAACTTCCAATAAAATCCCATCATTTAGCTCCAAACCAGTGAGTTTCAACGAGTTTGTGCATTCGGGAATGTGTAAGTTTTACCAACTTAAACCAATTTTGCGGCGCACTCTGTTCTGTCTTTTCTGAAATCAGTTTTTCCAACAAATGATCATAAAAGTCTCATGCAAGTAAAGGTGCAGTTACCAATGACTCCTGTAGTAAGGTAGTGGAGCTACTTTCCAAGTTACTGACAGAAATCTGATAGAGTCCCTCTTTGGGATTAGTGAGATGACTCACCTCCAGTAAACAGGAGCTGAGAGAAACAGCAACAAAGCATCTTTTTTTTATCATATTATAGACAGAAAATGTTTCCCCAAGCTAGCAGTTGGCTTAATGACCAAGATACAGAGAGGTACAACAGCTCAGGAGCTATTCAACTGTTATTTAAAAGCAACATGGGTAACAAGTGATGAGGCCACGAAAACTTTACTAACAGAAACACATTAAATGGATCTTGACATGATGAATTGCATCAGTGTGCCTCTTTTCTCCCTGTCATGACTGTTGTGAAAGTTGTCAAGTTTATTCACTGTATTATAGTTTGTTTCAGATAAACTGCAATGCAAATTTTAAGGTTTCTAATTAATATAAAAAAAGAAAATCTTTCCTCTAGCATTTACAAAACAGATTTAATTACAGTAAATAATATTTATTGTACTTTTTGTATTCCGATTCGTCCTGAAACCAACATTTTATGCCTTTGTTTCCTTTAACTACCTTTTAATTTACATTGGTTTTGAGCAATTACCACAAACGACTCCGGATGGACTAATTATTTTCCACAATAATTGTCCTGCCAATAAGAATTTATGACAGTGTTTATTTTTCTCTCTTCTGGTAACGCCTGTTCATTTTGAATTTTTGCTTTTTTCTGCTGTGAGGCTTTAGTTACCTGCTTTGTCTGTTCACAGTGACCAAAACAGACAAGACGGTCAACTTGAACATCTCTTGGATGCACTTCAAATCTGATGATTTTCTTTAAAATACACATTTTTATTTTTCTAATTAATGTGGTTGTTTTTTTCAAACACGCCTTGCATCTTTTCCTCATAATTTGATCTTTCCTTTATTCACTGGTTTGAATTGCAAGTCGATCAAAATACGACTTGTGGAGTCTTTGTGTAATGCATAATGATGAAAGGATATTCACATCCAGACATGCTGTACACTATATTCACACTCAAGTGATCAGGCTTTGAGGTGCGCTTTGACGTGAAGCCATCATTAGCAGCGAGGCTTTGGCGTTCACTGTGATCATCTTCAGACATTCGTGAGCCAAGATAAATGATGTACCCACATGTAGCCTCATGCATTAACAAATGTTAGCTATTAATCCTTTAAACAGATATAGGCCACAGTTCAAAGTGAAAGCGTTGAAGTCAAGCGACAAGTTGCCAACGTAACTCATTTCATCTTGAAATCGCAAGCGTTTTCACACTGTTTCACCCACCAATCAACTTAACACATGCCTTGGGATGAATGGAATCCATTATCTTTCCTTCACTTTGAAGGTCAGCCAAGCAACTTTTAAAGTTATTGTCCGAAAAAAAAGGACACAGCAGTGGTGGAAAAACATTTCCACTTTCAAGAGGTACCTCACCGGATGTCTGAAATTTCTCATTTGGAGTTGACAGGGCGCTGCTGCGAGCGGAGCGGCATCACTCAGGGACAGCTCTCTGGCTGTGGCTCCTATCTCTCATTTTCTCTCTCTTCTCTGCAAATACGCCCCCATACCTACTCGCATAACCCAAAGACAGCCAGGCTGCGCTGCAGTGTGGGCACCCCGCTCACAACACAGCATGCTGGCAGGCTCGCTGCGGAGAGACACTATAGCCGCGTATCGCCGTGGTATCTTTGGACGCGGCGATGTATTTCTTGCTGCTGTGACGGTGTGACTGCATGGTCAGACGTTGGTGGTTATGGTATAGAAAACTTGTGTCAGACTCTTTTTTTAGTTTGGGAGCCCACTTAAAGCACAACAATCTCATTTAAACTCCAAATGTGTCTGTTGGGACAAATTTAACAGGTATGTGTCAAAGTAGGAATATGCTTTATGGACCAACACTCACATCTTAGGCTACCGCAGACTAGATATTCGATACCCCTGGTGAAGGGTGATAGAAGGGTCCATGAATGCACAGTGCTTCAGTAGACAGAGAGTGAGGATGATTGATGTGCTCCAAGTTTGGTTTCAGAGTCTTGATCTGGTAAGAATTGAACAACAAGGTTTGGTGCTTTTTTTCCTGCAACCTCAATGACATTTCCATGCGCCATGGCCCATGACAATGCCCTTTAGTCCTCAGACATTCGTGAAGTAATTAATAGTTGACTTAGAGGGATTATACTACATGAACGCGCCTTTGTTTTGGTGACCTTGGAGAGGTTGACTAATCTCTCTAATTGAGTAGTTGTAAACACTATTGTTCCCACTCTATTCCAATGTCAATTTGCTCATGTTTGTTGATGAGTTCTCACACAGTATCTTCAAGTGGTCGCTCCACCAGTGAAGGTATTACCACAATCTATTTATCTGGAAGCTATTTGACACCCCGAGACACAACTTCCCAGTGAAATGCCTTGGATCGGGGAACCATGCTCCATAATTAATGCATCCAAATCAAAAGGAAGAAAAACAAGTTAGCTTGGAAGTCACATGTAATATTAAAATCCAGTTGCCAGTATTCTCTTGTCTGAAGCACTCTGCACCGCCACAGCAAAAACGACACTAAATATTCACACTTTAATAGTATTTCGGCATTTTACAATGTGATGATGGATTTCCCTGTCTATCCCCTCCTTGAAAATCCAGTTTCATACATATTTAATAAGGTCCTCTAAACAATTTTTACATTTTGTCATCTTCAGTGATGCATGCCATCAAACTCATAGGAAAAGTGCTTCAGCCCACCCCCATTGTTCGCACTCACACCACGCCCACTGTGCTACACTGCCAACTTTCACAGGTCTGCATTTATTATCAATTCTTTTAACCTTGGCTCAAATGGATGGCTGCAGTCCCAAAGCATCGATAATGGAGCCCGTTCATATAATATATTAGTAAACGAAGACATGAATTTGAATGATATGATTGCTCTCCTCAAAAAACATGTCTTGAGAGGCTAGATGCGCCTGAACTAAGCGTGATACATTAATCACAGCATCCCTGGGGCTGTTTCAGTGCCTGCTAAAGCAAATGTTCCTGTTCATTGACAACAGCAGAAAATTAATGTGGGAGATACATGTTCGGGAAATAAATCAAAACACAAATGAACACGAAGCCTGCGCAGTAACTGCCAGCACATAGAGTGACATCTAAATCATTCTACCTGTACATTCTAATGTATATGTATGGATTCTGCACTATTTTTGTTGACATAAAAAATTGGTGCGTTCACCCATCTCTGCAAGTGGAAATGAAAACTAGGTGACATTGGGTGCAGCAGCAGAAGATGACAGCAAGCATAAACATGCCACCTCCCATAGGTGCATCCTCGTGGACGTGTGCATCTTCATGTACAATGGCCCGAGACGTAGTGTTGGACCCGAGTTAACCCGCGAAGTATCAATGAACTGCTTCTGATGGTCCATTTGGTCCTGACAGAGACATTATAACACTGCTGGTGGGAAGTCAACTGAGAGAGGATGTGAAGGCTGACACTTGAAAATACAACAAAACACAATGACAGCACTCGCACAATTACCCGTCTTTCTGCTTCTCTTGCACACGCCACACATGGACGCACATGAACACACACAGACACAGCGTTTTGGTGCATGTACTCAGATGTCCTCCTTGAGAACACTTACAAACGTACAATGTATTATTCTAATAGGTTTTGACTTTTATTGTGTTTCCCTAGTTTACCTTTACACTTAAAACAGTGCAAAATAAGTAATCCAGATAATATTGAATACTCCTGGAGAGTATCGATCAGTCAATAGAGTTAAAGCCTCAGTGACTAAAATAAGGAGATAAAGCAACATGTTGAAATAAATTCCTGAATGTGACATTTTTCAGCTTCATCAGCTTCATGAAAACCTGAGTTGTGCTTCCTTTAACATTTGAACAATGCCTAGATTGAGCAGTTGTACAGGTGTAGGGAACCAGCAATCCCAAATAATAATTTACTCAGGAGTCACATATGAAAACACTCAGTATTGTTAGCTGCTTGCTGGTAATGTTGCAACGTTGATGCAAATTGCAGCAGGTTCTGTCCCATACACTTGTCTTTTTGGGGTTGGAACTCGGTTTTGCTCTCTGAACATGCAAGCTCAAATCACTCCAGGGTTGCTGATTTGTGCAGAGTAGCTTGCAAGCCACAAATCAAGAAGACATTTATATGTTTGCGGCACTGAAATTAGGCAAGTCTGCAGCAAGCTGCAGGTGAGCAGCAGCGAGGTGAATGAGCATTAAGGCATTAAGGCAACTTGTTATTTTGAAAGAAACAAGGCTGAAAAGTGAAATCCAAACCCAGGAACAAACTTTTATGAAAAGTGCACTTTGCCATTCACCCTATATGTCAGCATAAGGGCAGCGGCGTTTTATAGAATGTCTACATGGATTGTTTATATAATATTTATGCTTTTGTGGACATATTCCTGTCTCTGATGTCCCTGAGCTAAATGTCATGGCTCAAGCCCATATGAGAGTCCATAAAAGTCCCACATGCCTGTGGAAACGGACTGGAGAGGGTAGAATGCAGAAGAAGCTTTTCTGTGCCAGCGTTCACTGCTGAAAACCATTGTACCAACACTGCTCATGTTCATATTAAACAAAACCCTTTTTTTGGGAGGGGGGGTCTGCATGTGTTCTTTGTCTGTTCTGTGTTGGTTCCCTCGATACATGCTCCGTCTGTGCCAGATTGTCTTTGTACTCCTGCCTTTCTAAACCTTCTGTGACCTTGTTCTGTTCTCAATCTGTTATTGACCGTCGCCTGTAAACCTGAATCTTTACTGGAGCCTTTTTTTGCATTGTTGGCCTGTTGATGATGAATTAGTCCTCCCGTCCTCCATCATCCCTGACAATGCTGTTTTAAAAGAGTTGTAGTAAATTTACCTTTCACAAATCACAGTGACCCAATTTCTACAAAGAATCAGTTGGAAAACAAAAAAGGAATCGGTAAAGGAATTAACGTGAGGGCCAGATTTTTCCTGCTGCTATTGAGCTGAAGGACGCTTGCTGGTGCCCCCTCAAAACTCATCTGAATTCATCCTTTGAAGACCACTTGTCTGACCAAATAAGCGATTTGTTTGATGTCTGACACCCTGTCTGTAAAGGTTTTTATTCTCATCACAGCTCATCCACACGACGGGTCCAGAGACAAATACGTGCCACTTTTAGTCAATGGAACAATGACTCTATCCTTTTGGCGCTGAAAACACTCAAATAATCCAGCCCTTAACCCCAGCTGCTCCCTGGGGGCCCTGCAGCATGGCAGTCCACAGGTCCCTCCATGTAGTTCACTGAGATTAACCATAAGCAGGAGGGGTTAACTTTAGGAAAGCAATTTGTCCAAGGGGGATGCATGAGGGACAATGTACTCTTTTCCATTGTTTCTTTTGTTCAATTTGGTGGAACTTTACAGCACCACCAAACAGGATTTTTGTATGTATTGTGTTATGTTTAAGTTTTTTCTGTGGAAATATTTTATTTTAGAAAGCTTCCAGGAAACTTTCCAAAAACTGATGTGCTTTTAAGCCTCAGTGACAAAGTGTATTAACACAAAGAAACCATCAAGAACATTTTAGGTATCTTCAGCAAAATTATCCAAGAACGAAGGGAAGAAGAAAACAAAACGTTAGACAAAATTTACAAACCTCCATTCACAACTAGAAACCAAATATCATGACGCATTTAGTTCCTGAGGAATTACTTTTTAACTTTCTTTTTTGTAATCCAGAGTATCGAGTCATGGTTTGGGTTGAAAAGACACACGAGGCCGAAACACATCCTCCGAATGTTGAATACCATTAAAGCCGGTGTAATAATAAAACCACTCCACTTCAAGGTTTTGGCCATCGACAAAGTAATTAACTGAGATAACGCACCAACTTTTAACCTCACTCTAACTTTTAGCTTCAAAAACAAAAAAGGTCATTAATTGCTTTTCCTCCTACCCATGAGGCTGATTTAATTTCACATAAGAGCCTCCTCTCCCGGTTGGAATCATTTCAATCAAAAAGTCTCCCTCTCTCCCTCCCCCCCCCCCCTCTCGCTTCACCATTGAACTCTTGGACTTAAAATGAAAAGAGCCTTATGAAATGTCAACATTCTTACAGTGTTGTGATTTCTTTGACAGGATCAACAAGTGTCACAAGTCTTACCTAAACATGTATTATATTGTGTCCTCCACAAGACAAACTGACGGTAATGTATTAAAGGATTAGCCATGACTGTGTGAGCACGACTTTCATTGTCTGATATACCCAGACAGCCGCAGCTCTGCCGATACCTTCATGATAAATACAGTAAAAAGACCAAGATTCAGAGCACAAAGACACTACTGAGTATGTGTCTGGTACCCTGTAATCAAGTTCAAAATCCATTAACAGAGCCCTGTCCTCAGCAAAATTTCTCCCTCATTAAAAGGTTTAGAGACTGCACCGCTTCCCCGTATCCACTCCCACTCGAAAACATGCTCCTGTCTAATTCATTTACCCATGCTTCCTATACACACCAACGGTATAATTGCAGTCGTAATGAACGTGCAAAAGCAGCAAATTGGGATGGGAATAGCATTAGCAACCCAGCAACGCTCACTTCTCCTCCGAACCAAACCACCAACTCTCGGCGCATGCATGCAGTGAGTCCCTCACATGGACACACACACACACACACACACACACACACACACACACACACACACACACACACACACACACACACACACACAGA
>JAUESF010000080.1:7663024-7676960 GCA_032274765.1 Malacoctenus tetranemus
ACACACACACACACACACACACACACACACACACACACACACACACACACACACACACACACACACACACAGAAGTACAAAGCAAACACTGAACACATCTGCTCTCACAGCACAGTCTCCTGGTCGGTGTGTTTCTGGTAGCTCTTTGCCAGTGTGCAGCTGGCACTCTTGAGGCACAAAGTTGGTCCACAGGGATCTTTCTGCCCTCTCTAGTTAGCGATGCAAAGCTACAGCTGAAGGTCATGTGGTTTTTCTCAAAAAAAAAAAATATATAAAAAATTAAGCCCATTACATGTTTATCAACAACAAAAAGAAAATAGGGGGAGCTTTTAGAAAAGCAATTACCCATGATATTCCAAAGTTGCATAATGGTATTTATTTTTCATGGAGGGGTTAGAGGGTGATATTAGTGCCAAAAAAAAAAAGAGAGCAGTTTGATCAGAGGCCGAAATGGATAAATGGAAGAGAGTATGAAGGGATGGATAAACAGTCCAAGCTTTGAAATAAATACGTTTGAAAGAGACGAGTGAATCATACCCCGACATTTGAGTTTGGAAGTAAAGCACATAGTGTGCCTCGGCGAGGGGAGTTTAAATTTTAAAAGGTGCTGTTTTTCATCGGTATAAACACCGTTTTGAAAGGTTAACACGGTCTGCATCGTGACGTATAAAGATGTAAATGCCTATATTTAAAGAACAGGACCATGTCTACGCACACGCTGGTAGTTCCTGGTGCCTTCAGCATCATAATCAGCTCATAATGCTGATGTCCTACGAGATTGTCTCTTGTTTCCATAGAGCGAATGTGCGCAAGTTTGTTGTAGGATGATGTAAAAAGTCTTTCGCACTTTCTGGTCATAAAACAATACACCAGATAATTTGGCTGCATGATGGCACTAATCATGAGAGCACAAGCCATCAACGTTCATCCTGAGAGGGGCATAAATGTGTACCAAATTTCATCAGCATCCATCTGCTTGTTGCACGAATAAACCTCAAATGTCAACCTTGCGGTGACTCTTAGGGGAGCGGTGGTGAGTCATCAAAACAGGAGAGTCAATAAAAAGTGTAAAAAAAGGAACCTTCCAGATCCCGAAATAAGCCAAAACTTTAACCTGCTCATTGTGCCGCAGAAAAACCCGATGGAGCATCAATCTCGCTGCCATTTATCCCCAAGGCACCAGAGATTATGGGAGGCTGAAAAGAAGTTTTAGTCGAGCAAAGAGGCGGCTTTCTGAGGTACCGCGATGCGTATTCGCTACTGCTCACATCATTTCATCCTGAATCCAGTAAACAAAAACAAACTTGCGTCACCATCTATCTGCTATTAACAAAGCTCACCTCTAATCTTTCCGGCAGGTTTTGGCAAATGTCTTGTTTTTTGCTGCTTCATTCGACCAAAGACTGACTTGAAAACATATACATGAAGAGTCCATGGTTGGTGCATGTCTGTGACAGGACTGCTTTTTATTTAAGGATTAAATAGAGCAATGTATACTGTATGTCTGGGCTGTTATAAAGCTTGTTATTCAAACTTCATTTAAATACTGCACATTTCAAACATAGCAGGTCAATGTGCTTTGAATGAATCATCTAATTTAAAAAATACAGTGACAGATTAGAATATAAATAAGAATAAGAACGCATCTAAAAGGGTGAGGGGTAAAACAGGAAAATAAAATTATAGAGATGAAACAATTACAGAAAGAATGTAATAGAAACATGAAGAATTGCACCCATGAAGAGTGCACAAAACCTTTGTGCCTCGCTGTTGGTCTCAAACATATTGTGTTGAAATCCATTCAATGGTGTTTGTGCAATCTTACTTTGGTTTTTCAGTCAAATTTTTCAAACGAGGGGAGTTGGAGATCACCAAAATCATCCGTTTTCATTCAGATGAGAGTATAAATATAAGCGCAATTTTTCATAAAACCTTTAAAAACAACACTGCCATCCTTGGAGCCTTGCTGCCACCTTGGCTACGAATGCACAATATGAATATTTATTCACTCATTCTTTTCAGGTTTTCAAACGCAGCCTAATCTGCTTGTGAGTGGAGGAAACAGGAAGCCTCTTGGTGGGAAAAAAAGAGAAAACAGGGCACATTGAGGAAAAAAAAAACCAACATCAAGGGTGCATACAGACAGCTTTTTGTTGGGAGGTCAAATTACTCAACACAAAACACACAGAACCAAAAGGTTAAAATTTGAAAGTATTATTTAGATGTAACCTCAACACTGAGCCTATACAAGCACCACGAAAAGCCTCCTCCAGATTAATTGAAGACAAACTGCTTCAGTTTCTTTTTCAGAGCACTCAGAATGATTCAGTGTTTTTCCACCAGTAATCCCAGTTGCGTTGCGTCAAATATGCCCCAAATTTTGTGCTATCTTTGCTTCTAGGTATAGCTCTCTGTTCCTCTAACCCAATTAATGTTGTGCACTTTGCATGTAATGAGGTAACAGCCCCCAACTTCATGTTTGCGTGCATGTGCCTTTCTCTCTCTCTCTCTCTCTCAGAGGAGGATGCAAAGGCAGGGATTAAATTGCATTAGCTGCATAATTATTTCCCCCGAAATGGATCATGACAAAAATTAGCGTCTTGGGCTGTGCGCAGCAATGGACCACAGCAGACATTCCTGTGCTCCCCATATCCTCATATTTTGATTTCCTGGCCTTTTGTTTGCTCATTTATGTCTCACAGAGGTTCAGCTGTTCCATAATCAAAACATGTATTCACCTTTATACCCTTGCTCACACTGTAAAATGACAGACACTGTATATATCACATATACTGTGAAATTAAACACTATTTCATGCATCCATGCTCCCTGCAGCCCATTCCGTATAATACAATGCTGGAAGACAGTGCGAACTATGATTAATGGCTATTTGTGTCTTGCATTAGAGATGAAAGCCTGGACAGTGCAGTTGCCGTGGAGGAAGTGGAGACCTTATCTCTCCGAAATGCTTCTGTTTTACCGAGTTTCTGGGATTCGGAACTAAGTGTCTGGCAGCGGCTCTGAATTGTTACTCACCCAACCTTGAAAAAATGGCACACTGCAGCATGATTACGCCTCTCACATTTTCACAAACTGTCACAAAAACAACAAGCAGAGGACACACATTGCTTCAGGGAAAAATATGCATACTAAGATATTGTTTCCTTTGAAAATACATCTGAGACCTTTTGCTTTGGTATCTTGCCTTCCGAGTGTTGTTTTTGCAATGCTAAGCACAGCAATATGTCTTGCAGTAGGTTAGAGTGACACTGTCAGTACCGGCGGAAAAAACATTAGTCAGCTATCGCTCACAAGTGACAAAACCAGTTAGGATCAGCCGGCCAAATTTGGTTCAGGCTTGCAATTACATATGCTTCATGTGCAATATTAAACGGGCAAAGGTTTGTGCGCATGCTACAGTGTGTGCAAAATCATCTTTAAGAACCCCCTAACATGATTCCCATGGCGAAGCAGAGAGGCTGAATATAAATGTTCTGTAATTCATTTTCAACACGGCACAGAGGTGTGGCAGGCAGTAACCGAATGTAATCACCTCTTGATTATGGAAACATTCCCACCTGCACCTAAATCACACACCAGTTTGAACTCGGTGCTGTGTCAAAGTGACAAAATGTGTTGATATTCACCATGGAAAATGTGTCTGAAAATGTCCACTTTTATCCTTTTTTTTGCCACCTCAGTTCTTCACATCTGGTTCAAGTTCAAAACATCAGATGATCGTCATCAGTGGACAAATACTTGTTTTTTGATGGGTTTGTGTGTCTTTTGTTTCCAATAATTCAGATTCAGCTGTTTCAAACAGTTTCGAGAAGAAAGAATTGATATATTTTTCTTACTTTTTCACCCACCTTAAAAAATAGATGTTCACAGTCGCCGCTGAAACTTTACACACAAATGTTTCTTCTCTATAGGGGGGAAAGTAAAGACTGTTGTGGAGCAAGAATCTCTTTTAACCTAAAGTACAATTCTAACCAATTACTTGTGAGAGATGGCTGCAGCCATCTGGAAAATAGTGAGTGATTTAATGTAACCCCGCAAACAGCAAGTGTGTCTTTTGCCAAGGACGTATCAGGTGCAGAGCAAGCAGGGATGGTAACAGTGTGGCTTCTTGTTGTTCAAGCTTAATTAAATTTGTTCATTGACTCCCTCAGTAATTAAACTCTGGCGTATTTTCTGCTAACTGTGGATCGTCCCTTGGGTGGAGATATCCCATTAGGATTAGCTCTCCAAAGAAAGGAAGTGTTGCATTCGATGTGACGTGTCCCTTGAAATGTAACCAAATATCTCTGGCAGAGTTTTCTCACACTTAACACCCCGTTCCTACTTTTTTTTTCTCCAAATCCCACTGTCACAAGTACAGTATAAAAAGTTCAGATACAGAGGATAACTTCACTCACAAGTTGGAAGACTTCACTTTCTGTGACAGGGTGACGAGTTTGGACAACTATGAAAACTCAAAGTAGCGCCACTGCGCTTCAACACAGTTAGGATTGAGGCGTTGGCTGCATGCGATTCAGAAGGATCCTGGTGGCATCCTGTCAGGAGTGAACAAGGTGAAGCCAGCTGGGTCAAGACCCTGAGGATTGCCCCCAAGACCTGCTCTCAGTTGGCCATGGGGGTCCCCCCCAGAAAGCGAGCAAATTTTGATATGAAATGTTAAAAAATTAATGAGACCTGGCTTTTGCAAATATTTGCTTTTTTATTTTCTTCTTTAAAAACTCTTTGAGTCACTGTAGCGATTACTAAGGGGAGAGATCCAACCCGGCTGCTCTAAATATTGCATGGAAATGTCTCGGCAATGAAAGAGGCAGATTGTATTGATAAGGCACTCCATCTCAAGTAAAGTGGAGTTTAGGAAAAGAGAAGAAGTTGAGGAAAACAGCTTCAAGCCAGAGAAAACAATCAGACAACAATCTGTCCCTCTCAGCCATGACAGGGACAGAGAAGGACTGCAGCCATGCAGCTCTTACCAATTTGAGTCATTGAATAAAATCAGGACAAGTAAGCCATATTGACAGAGAGTCTTTGTAACTGTATTGTCAGGAAACGTGAGCTAAGTCGTGCTGCTGAAGTAAACTCACTTTCTAGCCAATCATGTCGTTCAGCGCTGCATATAGAAACATTAGTTGGTGAAAGCTTTATTATCGTTTAAAAAAATGTTTGCGACGCCTGATAGTTCAAGGTGACTTTTCAGTGGATTTCCTCCAACATTTTTTTAAACTGTAATGAAGTTGACAGCTATGCTGCTTTACACATACTTGGCTAGGTAATATGCAGTAAAGGAGAAAAAAAAACATTTTAATCCTAACTGGGATACCATGCTGTAGAGTCTTATTAATGTGTAATATTGCTGGATTACTGGATCTACAGGCAGCTTAGTTTGTTTGCCCAGAATAGGGTGATCATCCATGACAAGCAGGTGTATCTGCCAGTCTCCAGCTTGCTACAGCATTAACAAGATCCTCACTTGGGAGCCAAACATAGAACATCACACACAAGGGGACAGAGGAGCCACCGATTGAGGCCGATATGCATCCACATAATTCGAGCCATGTCACCGCTAAGACGAGTGATGGCTGACATGTGTAAAAACATGTTTTGGAAGCTTACATCTTGATTTTGCAAAGGTCAAACCGCATATAAAAAAGGGTAATGTGCTTTTCTCTGCATGCTGAATCCAGGAGACATCTGATGACGATTCACCGGGGTCACAATAGAAAGATTTTTCAGCAAATGTGCACGGACAACAAAAAAAGGATGACAGTTGCGTGCAGGTTTTCTGTCAGCTTGTTTGTAGCCAGTTGCGAGTCTTTTTCTCCCCCCCGTATGTTGACTTTTATTCCACGCGCTCCACATTGTGCTGTAAGCTCGATTCACCATCAATTCGGCTCATTTGTCGAATTGGTACAATACGGCTGCAAAAGCCTTATTCAGAGATTGGAGTATGCAGTGATTTAAACTGCCTACACATGATCTCTGCAGCTTAATGTATTTCAGTGCACCCATAGCCCTGTATCAGCACTTGGTATTACCTTCGGTGTGTCAGTGAAAAACCTTTTTCCTGGCACCATCAAAGGGGCGCTCGGACTTCTGAATCCTGCCCATCAAAATTAAAATGGACCCTTTGGGAGCAGTGTCATTCATCTCTGCTCAGTCAATAGCTGGCAGCTCGGTCCCTCCATTGATTATCAACTGCGAGGGGAGGGAAGAGGGACAACATGCAGGCCCTTTGTTCTCTCACTTGAAGGAGGACTGCCAGCAAAATAACTTCCTACAATTAAAATCTCAATACATCAGCTGGAGTTTACTTTATGGTGGAGCCAATCCGTTATCACGGGCACTTGGTGAAATGGGGACAAAGAAAGTCAAAGTACATGAAGATGCTTATGGCGCCTTTCCTTTCATATCTACTTAGTATCTACTCGGCTTGGCTCCACTCTACACTGCTCATTTCTGGTTGGCTCAGGATGTTTTCCCATCACACTCCCAAGTTAGTGTACATGGCATGACTCCTAAATTGTGTGACAATAGGGGACACAAATAGAGGACACTGTCAAAATCCCTACCTGACCAATCAGTGGCCTGCAATATTAGTTGCCCTAAAGAGGATCTGGTCATGGATATTATCACCTAATGGACACACTGAAGTTGTGTAGAGTTGGGCTGAATAAAGCCAAGATTCTAAGGTAGAAGTGGCGTTTGAGGCTCAAGTTTGATTACTTAGGTCATCCAACTGAATTTTTCTCACATTCGTGGCTTCTTCTGTACTTTACGTTTATGTTCTGTTTGTCAAGAAGCAATAAGATATTAAACTTTCCTTTTAGGATATCTAACAGTTCTTACACCTACATGAAACAGGGTGACAGGGATCTACAAGAACTGCTCATGTGAATAAGTCACATCTCCATGAAGACGGGTTCAGGGTTAGAGGTTAAAGACAGCTCAGTAGCAAACACCAAGCAAAAAGGTCAGCACCGTAGTTGCACTCTAACCCCACCGATGATTGCTCATCTCTATGAATTAAGTCTCCTTGACAAAGCAGGGAGCCAAGTGGACAAGGGCAGAGCCTGGAGACATGAACTTCAGCTCGCTCTGTCAACTTCCATACCCTCCTGCAGAATGAACAAGCTAACAAGCTGTCATAACATTAGCAAGTGAATATCTGGAGATTTGGATTCCACGCGCATTGCCCCGATTCGCCCGGTGTTGTTGCTGAATATGGCAACAGTTCCGACAATGCGATGTGTGTACACAAATGGAGTTGGAGAAAAACAAACAAAACCACACCGTCCACTCTGACAATCTTCCCTGCAGAAAAACTTTTGTAAATACAGATATATACCATTTCAATCATGCAGCAGCTACCAGTGAATGCCTCCACAGCAATGAACCACAGCAAAATGAATCTTGGAATGAGGTCAGATTTCACCCTGCATTCATCCAGTGAGGCACCGTACCTGTGTTTAATGTGAGCAGTATACAGAAAGAAGGACTTTAATGGATAGATGCAGCAAGTAATTCAGGCACTGCATGGAACCTAATGAGGGATAGAATTCAGAGAAACCAATCTTTTTTTCACCTCCACTGGTTACCCTCACCCTTTCATAGAGCTACACTGCCCTCTGACAGGTCTGAAAGGTACTGCAGGTTAGTTATAGATGCACTCAGGTTCTCATGACAGCTCGTTTCGCCTATTCAAGAACCACAGATACAAGGAAAACCTCATTGTGTGAGCACAACTAACCAACATATCCCTCTGCATGCATATGAGCATATTGTAAAACTGTAAAAGCGAACATTTGCTCCAAAATAAGGGTCTGAAATTTGCGAGAGAGAAAGCCAAAGAAAGGCACAAATGTGAATTGATCTCTCCAATCAACATGATGAACGAGGAATGCCAGGCATTCTTTCTGCATTGCCGGGTCTCAATCTGCAGCATTGTTCACTCCATTGTGTTTTGGGGGGGAGAGTCTGGGCTTTGTAGTAGAAACGCTTTTAGCCATTGAGCCAAAAGCCACATTGTTATTCCACAGGTCAAAACAGTGCAGTAGTGGGATATTTCCCCATGTGCAGCAGCAGCCTCTGATTTGATTGATCCTGAAACAATCATGATCCTCGTGACATGTTTATTACATACAGCTGATGCGAGTCGCTGGCGTTCTCTGTGTTTCTTTTCATTTATTTATTACAGACTATAAATGCAGTGATAGGAGTTGACGGATCTGCTCGTCGTAATTGCAGCTGCTTAGTTTTGAAAAATGGGTTGCATGATGGTGTGTCAGGTTGATGCTTAGTGGCGGAGTCACTGCAAAACATTTCAAGGTGGCACAGATTTCGAGTTGAAATGCAGCTTGAAACATGCATGACTCCCACAGCGGGGTTTTCTTTACATACAGATCACACATAGAGGATGGCGCGCCCAGCTGCACACATGCATAATTGCTTTAAACTGAATTATTCTTGCCACCTGTTCTCCGCTTTTCAGTTTTCACATCTTAACAGGTCAAACGCAGTATGAAGGTTTTGTTTTTTTCTTGCGGAATGTTTACAATCTATACAATGCACCATTTATTCACCTCAGCTTTCACACTCCCTTGACGACAGGGGGGGGGGGGGAGAAAAAACACGGCAGATGGTAACATCTGCAAACTTTACCTCAGATGTCACACCACCAGAGGATCTCAATGCATGTGGGGTTGGTGCATTTCTATTAGCGCTCTACATAAGACAGATCTTAAATCACTTACTTTCACTCATTTAATTTACTCAGCTGCAGGTCATGCCTTTGCACTTTCAATGGGAGAAAATACACTTTTGATGTCCTTTTCTTACTTTGTGTGAGCTGTCTCACTTTTTGTGCTATTTTATGTTTTTAACATCCCTATTGCAAGGTTTTTCCTTGTGAATTGGCAGCAATACAGCAGAGTATGAACCCAGTAATGCTCACTTAAATTTAACCGTACTTTGCTGTACAGTAGCTAATTATGCCGTTGCAGTGTTTCATTGCTTTTCTTTCACGACTCACAAAATCTCACTGAACAACCATGCAAACGTCACCGATGTGATGAACAAAAAAAAAGCTAGGACACTTTGACATTAAAACTGAAAAATACTTTGCAGTTTCATGGAAATTTTCAATGAGTCACAGGGCCACTTGAACTCTTCTCATAAAATGATCATCAGTAAATTATCAGTAAAGTAGACTTAAGCCTGAATATTTTTTGTCTTGATATAATTAGTGGTTTATTATCAAAGTTCTATTCGATGTCTGCCTGTCTCTCTGTCCATAACTCTGCCTGTCTGTCTTCACTTACAACTATCAGACTATGACTCATGGTAAATATCTACTAACCCATCCATCCAGCTTTCCCAGCTATCTGTTGCCGTTGGTAACAATAGCCAATTGTCACCCTGTTTGATCGCCATTGCTCATCCCTTCAACTGACAACACACAACCGGATAAGTTACCAGGTAGTCGCTTACAAACACAGAGACGATAACTTTGCACAAAAGGTTACACCTAAAGGCAATATAAAGTCTTTATTCACACTATGTAGGATCATTTAAATCTCACTGAAAAAAAGCCTAATACAAGCGACAATCCAGGACGTTCTCATTGTGAGTAAGAGCCTAAACCAATCAGTCCCCACGCGTCAAGACCCATGGATGCCCAAACAGCAGATCTCAGCGAAGCACTAAAAGTGATCCTTTTCATTACTTTTACAACAGTCTATGAGTCATCTATTATTTTTGAGGGAGCCGAAAATGTCGAGCTTGAGCCCATCACTTTTTGCCACCTATGATACATTCACAATCGATGTGACAATCTCTTCCATACAAGCCTCAATTGGATTAAAACTTTAAATCTTGCTTTAAAACAATTTCATGAAATCCAACCAAGGAGTATCAAGAGCATCATGGACTCGAGGTTAAGTCTGGATACTTTAATAGGAGGCCTGATGAGTATATGAGCAATGCTGCACTATTGATTTTGTGATTCCGACAGAGCAAAAGCAATCGAAGGGTGTCCTTTTACCTTGTCAGAAGCCATGTAAACAGAGTACATTTTCTCATACAGTTTGTCTCTCCTTCTCTGAGAGGTAATGTCACAGGGAATGATCCTTTAACACTGATCAATTTAAGCACCTGACACCATCATGAAAACGATTAACTCCTGTTCCAGCCCTGGAAGGAGACATGGGGGGTGGGGTGGGGGGGGCAAAGCTTGTTCTGTTGACTCGTATAGGATTTGTTCTGAGTGCTGGTTTGTGTGCCAGAATATCTAGTCTCAGCCCTCTTCTGCAGCTCTGTGTGTAATGTGTCTGGCACTGTCATCGAGTGGGCTCCAGATTTCTATCCACCCCACTAGAGTGGCTTTCAAACTTCTCTGGGAGCCCTTTTGTTTTGTGACCCGCAGTAATTTAATGGACTATTGTGCAGGCTTATCGAGCAAAATTTATCCCATTTTCAGGCTACTACTAACCTGTTATAGTGTTTTATTCAGCTCACCACACATCACAGAGGCCATAGAGGGGCTTTGGCAACATAGCACGGCCATAATTTTGAAATAAGCTCTCACAGAATCATTTCCTGACCCAGTTTAATCTCCCTGTGAGTCATCTTTGGGTTTTTACCCGGCGCTTTCTAGCATGTTAATTTTGCATGCAGCTTCTGACCAGAACCAATTGTCTGTGGAACATTAATTATTATTTCACGTTACACAAAAGTGATGACACTCGACAGCAGCAAACAACAAAACAGCCTCCAGATTAGCCTCAGGGCGAGCAAAGAAAACAAAGGGAATGTACAGAATAATGGACATCAGACTTTCACTGTCTCTTATTCCATGATGAAGTACCGCGAGCATTCACACACCATTATTTCCTAATACTCTCTTCAGTGTGAGCTTGGCTAGACACATTCCTCCTCTGCGTGGCATCTTCCCATAATCATCTTAGGCTCTCGGACTCTTTCTCATACACATAGCGATGTGTGTGCGGAGTGGTCGGAGAGATACGAGGACCACGACTGATGGAAAGACAAAATGAGTGAGAGAGAAAAAGAGGATGAGCTTAGTCTTCCAGGCCATCTCTGCCAAGACAAAACAAACCCCGGGAGTGAAAATCATCTTATCAGGGCGATAGCAGACAAATAAAGGGAGACTGTCAAGAAATTATCACGTTGGTATTCAAGCCATGACTTGCTGTGTCTTGTCACAATAAAACAGAGGGAAACCAAGCGGAGGCTCAGACACTGTGGGGCAAAGAGACGGAGGGAAAGAATGGGAGCAAGAGAGAGAGAGGGGAGGGAGCTGTTGATCTGTTTAGCCTGCTTGCGTTATGCCACTGCGGTGCATCTCCACTGAAATGGCTGTATTTGAAATCAGCTTTAAAAGAGTAGGGGGGGGGAAACGGCGCACTGTGTGTGTGCCCAGGCATGGCTGTCAGACCTAGGAAGAGGAGTCTTCACGGATGAATTGTGATTGCTTACATACACAGGTACACACCAAACATTAATCACAGACAGTGGTCTCTTTCCAAAAATACCTAAAAACATCGGAGGATCAGAGACAGGTGCAGAGCCGCACCGAGAGGCAGAGGGCAGGACAGCACGAGAACAAAAAAAAAAACAAAAGAAAGGCTGGGTGACACCTGGAGAAAGCGCGGTGCAGGCTATATGCAGTTTGAGCTACAAGAACACTTTATTTTGCCTTGTAGAAAGAAAGAGAGCAGCGGAGGGAATGGTTGAAGAGGGTGTTGCTTGCAATTTTAATGCAAAGCACAGCTCTACTGCAACCTGTCTGAGACAGCAGGGACTCTCTCAAGTGGCACTGACAGCGACCGTCTGTGAACCTGCCTGTGGATCACTGTATACTCTGCACCTGCTCATGACTGTATCACGGTGCCCCACCGTTTTATGTGCGCATTAGCATACGGTTCAACACATGCTAAGTATATGCACCATTATGGGCGATAATACATCATGTGTCTAGGTGTATTGATTATGTGCTCTGTGATAAGGCAGTGGAACATGCTTATTGAATATGGAAAATACATCTACATCAATTTGTCCACACATCTAATTACTGATGAACATGGCAACAAATAATCACAGAGAAACCTGCAGCCTTAATTACATCAAGACTCCGAGAAACGTTCAAACTTGGGAGACGAAGGTCAAAGTGAGCAGGCCCGCCAAGTGAAAAGACACCTTTGGATGAGAAATGTGCACGCCCTATCACTTTCCTTTGTTTGATACAGACTTTTGCTGCTTTTCGCTCTAATCGACTTTCATGGCAGAAGTGATTTGTAATTAATGGTGGTTTTGTAACTCATCTGTATCCCTGAACCTTGACGAGACCGATCGATAGCTCCGCCTGTGGCCTGCTTTGCGGGCTCTCTCTCTGTACGTCTCTCGCTCTCTCTCTCTCCCATTGCAGCAGAACTGAGGCTTCCCTCTCAAGTGACCATAGAAACATGCACACACTCGCATGAACAATGACGTCTAGAACGCCAGGGACAACAGTGTCTTTGTTAGTTTCAGTCCAACTCACTTTATCCGCGCACATCTATCCACCCATGGGGGAATGCTAAATGGACTTTATTAAAGACTACACTTTTTCACCGCCTCTGCAATCTCATTGTGCTCTACATAATCACTCCTATTTGCACACACTCACACAGGGGGTTCGCACGAGGTGCGCCATCGGGAGCAACTTTAGATCGCCCAACAATACTTTGAAGCATGGTCAAGCAGAGGGATCAAAACACAATCCTTGGTAATGGAAAAAAAAAAACCTGTTCAACCACATAACAGTCACCAGTTAGTGTTGGTCTTAAATGAAACGAGCATCAAATATTGGCACCGTGAGGTGACCATGACCAATCACAAATTTAAACTTTATGATCTTTGCAGTTTATTCTTCTTATGGGTGTTATTCGACAAAACTAAGTCTTCTTTGATGTGAATAAATACTTGTAACACCAAAAATATTGATCAAATTGGCATCAGGAGCTGATTCTGTTGGTTTCTTGCAGCTATTAGTGCAAGTTGTTTCTTGGAGTACATCAAAAATACTCGCAGCAGAATTTCTGAGAGCACCTCCAAAGAGCGGCAGTGTGCAGTTACGCATGTCCGAGCGGCAACTTCATGATTTACTTTAATGATCCCAACACGAGGACGACAGGGTCAGGATATTCAGCACATGAGATTGTGTACTTGGTGCTTTGGTTTTGACAAGTGAGCTGTCAGGCAGAAACAATGTGTTGGCTACACAGCAGGTGTCCTCAGTCCTGAGCTCCATCTGTCACTTTCACAACATGCTAAGGTGTAAGCACACCTGATTTTTTTTCGGGGGAATGGCAGATGGCTGTCTGACTGGTTTGTGTCATATATGAATGGAAAAAGCCCTCAAAGCATGTTTTGGATTTTTGATCAGACATTAAAATGGCAAAAGTAGTCGAGATGCCTACAAGTCTTGACTTTGTATCTTAAACTGTTGAAACAGTGTCACTGACACATTTGTCGAGCCACACTCCTTGCGATGCAGCAAAGGTAAATATTGGGTCTGTTTTTTTGCCTTTACAAAAAAAAACTCCCTGCTGAGAATCCTTAAGATCTGTAAAAGTAAACTAAAAGGGTTGGAGGCTTCAAACGAAAGCAGTGAGCTTGTTAAGCAGGAATTACAGGAGAGGGGCTGCAGAGTAGCTGTGATAATTCAGAAAGACCCCCACCCCCCCCAACCCCCCCACCCTCCCCCCTTCACTGCGCTCCTCAGAGTCATTTGTTAAATCGTTAACGTGAAAACATTGATTACAGCAGCTTTGAAATAATAATCCGATTTATTTTATGAAACTGTAGCAAAAAGTGGTTCCAGCCAGGAAATAACACAGTGCAAACACATCGAATGGATACT
>JAUESF010000080.1:7685290-7695345 GCA_032274765.1 Malacoctenus tetranemus
TGCCAAAACGTAAAAAGATCTACAGTCAACAAAAGCCAAATTTAGCTTTGGTCGGAACAAACCTTTCGCATCGTGCCGGGTGTGTACCTGTTTTGTAAAAGCTGACCAAAAAAGAGGAGAAAAGTCCCTTTACTTTCACTCATTCTGTTCTGCCTTCTCATTTTTGAGCTCATGCTATCGGAGGAAAGTGTCTAGTGCACACAGGGGGGCTGTAATGTGGTTTCACTGTCTGGGCTCCTGTGGTATACTACCCTCAGGTGGAAAACCTCTCAGACTGTGTTGGCACATCACTCCTCCAATTATCAACAGCAGGAGTGCCCTTTCATTTCTATTACATCTTTCTTCCTTTCTTCTGCTTTGCCTCCGCTCTCATCTCCACTCGGGGTTCATTCACCTCTTGTCGCACTCAACACTTTTCTTCTAATCTTCTGTCTCAACAATCATACCTTGTTTTACCCTTTTTCATCCGTGGTGAATGACTGTCACTCTCAGCACAGAAGTACTTACTTTACTTGGGCCCAGCAAGGATTTGGCCAGAAAACATCTGTTCTAAAAAGGAATCATATTAGACTCCGAAGAAGATCAAACTGGAGGGGATCTAACGATACATCTCATCTGTCACAGACACTAAAACACTACAATCCACAAGAGAACTATACCATCACATTTAAGTTGGGAGGCTGTAATCAGAAGGGGTTTTATTGATTTCCTTCCTCCTACTTTCACATCACACATCTCTAGTCAAGACTTCTATTCCCTTGCTTTTCATTGATTATTCCTTTCTTCTTTCATAGCAGTTACTTCTTATCGGATCAGACACCATCTCCAAGTTTTTCCTCTGTTTCTTTCTGCACTTCATTCCTCCACTGAGCTACAATTTTCTGTCTTGTAACTCGAGCTCCAATATTTTATAACACAGACACAGTCTTTTACTGGTGAGACTTTGTGGAAATTTGGACAGAATTTAGTGGGCTTTTTGAACCAATGAACTGTTTTTTTTTTTTTCTTTTAAATCAAATTACCACCCCGGTAGTCAGAGCTTGTAATTTCAGGTGAACAAAGCAACAATTTGACATTTTCCGAAATATTGAAATAGGAAAATGCTTGCAATGTTATGCCTCTTCATTCATTTCATTCACATCGGTTGTGTTACATCATTCTAAAACCTGTAACTGTATTGACTGAATAAAACTCAAGATGCAACTTGAGTTTCTTTTTGGAGCACCATCTACTTAAATGGGACTTTTGTTTGAATGTCTAAGGTTTCTAAACCAAAATCCTTTGCCAAGCTCTTCAACACCACGCAAAGAGCAAATTTCAAACTGCCACTTTAATGAATCTAATGTCACCCGAAAAAGTAGCGGAGGATCCTTTTGTTTATATCTTTACTTAGATGCAGACTCTCCCTTTGACTCACAGAGAAGAAAAGTATATATTTAAAACAAAGAGGCAATTAGCTTAGCTTAACAGAGACTGAAAGAGAAAGGAAGTGGCAACTCTAACTATCTCTAACAAGCCCTTCTGTTGTCCACTAATTATCACTTGTTGCTTCCTGTTGGCTTGTTCTGTGAACATGCAATCATGTGCAAAAAATGATAACCTGTGACTTTAAAGGTTGGTCTGACTGTGTCCTAGTGAACAATCTTGTTTTTAAGTAGCAACCCAAAATTAAACTAAGAAAGTCACTGTAGCAGTTAAAACTAACTGACGCAATGACTAACGACAAATTTAATTTTGAGAACAGAATGTAATTTTACTGAGTAAAAGTTTACCATTATTCCTTTTGACGCAAAAACATCAGCTGAACAAGTTCCAAGTATAACAAGCAGAGCTTCTTGTTGACTATGTGGTCAATTGAAAATTTCTGTCACGCAAGACATCCAGCATTTGTTTGCAGACATACTCAAGTATGTCCGCAGCGTGTGCTCCACAAGGTCCACTGCCACAATCTAACAAAACACTCTTTATCCTCTGTCCTACAGATATCATTGCTCACGTTGTAACTGCTAAATCAAAGCAATTCATCTTTCTGGTAAATAACAAAATAAACAATAACTGTATGCTGAGACCGGCGAGTTACAAAATAATGAACTCCATAGAGCTGCACAAGTAAAAAGAGATGATTCATCATTTTGGTAATCCTACTAGATTTCTCTTTGCTTGCCCGCTGGGGAGACTTTGTCTTCCCATTATAATTAGCATCAAGGCTCCCTCTGTCTAGGAGCCAGCCAGCAAGGGCACTCAGGGATGGTTGAGTCAATATGTCTTCGCTGCACTTTTTAATACAGAGGAGCAGACTGACTGACAAGTCATTTCAACAGGGCCTGATTCCCAGATTCCCCATCCCTTCTCACTGTGCAGTCTCTTATGGGAGGGGGGAAGTGACACAAAGCAGCTGCTTCAACCTACCTTCAACACACTTTCAAGGACCGAGAAAAACTTACAGAAGCAGAGGAGAAAGGCTTGTACTGTTTTCAGCCACAATAGTGTACATCAGTAATATCACACTCAACTTTAGAGAAGCTCCAGAAACCCCCAAAAAACCAGTTTGATACTCGTAAACAGATGGTGGTGTGTTATAGCACAGATACAAGTTTTAATAAATGCATTTATTCATGCATATTGATTAATTACAGTGATGTGGGCTGTAAAGACTGATGACTTTATACTTACACCTGCAATGCAATGTATCAAAATGGTAGCCGTCTCAGAAAACAGATGTCAAAGGGGAATTTGATTGTGTGCATTTACATATATTTCAAGCTAAATTTGCAGTGGATGCATTCTGATTTATTTGACATTTTTGGAAGACACCCAGTCATCCTGTAGCTTCTGCTGATATTAGGAGTATAATGTTGTTGTGATATTTGTTGCTTGCTTGGTAGCATTTTGATTAGGTTGAAGTGCTAAAGCTTGGCAATAAAAGAGTGGTTTTTATTCCCCTGCCTCACTTCCCTTCATACTCATCTCAAATTGACACACTAATCCACCTGAATCTAAACTGCAGGCCTCAGTCAACATCGAAAACTAATATTTGAGCTTCGAGTCAAACAATCAGTTAGTTTTGAGCCACAGTGGGAGATAAGTGTAGAGGGGCTCAAAAACACACACACACTTCTTTCTATATAAACTAAACAATAAATTAAAGCAGAGACTTGGCACATTTATGTGGTGTTTTACTTCAAATTAAATGTGTTAAAGCAGACGGCCTGAAGCCCAAAAAACATCAGAGAGAAATACTGCTCTTTAAATGTGGCTCACAATAGAGCTAGTTACCATCAGTTAAACTCTACTTGAGTTGGAGGGTTTCTTGAAAAAAAAGCCCACTGTACATGACTAAATAAAAATTTTAAAAAAGCTATGCGATGACATGACAAATATGAAAATTGGTAGGTGGCATAATGTCATGACTTGTGCTGATGGCGTCAGCCTTCCATTGAAGACTGTTGATACCACTGACAGCAATGCCTTTTATCCCTGATAGGTGGCATTTTTATTCTGAAAGGAGAGTCATTTCAGGGTGTGTTATGAATTTACCAACAAAACACAACTGCGATACCTGAGGTGAGTGTTAAAACACTTTCCTGGTTCATGGGAGGTTTTTCATTACCAAACTGAACCTGAACTAATATATTTTTTTTGCGAGATGAAAAAAAGTGCCAAAACCAAAAGCCTTTTTTCCCCCCCAATAGGGCTGACGTTTATTTTCTTGTTTTTGTTTTTTTTGTTTTTTTCCTACATCCACCAAACAGTAGAACACATTTTCACCAAAACATGTGTTTGGAGTTTGCTATTTCAGTGTGTGGAAACTTAATTTCAGTGAGACAGGTTTGCAGTCCCCGAAGTTGTTATTTCCATGTTTTCATGCTGCGAAGATATTGTCGGCTTTTCTTTTTTTTTTTACAGTACGACATAAACTGTCTGTGGAACAACAGTGTCATTGCCAAAGCAAGGTGGACTGCAATGTAAATCAAGGAGCTTGCAGAAAGGAAACAAACAATGACCTATCAAGTGCCGTGAAAATATCTCCCATTATCTTCCACAATATTGTACCGCAATCTTGTCGCTTATATTGTATGTTTGGAATAAATGTTAAAACAGCAGATAACACATTCATGTACCATGTACAAATATTTATTCTCTACTACCCGAAGTGGATTCATCCGTTATCATCAACAAACAGGATGTGAACCAATAAAAAAAAAAGAAAATAACAGTGTTTGTGTTGTTACAGTTGCCATGTTGCAATTTATCCTCCCAAAAATGAAATGTGGCTCATATTTCAGGTAGGACTTTCTGAAACAGTGCCCAATCCGTTTCCCCCTCCACCTTCACAAAGATGAAAAGTTCAGACGATCTCTCAGAAAGAAGGAAGTAAAATGTTAGAAATGATTGAAAGTGAACACTTTGCCCTTTCTGAGACAAACGAGCCAAAAGCAGCTCACACTTTATTTACAGCGCCAACGCAAGTGACGGAGTTATTTGTGGACACGTTTCCATTAATATGCTCACACCCTGCATATTTCAGACACCCCGCGTGCAGTATACACACTCCTGATACTGTGATGGGACACCACGGGCAGCAGCAGTGGTGGTCCATTGACTTCTCCCATTGGTTTGTTTTAGTTCTTCCTGCCTGTGTAATGCATCGGGGAGTATAATGAAAACAAATAGCACAGAACAGCCACCTCAGTTGGGCTGAGTAATGAGAACACACCGAAATAAAAGGTGGATTTGTGTGGATGTACAAAGGTAACACAAGTGGAGCAGCTCTTTGTTTTTCCTCTGAAGGTTACAGAACAACAAGATTAAAGGAGTGTCAGTCTGCAGCCTTAAATGCCCGGCAATGAATGCATCTGTGCTAAGAAAATGAGGGAGCGACCAGGGGAGAAAATGGAAGGTGGTGTCAGAGGGAGCGGGAGAGACTGTGGACGAGGAGGAACGATGGAGTGAAAAGTGAGAGAGATATTGGAGGAGTTTGGTGAGACATTTAGGAGGAGACGACAGTGTGATGATGGGTGAAGAGGCAAGTGATGGATGAGACAGAGAGAGGGGGGGTGGGGGTGGGTGGGGGGGCATAAAGAGAGAGAGAAAGGGTGGGGGAGAGCAATTGTGCTGTTCCTGACACCTCCACAGAAAACACCTTGGCAAGCTGTCAATCAGACAAGCTCGCTTGATTGATTTTCTCCTCTTTTCAATCAGCATTTCACTGTGCGTCTCTCTCTCTCTTCCTTCTGAATGTGCCCTGATGCCAACTTTCAGGGTCTTTTCTTTCTCACGTCCTTTATGCTATATGTCAGGACCCAACTGTGACTGTCACATCAGCTGTGAAAGCAGCATGAAAAAAATAAAAAAGAGGAAATAATAGTAATAAAATAAATTACAAATATGATGCTTTTCACATTAGCTGTGTAGTAAAAACTGCAGCATTCAAGCTGGACTGTATAGTGAAAAGGGGGAAGATTTTATTCATATTCAATAATCCAGGATTGATAAAATACTTCCGTGCAACCTTGAAAATACACTCATATACGGCTAATTTGCAACGGCAAATACACGCTGAAGGAAACATAATGCCGAATGGATCGTGTTTTCTCTTAACGCAGGGAGGAAACGGTCGATGGATTACACATTTGGCAAGTCGCGAGCGCGCTAATAACGAACGCATCAGTAAGATGTTCGCACACAATGTATTTTTTTTTTCTTTCCCCACTGAAATCTTGCAACGCCAGACGCACTCGTGGTGAATCCAGCATTAACAGGCTTTTGATGGCTGTGGATTTTAAAGCTTGTAAAAAAGAAAACTCTGGTGTAACATGAGAAAATTTTGCAGTGGCATCGGACACCACTTATTTATCCACATCTTCAATATGACGATGTCACCCCGGCGTAAATTGGGGAAACATTGTATCTGGAAGCATCGGACTGAAGCACATCATAATGTTGCGCACTAAATTCCCAGCAGCGGATTGGGGAGCTGTGGGTAATTAATGCATTACGAGTACTTGGCGGCGTAATGTGAGAAGTGATTGTCACTGCCGTTGCAGGCTCTCCAAAGGTGAGTCTAAATGCTTTATTGCAGTGCTCCGCATACTGGCAAGCCTTGGTATAGTTACTGCCACATTATATGGCTTATTGATTCGAATGGTAGTTTGAATGTGCTCTGAATACAGTGATCATTAAATCTTTTCCAAGTTTTTTACTGCCACTGGTTTGTCAGTGAAGTGGCATTGCTAAGGGTTTTGGGGCATTTTTTTTTTAACATATAATGAGTAAATATGAGCAGTCTATTCATCTAGCAGAGGATGAGACTGTGATTTTTGAGTGTGGCGTTTCAGGCCAGCCGGTGAATTCACGTCCATCACTCACTCTTATTTTAGCTCTGTTTTTGCTCCTGACAGAAATATCTGCCTCTGAGCAGCTCGATGCTCCTTGATGCTCCATATATGGACGCGCAATTTGTCTGCTGACCTGTAATTAATGATGCAGTCCTGAGGACTTTTCTATTCTTTCCTCTAATTTTTTTTTTACCACAAATACTCACAAATCCTTGCACCACATCATGTAGTATTACCAGTCCTGCCATTCAGTTACATATGGAACTAAAAAAGGACCCTCGTAATAATAGCAGCAGCATCAGTTCCATCTACGAAACCTATCTAACAGGGTGGTGCAGCAGGACTCGCTTCTTTCTGCTAAACATAGGCACAAAAAGACCGCACGTACCTTGAATCCACCTGCTTTAGCCATGGCAAATAAACATGCAGGAAAAGTAAACTCAAAAAGTCAGAATAGCAAGGCAACCTTTTCAGTGTTATCTAAAAGGTTAACAAGCAGACAATAAAGCTCAGGGCAGAGTCACTCGTCTCATTTAGAAATAAGCAAAAGGTGTTCAGTTTGTTGCAGCTGCACGGGGGACAAAATGTACTGTATGCATATAAAACTTCAAAGCCGTCACTCAGCCTTCCAGGTCCCTCTTCTTCATCTACACAATTGTTCTTGTTTGCAAGAAACGTTTGTCAAGCTTGTGGTTTTTTTGACAGGACGAGAATTTCGTCTTTAAATGCGTTTTATGATTTGTATTTATGTAGATGACTGTTTATTGCAGCACTTTGAGACCCTGCAGGTCTCCATTTTGCACTGGTGCAGCTGAGTCAGATGGTGGGCAGGATTCCTGTGGTTAAAAAAAAAAGTGAGGAGGGGCAGTGGGGGTGTGTCTGGGAGACAGAGCTCATTGATTTCCATGCGGATGGATGAATAGATCCAATGCTTTGGCTTTTTTTCCCCCCTTCAATTCCCCCTGCATCCATGAAGGCCAAGGCCAATCAAATAGCCACCAATTGTTTGGGTTTTTCAGAGAAGTAGTGGGCCTGGTGGGAGCAGGTTTTATATTAATCAGAGAGACAAATGGGAGAGGGCATGTGGGAGGCGTCTTGGGAGAGAAATTCTGCAGTTATAAAGAGCCAGTGGAAGGAAAGGCAAGGCAAAAAAAAGAAGGAACAAAGGAGGAGGAGTAAACATTAAATAACTGCACAGCCAGGACAAGGCGAAGGTTTTAATGTAAGGGATAACCCCCCCTCCCCGTCGCACACAGCCGCTAAAAAAAAAAGCTGCTTACGTTGCTCGTAAAGTAAAAAAAAAAAAAACATCAGAGTGATGGACACAGACGGGGGGGAAAATACATGCATGGATTGATTTTTTCAAAATGAAACTGGAAACACGCGGGGCACAAGCAGAGAAAACGGGAAATTACTCGAGGACAAGAGAGGTGCAATTTGCCCCTGCACCAGTCACGGGCAGCATAAAAAGGTGATAAAATCACACAGCTTGCTTGTTACTTTAGTGATGACATCTATCCATCATTCATCATACATCTTCACAGCTTACCAGTGTGTCAATCACTCCGTCCTTCTCACATCCCACCCGAGCCAAGCCTGTCCAGAAAGTGAAATCAATTATCTGAGCAGTCGTCCCCCCCCCCCCCCCCCAAGCTATTGACCCTGTTGCATTTTAGCATTTACCGCGAATAAGAAATTCATGATGTAGATTACATTCCTGATTACAGAACTGCCGTCTTCCTTTCGCAATGTGAACAGTAGGTAGATGAAATCGGGACCCCGTAGCAAAGGGGTCCTTATTTAGTTTGTGAGTGAAGATAGCAACAGGGAAATGAAAAACCCTGTCTCATTTCCTGTCTGCTACAGCCACTATGAGGTTTCAAAGCACAAAATGTTCCTCTGGTGATACATATCGCTCAGCCCTTCGACTCCAACTGTAAACCGAACACAAAATTGCTTTTTCTTTCACGTTTTCTGCAGGCCACCGTGAATGCTGGCGCAGAGAAGCACTTATGAGGGGGGGAGGGGGGGCTATTATGCAAAGAGCCACGCATTTCAGAATCTCCTTTTGTCTAGGGTCACACTGATAGCCATAACTCCAGGTCTAATTAATCCTGAAGAAGTGCAGCCACATTTATTGCATTTAATATTCTGTCACCCACACAAACAGGCTTCATAAATAATGGAAGTTCAACATGTGCAGGATCCGACGGATTACTCTAAATAAAAGGATTACTTGACCTCTAAATGCACCGCTCACTTCCTCTCGCCGCTTTTCCACACCGCGCCCGCATGGGGCCTCCGAGGCGAAAAGAAAGATGACAGAACCTGGAGGAGCTGCGGCACCATGTCAGATTCCTCCGCTCCTTATTTTGCTCAGAAAGAAACAAGTGTTGATTGTCCCGAGCCCGCAGAGAGCCACCAGGGAGAGAGGGCAAGAGATTAAGGCTGACAAGTTAGCCCCCCACTAGTGAGAGGAAACATGTTACACACATACAGCGGTGTCACATTAGAGCAACTCCCCTGCGTGGGAACGAACAATGCTGAATTTGTACATTCGACGCAGCTACGTTATGTATTGGAGTAAGAAAGTGCCTTGTAGTTTTAGGTTAAAAAAAAAGAGGGGCACAACAGATTTGCACCAGGGATCAGGCAGGTCCAAGGTTCTATCCCCCCCACATGAAAAAGACTGAACTCACACTTTGCTCTCAGTAGCCCCAGTCGGACAGCAGTCAGATATTTTACTTTCGGTGAATCACAACGAACAGGCACAGCGTTATGGCCACTAACAAGTGAGGTGAAGAACTGTTCACCTCATTATCGTCACATTATCACCTACCACTGTCCTTTAAAGGTGGCTGTGTTTGAAGCAGAAAAATGTGCAAATGTCACAACTTCAATGAGTTTAGACAGGCCCACATTGTAAAAAGCTGTATGAATGTGTCAGAGCGTCAACAAAACTGCAGTTCTTGCAGGGTGTTCGCTGTCTGCAGTGATCAGGGTCCGTCAAAATCGGTCCTCAGACAGAAAACAGTGTACAGATGACAAGGTCGCGTGTGGCCAAGGCTCAATGATGCAAGAGCACAGCTAAGGATGGCCCTTGTGTGGTCTGATCCTGCAGAAGCTCAGATTGCTGGTGGAGTCAATGCTGCTTTTGACAGAGAGGTGTCAGAATAGACAGAGCGTTGCAATTTGTTACACATCAGTCAGGGTGCCGACGCTGACCCCGAGCCACGAGGGAAAAGCACTGCCAACGGGAGAGCGAGCGTCCCAACTCATCCACAGAGCAACGGAGAAAAGTGGACTGGTCCGATTAATCACTCTAATCTCCTGCATCACATCGATAATTGGGTGGGTGTGCATTTCCTATCTGGAGAATCAAGACTCTGGATGCATTAAGGATTAGAAGACAAACACGCAGATGCATTTTGATGGCACGGGTGATTTTCTGCAGGGGAACCCTGAAACAGGCATCTGTGACTGATGTGGACTTTTCAGTGCAGTCGTGCAACTGTGATATGAGCTTGACAAGCATCGTGAAAGAACGAAAGTCCCTAAATGATCTGCTGCTAACTCCTTGGTCCCAGAGAAAACACACGCCTTCAAAGGTCTAGTTAAAGGAATAGTACACCCAAACAATGATGTACCTTCATTTTCTACTCACCCCCATGCTGAACCACACTCTGAAGCACTTTTCTGACGTCTCAAATGCAGCTG
>JAUESF010000080.1:7699732-7714253 GCA_032274765.1 Malacoctenus tetranemus
CCCCCCCCCCCCCCCCCCCCCCCCCCCCCCCCCCCCCCCCCCCCCCCCCCCCCCCCCCCCCCCCCCCCCCCCCGAATAGATCAGTTCTGAGGCCAGAGAGCCGAGATTAAACATGTAAGCTTTTAATTAACTACACTTATGTGCAATCCTGACGTGCATGTTCTTCAAAGGCCTTCCTTTTTCCCCAGTTTATAATTATACTTCACAACATGTCAGTGAGATGAAATGTATTTCTGCTGTTTTTTTTCTAAACAGTATACAGTGTTACTTTGCATGTAAAAAATGTTTTTTAAAGATATAACAACATTAATAAATATCCCGCAGCCCAATTATCAAACCACCTGAAAGCCAGTAATAGCTGAATTTAAGGGGAAACTGTTAAACCTGCAAAGATATTCTCTCTATAGATCTTAAATGATGTTTTGAGGCTTTAAACTAAAGCTTTTTACTAATGTTTGGGAATGTGTAAGGATATTTTCTGTGAGAAATATAAGTAATGGAATACTGCAGTATATCACCTCCTTGGGTTGGTACTTTAGGTACTTTTTTCAGTGAACTTGTAGGGCAAGTATTTAATCTACAACTGCTCCATGGTGGCTTCAGATGAACCTGGGGTGAATTCACAAAACTGAGGCTTAAAAGATGTGACACTGAACTTCAATGGGGGGGGGGACTGACAGGGATGCAGATGGGAAATTTCCCTGTCAGATGGCGGGTGCAAAGGTTTCCGCAAAGCACTGCGTTGTGTTCGGGGCGCTGAAAATACAGAGGAGACGGATCAAACACTGGAGACGGCTTTAGCTAACCTGTAGTGGCAAATCAACACAGAGGCTGCAAACAAAGTGTACCTGGAAGCATTTGGGACCAAGCGGCATGAAAGCGCTGCGAGTCTGGGAGTGAATGGCTGAAGGCTCGGCGGCCTGCCGTTAAATACTCTGATTACAGAGACACGAAGTACAGAAACACGACACACGACGATTAAAAGAGACAGTTTGGACCATGCTCACGCTAACTAGTAAAACAAATCTCACGTATTCACCATTTAGAGGTCAATTCAAAGGGTTTTTCTTAGGTAAAAACCCACAAATGTAGCATAATCCACATTTTCCCGCCCACAGTCACAAAGGCGAGTAATCCAACAAATAGCAGCTTCTTCCTCGTTTTTTTGGGAGAAACATCACAAGAATTTATTAAGACGTATCAAAAATTAAAAGATATTCTGATTGGACCACGACTATGCAGCGCCTCCACCCACAGGAAAATATCAAATTAAGAATTGTACAAATTTGCCATATGAATTTATTCAAGTCAAATACAACTACAACTACAATTGTATGGTGCAATCAGACGTGATACAGCACGCGTGTGTCCGCACCATCTAATGGAGAGAATAAATCAATGGCGACACATGTAAACTTGAACCTACACTTAAAATGTATTGATCTTCAAAGGAATAAAAATAAAACTTGGACCCCTTGTCAAGTTTATTTGTTCGGGAATTCGACGCCGCGATTGCCTCCGTATCAGCGAATGAAAAGGCTGGCAAGTTAAGTAAGGTTACTGAAAAAATCAGAGCCATTTCTCTTCAAACTGCACAGAGCAGCAAAAGCAGGAAGTAACACAGCACCAGGAGACGCCTCTTCTGGTTGTTGTGAAAAAGATGATGTCGTTTGAACTGCAAGAGGCCTGGATGCTCTTCAAATGAAAAGTCTCCAATCGATGACATTGTTCTGAGCGCTACCATTTTTTATTGATACTGATAGAGAGTGGTTGGCCTGATCTTTTACTGTGAAACCACTCAAAATATTCATGTCTTACTTGTCTGTAAGATGGCCCTTGATTCAAAATGTGATCAGTTTCACAAAATAAACAGATCAAGTCAAGGCTGGACTCATGGTTGGAAGATGACCACCTTATTTTAAAGCCACTTTTATTACTTTGTTGTGTACAATCTCACTGCACAGAGTGAAAAGACAAAACACAGAACAATAGTTATCTAAAGTACACATGGAGTATTCGAAGTATTCTCTTAAAATCGTTTTGCTGTTCTGTCTCTTTATTATTTTTCCAAAACTTGTCCCAGACTGAAATAATTTTAAAAAAAATGCCCCCTGTGCAGTGGTGTTGCGAGGGTCTCTTGGGGCTCCAAGCAACCCCCCACCCCTGTTGTCGTTGCTGTGGTGAAGTGCATTTTGGCCGCCCTCGGGGGCAGCCTTGGGGGCCCCCCTATTTGTCGGGGCTCCAAACAACTGCCTGCCTTGCCTGTCCGCACGCTTACGCCTCTGCCCCTGTGTTTCTATGTGCAGCGGGAAATGTCACAGCTGTGATGCCAAGATCTGTTTCCTCCCTCAACCCTCCTGCTCTCTTGTTGTGTCCACTTTATTTATTTTGTTTCCATGTCTTCACCACTCGTTTATGATATGATACTCCACCGTTTACAGGCCTAACTTTAGCAGGCCTGGCAATGCTGCCACAGAGTCATCAGTGGTTTGGTTTACAAGAAACTTTTGCTGGTCCACAGCCACGTCCGCTCTCGTCTCCATGCAGACAGGGCCACAGTAACATGTTTTCACCACCACCCAGAACGGAGTAGGAGTAAACAAATTGTTCTGGCCTATCAAGAATTTACGCCAGTTAGATCACATACCGTCACTTCCACTGTCCTCAGAGTATGTATTTAGCTTCTGAATGGCATGAAAAGCATCACCCGCTCTCTGTGGTTCTCATCAATTACCCATCTGTCGAAGTTAAAAGTTATTTTGTTGTGGGTGTCCTGCGAGTGCCAAATGTTGTCTGTGCGATTTCAGCTCTGTGTGCTCCAGCTGCTGTCTGCTTGGCAGTACACTGAGCCTAACTGGCTCAATGGCCGGGCTGGTTGTTGGGTCTGGGTGGTAGATGTATTATTGCGACGAGCCAAGGCGCAGTGTTTCTTAGCAGCAGGAAATTTATCTCCTGTACATTCCAGTTTCCGCTCTCTTTATGGAAATTGTGTTGATTCCCTCCCAACTCGTCCATATGACCAGACAATTAAACATTGCAAAACATGTAAATCGCTGTGTTGGTCGAAGTGCATCTGTTTTTTTTCATTGGGATACATTGTATTCAGAATTTTCAAATTCAATATTTTGATCCAATATTGCGGCCTTCTGTGTTTAGCACTTTCTCTTTTGTTTCATTGCTTGTGATTGTTAGAAATAAACATGTTTAAATCAAGCAATGGTGACATTTGAGAAGCAAAGGAACAAAGACTACCCAACGGTGAACAGCTGCGCCAGATGGAGGCCTTATTCCGTGCTTCTGTACATTTGCCCTCTCTCACTCTCTCTGTTTCTCTCTCTCTCTTTCTCCCTCTCCCTCTCCCTCTATCTCCTCCAGTCTCATCACCTGGGTGTTACTGTTGGTGCCCCAGTAACAGTACACCTGCAAACAGCAGCAGGAGGGGGGTTCGGGCTCAGGGGTGCCTCTTTTTTATCGCAATCCCAATCTCTCCAGTTGGGGTTGCACCAACTGAAAGGCTGTGGTCACGGCCCTTACGTCTCCGCCGCCACAGGCAGCGGCACCACCTGGGGTGGAGCGCGAGTCTGCAGTGTAGTGCTGCCAGTGTAGTGCTGCAGGACTCCCACTGCACTGAAGCCTCTTTATTTGTGTAAAATCACTTTCTCGCCCTTGCGCGCACACACACACACACACACACACACACACACACACACACACACACACACACACACACACACACACACACACACGAAAACACAGTCTATGTCAGTCTAAACCCTGTGAGCATTACTACACAATTGGCGTGCTTAATTAAAATGAAATACATCATTTACCTGCAGGTATTAATAGTAGATGTTCAATTTGTGTTTGATCCAGGTCGAATTCCTAATATAAGTCATACGTAGATAGTACATTAAATGATAACAAATAACCTTTCGAGAGTGTGTCCCTGCAGTGAGATTTTAAAAGTTTGACCTTACTCTGAAAAGGTCTTGTCCTTTCAGGCTTGTTGCTCTCCGCCGCCATCTCCCAATTAAAGGTGCGGTGCTGTGAGATATTGAATATGCAGTGCTCCACACTGAATATGCAAAAGTGTCCGTCTCCCTGATGTTTCCAAGCAAAGTAAATCGATGCATATGTTTGGCAGGATGTTCCACTTCTTTTACCAAACTGTTCACTGACTGTTATTAAATATTTGCCTCTTATTCAATTTCTTCTTTTGCTTCCTTACGGCACCGCCGCTGTAATTGGTGAACTCGTTTAACTTGAGACTGAAACCATGCGCGTCTAAGAGTGCAAACACAACAAAGACGCACAATTTTTGAAGGCGCTTGAATATAGTCACATGAGAAGCATGTCGTCCAACATGCAACCGGTTACTGAATTAGCTTACTCCGACAATTTGCCACCAAGTTTCCAGCCTCGATAAGTCATTTGTGTCAACAGAAAAGTCTGGAGACACAGAGCATAGCAACATGAAAATAATTACCGTGCCGCATGTTCACCCAGTGGGCTACAAGTGCTGAAAAGCTGACAACTATACCCAGCCAACATAAATTCCGATTTCCTTGTACGCATGCTCTCGTTCTTCACGGCCAAACCCCAAACTTCAATGCATGATCTCCAGTTTTGTCTAACTCAACCAGAAGTTAATAATGTACCAGCTGAAGTATTGATAACACTGTGAATAATTTATTGATCCCAACATCTGAGCAGTTCTGCAAATTGTTTTAACTAGGAGGAGTGGACAGATGGTGAGTGCAAATATGGAGGCACAAAATAACGCAGGGGAAAAAAAACAATTTTAATAGGAGTGAAAAGGGCACTTTGAGGCATACACAAGCAAAAAAACATCGAATCAAATTTAAAAAATAATAATAAGTAGACCTAATCCAGTCCAAATTGTTCTTGATGTGCATGTCTGGACAAAAAAAGGGAGCATTACCATCATTAATACATGTCCTCAACAGTTTGGCTATGCACCGAAAAGCTGTTGAAAAACCTTCTGAATGCCTTTTGATCGTCGTATGAACTGGTTTTACCCTTTGCAACAAAAATGAGCTTTTTTCGGGGGGGGGTTCAAGTTCTATTATGGTGACACAGTGTCTCTGTCCTCGAGCCTCCGGCAGTGAGGGTCAGCCGCAGCTGCGTCAGGTGGCAGGAGCAGGTGACTCAGCGCATCATTATCTTCACCTTCCAGGTAGGACACCACAAACTGGAACATAATTAAACGACGCACAAAAGGACAAGTTGACAGGATGCTTGAAAGCATTACAGATACATAATGCGCACGCGAAAAAGAGGTAAACGCTTTTAAATCAAGTCACTCCGGCACAGTAATGAAAGCTGCCACCAGAGGACCCCTAATTGCACCCATGCAGGCACATGGCGTGATGTGGAGAGACAAAGCCATTAAGTCCTCTTCCAGTGTTTTCCATCTCCATGTTGAATGCTCCAGCAGCGGCGACTGATTTGGACAGACAGCTTCTCTTACCTGCAAATCGGTCGTATTCTTAAAGATTAGAATAAGAGCGGCGTTGCTCCGTGAATGATTATCTCCTCCACTTTGTTTTGTGTGATCATCAAATGCAATTCACGAGTGTGACAATCAAATTAGCGGAAATGAGAGCTGACTCGCTGTTCAATTAAAATCAAGCTCCAGTTGTTTCTGAGAGGGCTGCTTGTCATTGTAATTGAATTGTATCACCAGGAAATCATGCATGGAAACGATAATTTTGCAGAGTAATTCCTTTATCTTCTCGCAGCCTCAGCCAGTGGACATTAGCGGCACTGCGTTTTATAACCTTTAGGAGGGGAAAGTGGCAAAGAGTGCTGTCAGGGCCTGCCAAACACAACAATTTTGTTTGATGCAATCTGTCTCTCGGCTCCACCCACAGCCTGAGCAAACAGCTCTGTCTCACCAAGAGAAAGCACAGACTTCAGCCCGGTAGGGCTGCGCTGCGAGTGAGCGCCATCAAAATGAAAGGCCTTATTAGTTGTGTCAAATACTGATATTCGCTGTGGCGAAGTGTGGAAAACAGTGACAGCATTACAGGAGAGCACAGCGGGCCACATCAACAGCTCAAGCCAAAGGGCCCCAGACAATAAGTTGGGACGGTGCGACGGCAGGCATATGAAAGGCACCCCCGATGATGTCTAATCTGTATTAAAAGACACGGGCTGTCTGTAATCACCTTTCTGTCACTGGCCTAATGGAATCCAAAGGTAGATAGCAGACACATGAGAGGATGGAGGGTCAAAAGCAGCGCAACACACAGAAAAAAAGGGAGAAACAGCCCTCCTGATAATAGCTGTGACAAGACATCACAGGCGCATACAGAGCAGGCTGAAAGGGGAGCAGGAGGTAGGTGTCAAAGACGGGCTAGAGTATGTGATTATGTACTTCCCTGTGTTCATAAAAGGGAATTTCAATCAATTTTAAGGAGCCAACACCATTAAATATTGACACCCTCCTTCTCCTGCCTGCATCCTAACCCCCTTTTTCTCCTTGGTTTGGCACAGACGGTTTCCTGGTCATTATTTAACCACCACCCTCCCTCCACCAGTTTTTGTGCTTTCATTTGGGTGCAAAAAATGATTTTCCAAAGGGCAATTATTGATGTAGATACAGGGCATCACCAGTTGCTCACAAGCCAGTGCCACAACATCACATGAGCGTAGCAATAACAAGAGCGAGAGGGGGGGAAAAATCCTCCTCCAGCTGGAGAGCTGCGAAAATCACACAAATAAAACCCGAGTGGAGAAGGACTTTTAGCCTGCTGGGTCTCGACTGATGGTTGAATGGATGCATGGGTGGAATGTGTCACGATAAGCTGGCAGTATGCACACATGTTCACCTTGAAGTTGGAGGTGCACTGGTGGCCTTCCCCGTCACTCCTCTTGATGAGCTGCCAGCCTTAAAGATGGGTCCCTGCTGCTGCAGCGCCACACACAGAAGTGCAGATAAGCAGCAGGACGGACAATAACACCACTGACGCTGATGTTCAGCCGGCGTTTCCGCTTTCTTTCAACGACTTCAAGCACAGCGAATCCCTCCGATATGTGTTTAAACTTCAAAGACAACGCCCGCCCCGGCACGCGCACACACGGCAAGGTTCAGACAGTATTGTTAGTTAATCATACATTATTGCAATTAGCTGGGAAACAATCTGCTGGCGTGGCGTTGTCTGCAGGTAGTCACACCAAGTGTTTGACACAAAGAGGCACAGATGGGGGGAGGGAGAAGACAGGAGGAGGAATTGGGAGGAATTAACGGTGTCAAGGAGGAGGGAAAGGTGTCACACTGAGTTAACTCTGGCATGCCAGTTGATGTCAGGGTATCATGGGGCATCCCCTGCGCCTCACAGCTTCTCATCCACCCCAATCATATTTGCAAACTATTGGAATGTCAACAGGAACCCTGGCATTATTAATGTGCCTGTATGGAACTCCAAGACAAGGGAAAGTAATTAGTATTATGTGCTTGTTATTCAGTGTCGCAAGAAGACCCTAAATTTGCATATTGCTCCCGTGCATGCTGGGTTCACTGGCTAGTACACCAGTTTCCCTTCATAAGTCAGACATGGATGAACAGATAAGAGGAGACCTTAAGTTGTTCTTTCTTTAAGTGAATGTTCGTGTTTATGTGTGTGTCCTTGTATTTAAGATCTGTGACCCTGTGTTCTGAAGAGGTTAGTGCAAGAAGTACAAAAACAATAGCTTTGTGCATATTACTGCATTTCACTGCATTGCATGCCGGGTGCAGTGCTCGGCATCCCTGGATCCCATCGACGACACGATGTTTTTATGTGGGGCTTGAAGGTTGCCCCTGTTGCTGTGCTCTGCTTTTTGAACTCTGGCTCCCTCCTTCATAAATGATTCTGGATCTCTCCCCTGTACGCATGCACGCCCATGTATTAGCCTGTTCCTCTCGCCCTATGACCTGTCCACAATTGCGTCCTGCATTTTGCCCGGGGCAACGCTAACCACACGCTAACCTACCTAAAACAAGCAAAGAAAATTGATGGATGTCAAGTTTTATTATCTCAGAAACGTCTGTCACCTCATTAGCTAAAGGCTTTTGAGCCAAACTTTACGTATGATGTGCCAGACGTAAATTACGCGAATAAATCATCATTATCTGAGACTGTCCGAGATCCCTTCAGATAATCCAAACAAGCTGATTCATCCAAGTGCCAGATGCTGAAGCAGTATCTGATTGTGCGGCGTCGGAAAACACGGGCCAGTCGGTGTCAAAGAGGCACCGCGACTTTTTCAGAACACCTCCTTTCATTCTAATTTCATGCTTACCGCAGCATATTCATAATTGCTCATGCTAATCAAGGTGGGAGTTCACAGTAAGCCCTTCCATTATGTCAGCATCTCTGAGTGGCAATGGAGAAGCATCAGCCAAATCACATCTGTGCCATTTGGCAGAGATTACAGAGACGACCCCCGGCAACTCCGCAGTCTTCGCCGACCACTTTTCCGTGTCAAAACAGTCAACATCAAATCACACACACACGCGCTGATGACTGGGCGGGTTGACACTACACTGAGCATGTGTGAGCTAAACACACTCATTTACCTTCACAGGCTATGAATTTTGTCCCGGGCCTTGAAGTGATCAAGGTTGAAGCTTTGTTCTGGAGGGTGTCATGTGAATGAGCTGTATCTGCAGTTAGCAACACTAACAGCGGCACAGTGACACATTTGCATGTTGATTATGCATTAAAATGGTAATAAAGACTATTTAAACGAAATGAGCTGCTTAATCACTTTCATAATAAGCACATACAGATGAAGGGTTGTCATATAAATGCCTTTCAAAGGTGCTCTGAGGAGCTGCTCTGGTCCCGCATTAGGAAGTGTTTTGATTCCATTGAGTTTTCTGTTCTTTTTCAGTGCGAAACTGTTTAAACTCAGTGAACGTAATTCACTAACAGAGCTTCGATTAAAGAACCCATTATCCGTGAAATAGCATTGTGGCCGCCTCAAAGCAGACTATCGATACCGCGTGGCAAAAATCTGCCTCTCTAATTCCAGCATAATTGGAAAAATTAGTATACAATGTCGTCAATGAAGATCCATACGTGTAGTTTAACTACATCTTTTCTTTTTTTTTTTTTTTTTACCGGGGGACTGTTTTCATGCTCTTCTTCAAAGGAACTCCACCAATTTTCCCCCGTCTGAGTCCTGACAAGATGTTTTTTCTTTGATAAACTTTACGTTTGTTTGTTTTTTTTGTTTTAGAATTTAGTTGACAAAACATATAGTTTATTTTGCTGTTAATCTGTTATTGTTTGTCCAGTTACATTTGACCTTTTGGAGTTTTCAACAAAACCAACAGACACAGCAGTTGTCAGCTGTTGAACTACATGAATGCAATTCAAATCGTTGATATAATTGTGTTAATTGTCGGCACATTGAGATTCACCACAAAAAAAGTATAAAGTACAGTTTAGTCTATCTTCAGATTTTCTTTAAAGGCCACTTTTCCAGCTGGATAATATGCATTGCATTGCAAGCAGCTGTATTCTGCACTATAAATAACATGGTGGGTGCAGAGAATGAGGGCCTGCAGTGTTGCCTACAGCTCTGTAGCATCCACTCCCACAGCTGGTACCTGTCAAAGCAGCGGCGCCATCCGTCATTACGATATAAGATAATAAGGCAGTCAGTGGAAGCAATATGAGAGGTATATCTTTCATCCTGCTCATATCTTTCAGTGTACAGTGACTAGCTACCCGTAAAATGTAATCCTGATGATCAAGTGGTGTTATTGACTCGAGTTGTTACATCCTGCGTCCGATGAGTTTGGACAGTCGGGCGCCTCTCAGGGCTGAGCTGTTTTTCAAGCTGAGGGCTCTCGCGCTCACTCAACTGCCTTTTAATCTCGAAAAATAATCAACAACCTAATTAATTGGAAACCAAATATGGGATCCTATCTGGGGCCATCAGTTTTACTGTGCACTTCACTGATGTATGGTATCGATTGCAACAGGGAGCCCTCTAATCAGAATCATGGTAAAATCAATACCTGGCATTGCCTGAAGTCTTGTTCATGCTTCAGTGTACACATCTGAAGTAAACTCGCTGGCGCTGAAACAGTCTGGTCATTTGCTTAAAGATAATGGAGAGCCGCCGCAATGGGGAGGACTGCGGCGATAAACACAGACGAGAGAAACGGGACAGAAATACAGGCGTGGCTACGGGAAGGTAGACGCTCTTCAATGGGGTGGGGGGGTGGGGGGGGGTGGGGTTTCAGCGGGACCGAGGTCTGTGATGGAGGTTTTCTCTCCTAAAGCTTCAATCTCTCACCCTGCGATGGTGTGATACGGGATCAACGAGACGCTGACCTCAACTTGAGCCACGAGCACAGAGCTGGCCCCCGCCGCCATCGTGTCTCCCCGCATCTCTCCTCCTCCTCCTCCTCCTCCTCCTCCTACTAAACCAGCTCGATCAGGGAAGAAGTTAAAGCCTTCTTGCTGCATTACGTTCCCTTTGACAGGGGAGAAGCGGGGTCAGCGTAGGTCCGCGCTTATCAACTTAAAACACGGCTTTATGTTGCCCGCTCAACGCATAACAGTCACATCCCATAAACAGCTAAATGAAGCAGGAGCTCGGAGATGCTGCAGAGAGACTCCGGGGGCTTCCAGCAGCATCTGGTGCGTTGCCAAAGCGGCGCTCGCCCCCTTTGGCATCCTGCGCCGGAGCAAGTCAACCTTGCCGTTCACCTACACAGGGGGAGGACAACGGAAAAGATGCACGGCTGGTGAACCGGAGAGTCCAAAAACATCGGGAAACAAGATTAAAGAGGGAGAGGGAACATTAGGCATGAAATGGACACTGTCGCCAATTTACTTTGGAGATTTGCTTCTGCAACAAAACTCCTTTTTTGATATATGTACCACTTTAAAGATCATTTCACAGCATATTTCTACAAGACGTACGGCCAAAGAATTAATTGAATTGGGGGGTCACAGTGTCTGCGGCCATGACACTGACTTTTGACACCAGGGTCATGGTGTCCAGAGTGTCAACGTTAGGTCAGAAACAAACACGTCGGGTTAGTCTCGAGCTTTAAATCATGTTTGACTTCTTTTTTAGCAAATATTAAAAGTTGCACGAATCGATCGCTTGAACTGGCTGCGGGCGCCAGCCACAATCATTATCGCATTAAAGGAAAGGAATTGATATGGCTGACATGTAAGCACAAAGCAAGGGTCAGGAAAAAATAATTATCGGTGTGTTTGTCACGACAGCCAAACCTCCCCAGCACAACATGGAGCCATTTTCCCATGACGAATACAAATTATCGATTGCAAAGCTTTTACTGAGATCACGGCGCGCCTTGACTTTTACTCGAGAGTTGCGAGGGCTTTTAACAAACAGCACAATGTGACACTTAATAACTGCGAGTTCCCGCCAGAAAAACCCTGCCGTCATCTATTCCCACTTCTGCAATGTTTGCTGAGAACTCGAGCAGGTCTTAGCCGACACCGGGTGAAAGACGTGTACACCCGGCTCTGGCTCCGTTTGTCATAAAACTCGGGCTCTTCTGTTGAATCCTTGTTTTTCTTTGCTCTTAGTTGGTTGATTCTCTCTCGAGTTGTTCTCGGAGTTTCTTGGCTTGTTTATATCCTTGTTTATGTTTCGGGTCTCTGGCTCTGCCTACATTCATTCTGCTGTTAATTGTGTTTTATGTCAAGTTTTGTTTAGGTTTTAGGTTCACTCCGGCTTCTGGTTCTCGGTGCGTTTGTTTTGCACTTCTTTCCCTGATGATTCTCGATTTGTCTCGTCGCTCCCCACGCCGCACACATACACATCAATCTGTCGGTGGATCGTTCTGGATCTCTATTTCTTCCAGGATTCTCAGCTGTATTTTTTGCTTTTGGACTGCAGTTTTTTTGCTCATTCATGCAGCGCACCTGACACAGTAGTTCGAGCAGGTCATTTTCTAATCACAATGGTGGGCCGATCCCCCCCCTGTCTGGCCGCGCGGCCTTCGGGCAATAAACTGAACCCCGGTTGCTCCCAAAGGTGCTCGAATGTGACTGATCATGTAAAGCAAGATCGCTGGGAGGCCACCCATCAACAATAGGTCAGACAGAGAAACAAACAAATGCGCTTACCTCGAGGGGACATTTCACTCAACCGGACCTAACAAGCATGTATTGTGTTTGTGATGGAGGCTGTTGTGCAGAGAGTAAACCTGCACCCACTGGGGATCGACGTGCAACTGTTGGGGGTGGAAGTCAAAACCTGTAGTGTTGTTGCTGTCAGGCAGCAGTGTTAACTACCACCACTCAGTTTCACTTGGAAAAAAAAAACAACAGTACAAACCTTTGGATGTGTTGTGTTACAGTTTGTGGACACAGTTTGTAAATAATCTTCCTCGTTATGTTCACAAATTGCGTGATAAATGGAGGCAATAGATTTTCGGCAAAATGAATTTGCTCATGCAAATAAGCCACGTGGAAAAAACCATTTCTGAGTCACAATTCAAATTGGGGACTTTTTGTTGTGGAAACAATGGCTCTGAATTTAAAACAACAAACAAACTGGGTCGCGTTACCGGCGGTCACTCATCACCAGATGATAACCTCCATGCTGCCGCAGTATTAACTGCAGCAGAAGCACCGCCGACGCTCTGCACCAATCACCACAAGGGGAGCAATTACCGCAACATTAAATAGTGATAAACACCAGTGCACAGTGATCGTCAGAACATCAGAGCTGTCACCGCGTCATCCGTCAAAACCGCACTTCGGGGTACCAGCAGTCAGGTAGTGATACATTACAAGGGACAGAAACAGGTGCTGCTGTAGATTCTAATTACTTTGTTCTATCAATTATGTACAAATCCTTGCATGGCCTGGGGTCTGCCACACACTGCTGTGCCTCCTACACACTCCCTGCACCATCCCAGCTGTGGTAGCAGCCACACTTTTCTCCTCCCAACGCCGGTTTGCGCGGATGCCTTCAGGTGACTGAGCCGGTTTATTTTTCCAAGGCTGAATTCATACAGGAGGAAGAGTTCTGAGGAGGAAAATAAAGAGGGAGAAGGGAGGGGGGAAAAAATAACATTTTGCATATCCTGCTGACATTTGATTGCATTATATCCTCTCTAGTAACACGAGTAGATTCTTCTTCTCCTCTGCTCAGCGCCTGCTCGCATCAGTTCAGACGCACAGGTGCTCGGCTGTTTTGTGTTTTTCAAGCTGTAACGGTCTTCCAGGCACTTGTGGTTTCTTGCCTTTGTTTTGCACACTCCTCAAGTTTTCACTGAGCCACTCAATGCACAACAACATTATGCTAATGAGCGGGTAGACATCTGCTCCCAGCCCAGTTTTTTCTTTTTTTCTTTCTTTCTTTCTTTCTTTCTCTGGGTGTTCAAACATGTGTTTGTCACTCATATAGGGGATCTGCTTTTACCTACAGTAGGTCAAACCTTTAAAAATGGAGGCGTATGCAAAGGAATTCGAGTCTGAAGCAGCTGCTGAAAAAAAAAAGGGATGTTTTGTTTTCCCTTCCCTTTGCCTTCCCCACATGAAGCGGCGTGGTAGCAGGATAATGCATCAGGTTCAGTGTATGGTGTGAATTAATGATTCATGCTCGCGGCGTGTCATTCAACAGCGAATGTCAAAAAATTTCACTGAAATGAATAATGTTGCCTCTCTCTCCCAAGGTTTTCACAGTTATTCTTGTGATGTGTCCAATGAGGCTCTAAGAGTGCGGATGCCTGTGTATGTGTGTATTAGTCAGGCTATATAGCCAAATGTTCAAATATGCATGAGGATTTTTTTTTCAGGGAGCCAGTAGTTGCTTGTCACAGTATTTAAAGCATCTGATCATTTTTGATGCCGAATATAAGTCAAAACCGTGAGACGAGGCGGAGGCTTAATCTGAAAGTACAAGAAGAATCTGGGGAGGAGATGCACTCCAAATGCACAAGCAAAGCTTTAATCATGTAAATCTCGCCAGCAGAACAGTAAACACTGTATATACGACACAATCATAGCCAGACTACAGACGACGGGCTTGTTTTTGAAGGAGCAGTGCAACAGTTTTTTCTGGAGGGCAAAGTGGTGGTTGTTAATGTGTGGGGTTTTTTTTCAGTTTGGTTCTCTGAACTACCTCGTTATTGAACATTACGTTCATCTTCCAGACCTTACATCTAAGGGTGACGGAGGAGTGGCGGAGCAGCATCACACAGCGCATCAGAACAGGCCGTCAATCTATCTCAGTGGAAGCACAATGACAGGAACGCGCGCATCGCGCCAGTGGACGATGTCGAGTCACCTTCGGACCTCGTGATGATAGTCTGGAAAACCAGAACACCCAGAGACGCGCTGGCACTCGCAGGGGGAACAAACAGCCCAGAGAGGCCCTCCCCCCCTACCCAGCCGTGAACCCAGGAGCTTTGCCAAGCACTGCACCAGCGCTTGGCTTTTATCCAGCTACCACCAAACAAAACAGACACGTTCAGTTAAAGTCAACTTTTCAATCAAGACCACTTGCC
>JAUESF010000080.1:7719468-7731948 GCA_032274765.1 Malacoctenus tetranemus
ATCTATAAACACAGAGGTAATTGGCTGATTGCAAAACTCTCTTTAAATCAATCAAATGTTGAAGTCTCGTCAGAGACTCATCAGAAATCAGTGTTATCCAGGGACATGTCCTCGTCATCCTGGTTCTCCACCGGGTCGATGGTGGCCTGCAGAGCTTTGGCCGAGTCCTTGTGAGCCTCCATAAATTTCTGCAAGTACTTGGACGTGTAGAGCCAGTGGTGTTTCAGCACGTCCTCCAGCTCGAAGGCCTTTGACTGACGGGCATTCATCTTCCGGAAGCGCCTGAACAGTTTGTTCGCCGACTCGTTCCCCTCGCTGGCCCAGGCGCCGATAGATCCATCTCGCTCGATGATCTCGGGCACGTGCGCGAGGGTCTTGTGCAGATAATTGGTTATCTTCCCGTTGTACCTATATTTGAAGGTAGAGGAGAGGAGGTCGGCGAAGCTCTGCGAGTTAAAACTGTAGCGGCACAGCTGGTCAGGGCACTCCTTGGCTGGGCAGGTGGCGCGCCACACGGGCTTCATCTGAATATAGAGCCTCATAAGCTCCCTCAGGGCCTCCCTCCTCTCCTCGGAGGGCACCAGCTCACACACCACCTCCGCAGCCTCTTGGGTCATTAGCCTGCGGGCATAGTTCCCATTCATCCTCATTACCGGTTTAAGCTTCATCCTCTTCCTCAGCTGTTTATCTAGGGCTGCCCGCCAGCTGCGCCGCTCCTCCCGGCTGGGGCTGACCTTTTTGTAAACTTCCCCAATCTCGTCCTGGAAGATTTTGTAGAACTCGGTGGCGTTGCCAATGTCACAGTGCAGCGCGTCGAGTGTGGGCTGAGTCTCCAAAAAGGGCTTGGCGGAGACGCCTTTGACTCGGTCCCGGAGCTCGTCCGCCGACTCCGAGTACGGGTTGGTCCTCCAGATTTCGTAGCGCTCTAAGTTCTCCACGTGGTCGCGGGTGATGGCGTGCAGGACCATGTTCTCCGAGGCTTCGGCGCGACTGACGTCGCACAGGGTGCACACGTAGGTGGACCCGGAGGCTTCCAGGCCCTCCATCTCGCGCACCATCTTCTCGTCGTAGCCCGTGCCCCTGAAGTGGAAGCGGAAGGAGCGGAGCAGGTTGCCCATGGACAGGATGAGCCTGCTCTCCTTCATGGCCCTTCGCTCCGCCACGATCGGCTCCAGGATGGCCGTCAGCGTCTCGTGGTCCGACTCGTCCACGAACATCAGGCAGAGGGGCTTGCAGGACAGCTCGGAGTTCGGCTTCGGCTCAGTGAAAACGGTAACCTCCTCCTCCCTCTCGCCTGCCAGCACCGAGACAGACATAACAGTGAAAGAGAAGCGCACAGCCTTCTCGGGAACGACCGGTCCTCCGCCGTGCTTCTCGCTGACATCGCCCATGCCGTCACAGCACTCCTTGATCATAACACGAAAGCCTGAGGTGCAGGCGCTGTCTTCCAGCCCATTCTCTCTCAGCCCCTCCATGATGTCCTCCTCCAGATCCTTTAGTGCTGACACCAGTGCCACATCATAGCGAAAGCGCCGAGTGATGGTGTCAGCCGGGGCGTCATCCACCGAGGCAGCCGATCCGGCGAGCCCATTAATAATGCCAACGTTGCAAGATGTCGACACGTTCTTGAGGGCTGGCTGCCATTCAAACGGATGGAAGCCGGGGAGAAGCTCTTTCTCTGCCGCCCGGAGGGTGTGCAGGGGCTGAAAGATCTGGCGGCCACTCGTGGCTTTGACCGTGCGGTACATCTTGTGATACTGGCTGCAGCTCAGGAAAGTGTTGACCCGGATGGCCAGGCACACAGCGGGACTCAACCCAAAGCCTCTGCCTGCAGAGGGAGAAAATGAAAGGAGAAAAAAAGTTTGAGAGAGAGAGCGAGACGGCAGAGAGGCAAAATAAAAACATAAAAAAGAAGGCGGCGGGAACGGATTGACACATGAAGAGAATTATTTAACACCAAACTGTAGAAGCCTATTTCCAGTTCTGTGAAAGGAGCAGCAGTATCTAACATTTCCTCATTTGATATCCCGCCCCATTTGGAGTAATTTCCACTATGAGACAGAAAGAATCACAAATTTAACAACTAAATGCGAATGTATCATTGTCAAAAGCCCACAAGCCCATGATTACAAAATCCAATATTTCCTAATTTCCAAATGTTATAAGGGGACAGAGGGTGAATCAGTGGAGCTGGCAAAAGTGATGTATTGGCTGCAGATGAAAACAGACACCAGCTGGCTTTCATTCCCCAGAGAGGAGGATGGCGCTGTCTGTGTAATTTGCAGATACAAGCGCTGCTGATGTTGTTTTGATTCTAACAGCCCCTTCACAAGAGTTGTTATTGTGCATTAAAGGGAGCGCGAGAACGGGAGACTGACAGACAAGACAAGTGAGAGTGGGAGAGAGCCGGGGAGGGGCTGGGCGTGGAGCCGCGGTGGTTCAATAGACAGAGATGGACAATAATGAAATGCTTTTCAATCAAAATCACCCAAAAAGTTTCGTCTCCCTCCTCAACGGTGAACTTTTCAACTCATTGTTATTTATGAGATGACTGTACTCCTCAGAGGTGGGCGGAAATATTAATGAGCAAACACACTCGTGATTCTCGCTTGTTTATGTCCCTCTGCCGTGGCCGCGAAGGGCTGCGTCGACTGAGCGGGAGGGCCTCTTACCTTGCATCATGGCCTCCAGCTCGTCCGCCTGCCGATGCTCATTCCCGGACCTGAGCGCCAGCAGGAAGAGCGTCAGGCACACAGACTTCAGGTCGCCGCCCTCCTCTTTGTCTGCGAACAGCCTCACTTGGTTCTTCAGATCCCTCAGACGATGCTTCTGGGCACGCCGGGTCAGCGAGAGCAAGTGCTGCCGGGGTCTCCCTCCTTTATTCGCGAGCAGGTAGTTGTCAATTCCCGATGAATGCTGCCGCGCGTCTTCCTCCCGCTCGTGGCTCAGACAGTGATCTTTGAACGAGTCCAGCCGCACCTGCTTGCAGCAGCTGTCGCGGGGGCAGAGCAGAGGCAGGGAATACAGGGCAGATAAAAAGGTTTTGGCAGGCGGGCTGAGATTGTCGGGGGCACAGGGCAGGTTGCAGACAGGGCAGCGAGGTCCCAGGACGTGGGTGAATTTGACAATGCAGCCGCGGCAGAAGAGGTGCCCACAGGGGGACTGAACGGGATCAGAGAGCAGGTGGTCGCACACGAGGCAGGTGAAGGAAATGATGAAGTCCACGGGGAGCTTCTCAGAGATCAGCTTGTTACTCAGGTGGTCGTTCTGGCAGTGCGTGATGTTCCTCACCCACTGCTCCCTCTGGACGGCCAGCTTCCTCCTGGCCCTGCCCGCAGGACCGCGACGGTCCCCGAACGGCCTCAGAACCCTCTTCTCACCGACGACAATGCCGTCGCCGTGGTCCCACCTGGCCCTCTTCACCAGGCTCTGGGCTCGCGGATTGCCTTTCCTCCTCTTCCTCCCCGTCCGCTGGAACGACGTCTTCCTCGGGGAGCAGAGGCTGCAGGGGGACGAGTGAGGTCTCCACTCGGGGACTTTTGTTCTGGTGAAGCTGCAGAAGCCCCCTCCTCGGATGGCCGCCATCCAGCAGCGGTGGCAGAAGGAGAGAGGGTGGACAGCCTCGGTGTCCTCGCTCACGTCCACTTGGAAAACTTTGAGGATGACCTCTGGCCAGCTTTTCAACCTGCAGCCCATTTTTCGCAGGGCGGACTTGCTCGCGTCATCAAGCTCTCTGTGAACATCGTGCACTGGTCCTTTGACTTTCCTCAGGGTCCTTCCACAGACGCGACACAGGCACCTTCACAACAGACGACATGATATAATTAAATTCATAAAATTCACATTATTTACAATTTCTAACAATAGACAAATGAAATTCAAACATTACATACATATTAGTACTGTTGATGTAGTGATAAGATGTTTACTCACCTGAGGTGGTTCATGTGGGTCTCCATTTCCTGCAGTTTCATGTCGACTCTCCTGCCTGGGCCCTCCACGTTTTCCTTGCTCTTCCCTCCGAGGCACAGCTTCATGACGCTCCCCGGACTCACACTCTGATCTGTATTCGGCGCTGCGGGAGGTGCGATCCCTAACGAGGATTCTTTCTCAGGCGCTGCCTCGCCGGGCAGAGGTGCCTTCTCCATGGACTTCACCCGAAACAGTTTAAACTTCCACTGAGAGTACTCAGAGTGGGGATGGCAGAGCTCAGCCGGCATGAAGGATCTGGGACCATCTGTCTTCGGGCTCTCTGCCTCCATGATGCGACTCAGAGCTTAGACCCTGAGGAGGAGAAGGGAAGGATGGGAGAAGAGGGGTGGGAGAGGAGAGCGGGGAGAGGGGTTACAATTGATGCACTGTAAAAGCAGGAGAATAATTTCAGCTGTCTATGAGATGATGGTTATAGAGGACAGATTTGGAGGTCTAAATCCTCATGGGGGATTTGAACCTAGTGCCTTCTCAGCGTTGAGCCCGTGACACAATCTAAAAGCTCGACTTGATTCCAGTTGAATTTATACACCAAGTGCCCAGAAATCCCATGGAACAGAGAGTAGCGAGCCCTGACCTAGACGGCTGTATTATACCATAAGTGGCATTTAGATCTTGTGTAAAATGCATGAGACAAGCACTGTGGGATCGATACAACACCAAAATCTTCATTTCTCCCATCTTCAAACCCATCACTCAGGGAGCCATTGTGACTTTTTTTCTTTTGACACAGCAAGTTTGCTAAATGGGCAACCTTATCCCTGCAAGGCTGTCAATCATTTATATTAGTCATTTTCTTGGCTGGAGAGAGAATTGGAGCCCTGGGAGCCGCCGACTGGCATTTTAAATGCGAAGGAAAAATCGGAGACACAGCAAACGTATTTCATAATACATAGATATTGACGTGGCAGAGGAGGGGGGGAAAGAAACAAGAAACCATCGTATTGAATAAACATCATAAAGAATTATTCCAAGCACAACATATCTCGACAGTCAAGTTTGCTTATGTGATCTGGCACCGGCAGGATCAATGGTTCTGCTGTACAGACGAAATTCTTATTTCATCACATCCCGACTGTTTGAGTTCCATTCCCGCGTCTGACAATAAAGCAGCCCCCTCCCAAAAAAAGTCCTAAATTACATTTATTTTGGAGTCTTACCATTGCACACCTCTCCTGCACACACCGTGCTGTCCTCCACCTATCCATCTTTCAGTGTCTCTCACTTCGCTTTCTCCCTCGGAGGCTCGAATCTGTCAGTCTCCTTCATTTCTTGGCTCTCTGTGTGTACTTCACATGCTGAACTCTCCTCTGAGACAAACAGCTGAGCCTTGTGTGCATGTGTGTCAGCTGGGCTCTTACCTTGTTTTTCAGTCTCAGCTGGCGTCGGCTCCCTCGGGGGGCCCTCCACGCATGGAAGCACAAGGGAAGCCCTGGAGCCAGGCCCGGCGCGCCGCGTACACTGTATGCGCTGCGAGTTTGTCGCAGCTTGGCGCCTCTGTTACCAGGAGTCGTGGTTTCAGACTGTGGGATTGCTCCTGTCTGCCTCCTCGTGTCTTGTATTTATACCCTTTCCTTTGATGGGATCCCAACAGTCAATTCCTGCCACCTGAATCAGGCAGCTGCGAAAAACAAAACAAAAAAACAAGGTCAACCCCAAAGCACAGTTGTGAACACGTGCATGATGTACAGAATCCAACTGCATGCTCCAAACAAAAACACCTCGCCACACTCCTTTTAGCTCAGGCTTTCAATGTCATCTTCATCTTCTCTTTTGTTCCATTTTAATAGTCTTTTATGAGGACCAAATAAAGCAGGGGCCTTCTCAAAACTTAATTACTCAAAGTGAACTAATTGGTGATGAGATATTAAAACAGCAGAAAAAGTCAGTCGATAAAAATAGTAAGTTTTACGATTTCAATGATTCTGGCACTTATACTTTTTTCTTTTAGAGTCGTTGTCCGATGTTCCTTTTTGCCGTCTTTTCATTATCGCGTGACGCATCAGCGGTTCGCGCAGCTCTGTGAGTCTGAACGACAAAAGCAGTCAAACAAGTGAGTCATATTCAACTGAAGACCAATTACTGGGCCCGCTGTTGTGGCTCTTTATTCAGCAGGTAACATTCTGAGAAATAAGCTCTCAAAGAAAGATAAACAACCCACCAAGGTGTAAAGTGAACGCACAGCCACAGACCACAAAAACACACTGTCTGCGTTGATAACCTTCCATATCAGACGTTGTGAGACACGTGTTGTGCCGCTGTCGTTTCTTCCACCTCTGTAAATGTTAACAAGCAATTTATCTCGCCATATAACATCAGCAGTGAATTGCGCATTTCATTCATCTCTTTGAATGCTGTCTCTCTGTCACTATTCTGAATGAGTTTTAATTAGACAGCATTATTTGATGTAATGTCTCAGCAGGTATGGGGAGTATTTGCCCAAGATCATTCTTGTTTGTAATTATCCAGGGGATTAATCTGGTGTATTCACCACGGGAGCCTGTTGCTGTTGCATTGGATTTGCCAGCCAAGTCATTAGATACACAGTCAGTGGGCACCAAACAACAGTTGGGTCTCTCCCACTCTTGTCAGCTTAACAGGGGAGCGGGATGAAAACTGGCAGGCTTTGCGGCTTATATTTCCCGCATATGGCCAAGTGTGACCTCAGACAGGAGAGGCAGTTTCTGTTTGTTTGGCTCTCCCTTTCTCTTTGACAAGCACACCTATCCATGGGAAACGCCGGAGAGCAAAAACACCGGCAAGTTAGTGGCTAAAAGAAAAAAAACTGTTGTTTTCTCGGCTGACTCAAAGCCGTCCACCACGGCGGCGCGATCTCAAGCTTTGATTCATTACTTATCCAAGAACTTGCAAATGATGGATTGTGGCAAGATGTTCGAGGCCCTATTTATAGTTGGATATTTAGATTTATGGTCGCCAAGTAGCCGCGTGTTTCCAAGGTAAACGACACACCTCGCTCTGTGTGCAGACAGGGACGGAGCTGCAGATGTCTGTTCTGACAAACAAGCGCTGACCTCTGGAGACCCTCATCTCTCTACGCCTGCTAATTGACTTGTTATTGATCAACTCAAAGACAGTCTGATTTATGGGGAAGAGGACTTGTGCAGACAGCCACCTGGCACGGAGCGGAGTGTTATGAATGTTCGGCGCGCGCCCTGTGGGACTCCAGGCTGCAGTTTAGGAGGACGTACAGGAGTTTGCAATGCACCAGTGAACTGACACCTTGCACTGGGAGATGGTGTTTTTCTTTCCAATATAATAAATCCAAACAACAATGCTGAGCAATGTGTGTGTGTGTGTGCATACAAGCATGTAGCAGGTGTGTGCAGTGGGAAAGATGAGTGAGAAAACGGCCCCGGCCCGAGAAGAGTGGAGCAGAGTGATGGGGGATACTGGTTTGGGAGTGTGTGATGGTGCGAGGGTTATGCACCGCAACAGGACCAAATAAACACGCAGTAATCCTTCTAATCCACATTCGAGGAACTTCAGAGACGTTACTTTAGGTTCCCTTTGTGTAAAACACGGAGACAGACAGAGAAGAAGAGAGGAACAAGGGAACACGAGCGAAGGTGAAAGACAGAGAAGGGGGGGGGATATAGTAGTGATCTCGTGTAAAGGAGTTGCACAGGATAACAGGCTTAGCTCGGAATGGAGAACACAAAAGGGCTTAAGGCTGATTGCAAGCTGTGACAAGGAAAGGGGGAGAGAGATCAAGCCTTCCAGGCAGAACTATGTAAGCCAAAGGTCCAAAAAAGATCCTCTGACAGCCGGAGTCACATAGCAGCTTAAGGAAAAGTGTCAATAGCAGAAATGGACAATGAATGAATTCCACAGTCGCACTGGGATCTTTCTCACAGGGAATAAAATGTCAGCGATGTCCACATTTGAATGCACCAGCCAAAATTGCGGCATGATATTTCAAAATGTCATGAAGAATGTGGGCATCTTTGTGATTGTATTCGAGGGTAAAGGGGGCATTTCGCTCTCATATTTTCCGCGGCGCGACGCGCCGTATACGGAGCATTTGGTATGCAAATTTTTAATTGAAATTTCACAACACGTTTGGCAACTTCTTCGCCGTTCTTCCCCCAGCCAATCCCCTGCGAGTCGCCTCCCCACTGTCCACCACTTCCATCCCTCATCCCGCGACATGATTTGGTAGATTAATACTCAAAGAGGTAGACTTCAGTGCGGAGCTATTCGTCAAAGCCGGCTGCCAGAACAAACCCCTCGCCCCACTATTCAAATCCCCCCCCCCAACCCCTCCTCATTCATCTCTCGCGTCTCCCTCGCTCAACGTCTTGTTTCCCTCGCCTCGCCCCTCTCCTTTCTGGGGGTTTGTTAATAATCAAATATGTGATCATTCCAATGAGGTGATTAATTACTGGCTCTCCCTCCCTCCGTGCCACAGGTTGCCGTGCTTGCGATCACACAATGACAGGCGTCTGAGTGATGCTATCTGAGGGCCTCGCGTGACCCTGTATGACTCTGTCGCGTTCGTCGTCGGCTCATCCTGACTGATGGAGCTTTTACAGAGAGCGGGGACGCGCCGCAACATCGCAGCCTCTCCAAATAACACCCCCCTACCCCCACCCCCCACAAGCTGCTGACAGCCTGACACCATGATATCTTCCATGTCCAGCTTCCCAAATGTTCATTTTTATTGGGGAAGTCTAGTCTTGGGATCATATTAGTTCATTCCAAGTCTTGCATTATAACTTTCCCTGAGGCGCTGCAGAGTTATTTTGGTTCTGGACCGGTTCCATTCATGTCTGCGGTCCCGGCGAGTTAGACGACACAATATGGAGAACAACTTAAGCTACAGCAATTGTACGTGTCTGTTTAAAAAAAAAAAAAAAAGAAGGAAAAGAAGCTTTTTTTTGTGAAGGGGGGAGGGGGAGGGGGGGTTAATCCTTTTACTAAAGCAAGATAGGCGACATAGAGGTCAATAGCATGCAGAGATTACAGGGCGAGTACATGGCGGCACTGAACTTAAGTTTAGCCCTCCGAAAAAGTGAGACCTGCATTCCAGATGGATGTTGATCCACTCGCAGCAAACCGAGAGAAATTAAAAGCCTGAGCCGGATTCGGGAGCACGAGAGCAGAATGGGAAATCAAGACCAGTGTCTTTAATCAAAATAACAATGCTGTTTAATTCCGTGTTAATTAAATGTAGATTTTTGCTGACTGAAGAGCAGTCCCTCTTTATACCGGGGGGACCTTCAGTCACGTAAACATCCACTCGCTGAATTTGTCTTGAGTTTGACTGTGTATTAGTTCGCTTTTTTTTCTCTTCCTGGCCGCTGCCGGTTTACACAGAAGGCCTGTCAGCTGAGGGATCGCGTCTCGCAAACAACTCCACAAGATTTCGAGCGTTCAGCATCCTTGAAGAGGGATTTCTGTGCAAATTGTTAAACACCCTCATAAGTGGGTTACATCCACACTCCTTTTTCAAATGAAATGGGAGCGCTGGTGAATTCGCCGCACTGAAACTTCGCACTGTTTGTACCCCTGGACTGGTCATTCGTCCCTGCCGCCCCCTCTCCCCCCCTCCCCCCCTGCATCAGTCCCTTTCCATCAATGTAATGAGCAAATCATGGCCACTAGGGAGAGATGTAGAGAGAAAAATTGGCCCCATTATGTGTCAAGCAGTGTGAAAAGAGCAGCACTGTTGTCTGTCAACCCTAACCCCCAACTGTCCCTGGTCTTAACTTCCCACCAAACACAAAGAGGTCTTTTCTCACACATGGATCTGCTTATTATTTCCCTGTCTTTTAACTAAAAAGTCCATTATAGGAAATGCCAGGACAGCCGTGCCCTTTTCTGCTCGGGCTCTGCCACGGCTCAGACAAGAGAACAATGGACGCGGTAACATGCGCCGATTCAGGGCTGATTTAGAGTGACTGCTCTTAAACCTGACTTATAGAGTACAGTAATTATAAGAGGTGGAGGGAGGGGGGGGCGGGGGGCGGGCGGGGGGGGGGGGGTGCAGCGAGAACAGTGGTGAATTCACTTCCACAGGGTTGATGTGAGGACGGCGGAGCTCGTGTCGACTCAGTTCAGCGCCGGTGTGTTTGCTATTTAAAGGCCTTGATTATGATTTTTGTAATTTTTCACCTGATTTCATGGAAGCGGAGCCAAATCAGAATAAAATGTCTCTTTAAATGCAAATTATCCTCATATCATTTGAAACACGGCACACAGAGTCTTCGGTGAGAGGAAAAAAAGAGGATAATAGAGAAAAAAGTACCTGAGAAACGTCCCAATATTGGCTCAGACGATGGCAGGAAATAACGAGGGGAGCTGGAGGGGAGGGGGGAGGGGGGGTCTCGGCCCACCTTTTAATGGAAAAAACAAACGGGTAATTTTTAGAAATACTTTCAAAACGGCATGAAATTGACTTCTGGGGGTTTTCAGAGGGCTCCGCGGTGGGACAGCGGCTGGCGCCCGTCGCCTCTTCGGTTCCCATCGACTGCTGCATCAGAGTCTTTGTTGACATTCAGGTCACATGGCGACCAAACACTCCCACAACTCTCAGTGTGGCTGAATAAGGTGCAGAGAGACGACTCGAATGAAGTCAAAGTGTTGAATACGATTAGAAAATCAGTATCGGGAACATCCTCATGATGTCCATGTTTGTTTCAATACAAAGGTAATGAACAGGATTCACAGAACATGCAGCAGCAGAGACATGCATGTAAGGTCAAACTGGGACCTTCACCTGCCCCTCAGTATGGATCTAGACGTGTGGCTTCCTTTCCCTCCATGTTTGTCCTGTAATGGACAGGTGATTTGTACCCTGACTTCACCCGGTGTACGCCGGCATCAGCTCCTGTGACTTCAGCCTTCAAAGCGATCCAGGAGAAGGATGAAAGTACCTCAGAAAGTTGAGAGATCTTTCAATACGCTGAAGAACTCACTCAGTACAGTGCAAGTTGTGGGAAGTTCTTCTTGGAGTGGCAGTACCAACACTCATTAGTAGGTGTGTATTTTGGTCTTGTGGCAATTTTTTTGTTGTTTTTTTTTGTTTCTCATCTACATTCCAGCCGTCGCAGCGGTGATGCGTCGCCCCGGTGCTACATTCGCTCTCCCCCCTGCAGTGCTCCACCTGCTCCGCCCACATACACAGATAGGAGAGAGAGAGAGAGAGACTCAAGAAATGCTCTGCCCGACGCATAGATCACGCTGACCTCCTGCGTGGACGCTCGGACCTCATTAAATGTCGTGACAGCCGGGGTCACCGCGCGCTTAGCGGAGCTGCCAGAGACCAAAAATAACAGCCTCTTCTCTACTGTGTTTAAAAACAACCACCAGGCTGACCTTTAGTGCCAGGAATACTGGAAAAACATTCAAATCTGTGGACGTGACGGGTGTTTAAGCGGTTCAGGGATGCGGCGCTGGTGAATTAAACAGATGCTTCTAAATTTATGGGTTTAACTATCAAAGTCTGGAAACTTTTGCATATAAAGAAATGAATATACTGGGTTGTCATAGCGCTCCACAAGTAGACAAACCCAAAGAGAAGCAAATAAAAAACACCATATGTGCCGATTGAGCAGCGTATCCATACGTTCATGATAAACAGCATTGCGCTCTGAGGCGTGATCCGTCCTCGCCGGAAAAATAGAGCAAAGTTGGGAACGCCTGTGGTTTTTTAGCGAGCTCGTTTGCATTCATGTGCGCTGCCGCTTCCAAACTATGGTTTACCAAAGAGCTCCGGCACATCGAGGGAGCGCGCGAGGCAGGAAAGGGAGAGGAATACAGAGCGGCCGAGGAGCAACGCGGCAGCAGGAATGCGAGGACGCGTCGAATTCATTTCTGATCGAGGAAACGTGTTGTTTTTCTTTTCATCATACGAAGATGCTTCAGTGCGCAAAAAGTCCCTCGACTGCGAATACAGTTCCCTATACTCTCTGATGCTCTTGGGAAAATCACGAATCAGCAATGAATCCGTCAGTAAACACATCCTCAAGCATCCTCAAGGCCTTGCTCAAGGACCCTCAGTAGTGTTGACGTTGTGAGGAGACATCAGGATGAACAGTTGCATTTGGCTCTTTGTGGGGTTTTAATGGCTCCTGGTATATACGGTTGATTTCTGTGACTCTTTCAAAACGTGGTGAAATTACGGTTGCAGGGTCACGGGGGTGAGGCGAAAATCTCTGTGTCGAGCGAGAGCGGAAATGCAGTCCAGCGAATCGATGGCAGAACATTGTGAGGGAGTATATCAGAGCAGGGGCAGTTGATCAGCCGAGCAGCTTCTCCTTCCCCGTGAATCGTCTGGATCGAGCACCGCTCTGACTTCCTGGAGCAAGGACGCGGCGAGAGCTGCGGGTGGATCTGCATCACAAGCGTCTCCCGACAAGACACCGACGCCTTCCTGAAAGGAAAAAGAAAGGAATCAAAGGCGCGGCGCAGAAAGCTTGGGTACTGTTTGACTTTGGTTGAGCAGAGGAGTTTAGAAGAGAAGAAAAA
>JAUESF010000080.1:7734472-7752393 GCA_032274765.1 Malacoctenus tetranemus
TCCCTGTTTCCACGTGTTAGCTTTCGTTTCCTTAGCCTCTAAGGACGACTAAACGAAAGCAGAGTGCAGTCAGAGCCTGGGTGGTGGAACATTTATCAACCAGTCATCACAATGATTCACATGATGCAGCAGGGAACCATTATTTTACCAGTCCCGGCGCTCGCAGCAAAACCTGCTGGCGGAGAGGATGATGATAGCTATACGCTTTATGAGCACAGGAACAGACACGTACAGTAATTGTTTGGGAACAATAGTTTGGGAAGTCCTATCTCCTTTTCACAGAGTCATATGGAGCCGGTGTGCCGGACCGGGCCGGGGGAAGAATTGAACAAGTGAGCCCAACACGGGGGGGGCATATGGCATTTGTTCACTGTAGCGGAACACGGAGACGCCTCAGGAAAAGGACTGACAAACATGTTGTCCCCGGACTTGGATGGGGCCGGTAACTAGCGCTGAATACATAAAGATCACAAATAAATAGACCATCCACCTGCTCAGCGGCTGCTGTGGGACCCGGGAAGATCGGGTGGCATTGATACAGTTTTGCATTTGCAGGCTCGCCTGCACGAGCGAGTGCAGCAGTCTCTGCATGAGCAAATAAACTCCTAACTGAATGGGGAATAAGGGGAAGCGCGGAGGCAGACCTGTGATAGCCTACTCATAATAACGATGATAAAAATGCTATTCTTCTATTCATTCTCCCCCCCTCCTCCCCACTTCCCCTTTTTACCAGCTTTCCCTTTTGGCTCCTGCAGGAGGCACATCGTCGTAATATACACACATTCTCATCCCATCCCCTTTTGTGAAAGACCTGCAGGAGGGAAAGGGAGGGAGAGCGAGGAAGAGAGAGGAGGAGAGAGCAATGGGGATTGTTTATTTAGTCAGATAGTCTAACGTGTGCAGAATAGATTTGAGCTGATGAGGAAACCGTCTGCACAGCGGCAGCTGGCATCAGTAAGTGAGTGAATGATGCCGTCTCAGGAGTTGCGCCCTTTTTTCCCCCCCTCCCTCTATGGCTATTTCTGATGGCATTACCGCAAAACTCATACTTTATTCAGACGCATCGAGGATTTCGAAACATATAAAACACAATGTTCCCCCCAAAAAACACATTACAACCCATCGAAATCCTCTAATATGTTAGATTGACGAATACTTCCAGTCAGATTGTTTTTCCACCAGCCTGGTCATGTGGGGTCATGCAAAAAAAAATAGGTGAGTCATGTAGCCAGTAGTTTTCGCAAAAGGCTGCGGTCATAAATCACAAGTATTGGACAGTTACAAAATTCTAATCTGATCAGAGTGGGAGACACAAAAGCCAGAGAAATACAAAACACGAGTCGGAGCCGTCCAAAAAAGCCTGACGGACAGACGCGTGGCTGTCTGTGCCGCGTCCGCTCAGAATCTGGTGGAAAATCCATCAGAGAGATGCCAAGATATTTTTTTACAAGTTCCAGAGCTCTGACCTGCTGTCACTGAAGGACGAGCGAGGGGATTAAAATCAGCTCGGATTCTTCAGACTGGGACTGTTTGCTCGAAATTTCGCCGCAAACAAAGAGGACCGAGAGAGCAACGACGTGCGGTCCGCGACACTTTGGCATGACTGAAGCCACGCTACCTTTGCGAGACGCGATAAAGCCCGTAAAATTGACACTTCAAAGCGAAAATAAGAGAAAATAGAGCAAAAGGTCGAGAGACTGAGAGATTTCAAGCACGCTCTGCGTGTGTTTGCCTTTTGTCTATTCATTATCGCAAATCTCCTCATTGCCTTTCAGAATCTCCAGCCATGCAAAGAAATGCTTTTTTTCCGAAGTTGGGCTGTGAACAAGTTTCCACGTCTGCCTCTCATAAAAAAAAAAAAAATCCCCCCCCCACCTCCCACTGCCTCCTCTCACTTCACTTCCTGGTGCCATTCATTGTCATTGTGAAAAGGTGTGTGACTCCCAAGTAGAGCAGAGCCCATTATCGTAAATAGGCCAATAAGTAACTTCACACAACGTGTCCCGAAAGCAGGCGGCGCACTCTATATGCAAAGCAGAACTACACTGTTAAAGAAACTGGCGCCAAGTGATTATATTTGTAATTTAATTTCCTTGGTCTCACAGAGATAAGAGAAGGGAGAGGCTACAGTTGTGGCCGGGACTGAATAGAGTGAGGGGGAACGCGGCGTCGTTGTCTGAACCGAGACGTCCAAAAACGACACCACTTACGAACAAGGCGAGGGGGGGGACGAGGTAAACACAGACAGGGTCCGAACTCGGCGACGCGATACAATGTCGGCGCCCGGCCGTCTTCGGAAATAAAAGCTAAACAACGCACACAAACACCTGCACTCTCGAATCCAGTGTATGAATTTAAGTGCAGAGTCTACAAGCGACTCCTTCCCCCCTGATCCCAGCTCTGTCGGTCTGTTTATCCTCTTCGCACTCAGTTCTGCTAAACAAATGTAATCAGCAGGGTGGTCTGGGTGGGATGTCAGTCACAGAGAGCAACGGCTCATTGCAGATTCCACAGGCAAGATGCGCCGAGTCCCTGCAAGAAAAATGAGTGAAGGACAAAAAGCGCACTCTCCTGACATCCTCCCGGTGCCTCTCTATTTCTACCCCCCCTCCCTCCTCCCTCCCTCCCTCGCTCCCTCGCTCCCTACCTCCCTCGCTCTTTCACTCTTTGAGATTGTAGGACTGCCGACATCAAATTTCCTGACTTTTCCATTTTCAAAGAGAGTCCACTTACACTGATGACAATGCAGTCGAGGGTACAATACCACAACGGCCAAAAACTCTGACTGATTTGGACCACATCAGAACATTCGGGGCTGTGGAGAGCGGCTGGCGAGGGATGGAGGGAGAAGAGGAACGGTACAAAGTTCATCAAAATTTGACACGACACGAAGCGCCGCGGAGTACAGGGACAGTGTGGAACTATTTTGTGACATCTCAAATCCTCTCTTCCCCCCCCCTTTGTTCTCTCCTCCTCTGATCTTTTTGTCTCTTCCTCCCCTGCCGTCTTGTCTTTCTGTGTATTTCCTCAGTGTCTCCGCTTTGAACCCAATAGCATTAACCTGTCAGAAAATTTACAAATGTTCTGAGTGAATTATGTAAACCGCGGAGAAATAAGACGGCAAAAAGCGTGGAGTTCCCACTTTATTTCATAATTCATCACGCTCCCACATCCAGCCAAATAAAACTTGACTTATTAAGTAGCCCGGCACATTCTGGCTCCGAATTCTCTCAAATATGCTGGAGAATATTAATCACACTTTGTCTACCTCGCAAATAAAAAAAAATCAAACGCACACAAACACGCACGCATATGCATACAGTACATGCCCAGACTTTTTTGTGATTTCATTACTCATCAAATGAAAGCAGCCTCTTCCCCCCATTTCACCAGCTATCAACTGCAGGACACGGAGCAGCTGGGTGTTACACCAGCACCACCAAAAGGTGAGTGAGGAAACAGCAGCCTCTGGCTCGCCTCTCTCCTCATTTTCTCCCTCTCCAAAATAGAAACTTATGGCTCCCAAAATCAGATTAAGAATGCTTTGCCTTGGCAGCGAGCGACTGTGTTTATTTATCTCTCGGAACACAACCGCAGACGCACAAGGAGCAGAGTTTATGCTGCGGGATGGCTTTGTGGCAGCGCGGCGTAATTAGAGGAACATGGCTGTATAATTGGTTACTAATTGAAATGAAGAGCCGTGCCGTAGCCCAGGTTGTGTTGTACACATGCTGCGGGGCCACCGCCAGGAAACGCTCAATCTTTGTGCCATCTTCTGATTGATGTCTCTGTAGCAAATGCCCTTCAACAATCAGCGGCCGCGATCTGTGCGTGTCTATCAGGCCACCGGTCTATCTGGGTGTAACATCTCCCACCATTCATCTGTCATTTCTCCCGTTGTGCCCCGACTGTCTCACTATCTCTTTATTTCTATCTCCATATTGATTTGGTCAGAGGTTCTCCAAAGGCTTTCTCCACCTTTGGTCCTGCCTTTTTGAGGCAGGTGAAGGAGCAAGCGTCTGTGGCCGCAGGAGGTGAAAAGGGGAGCGTTTGTTTATGAGATGGCGGCGAGAGACGGAGCAAAAAAACAACAACAACAACAACCGGCTTGCTTTCAAATGCCAAAACAACAACTGGAAAGAGAGATAGAGGCAATTTAACTCTTCTACTGAGTGTGGAGCAAATGAGCAGCTGAAAGTTCTCAAAAGTTTTGTGGAACTTTTCTCTGCTTGATTGAACCACCATTAAGACTGATGCACATTTTACTTTTTGTCTCTCAGTGCATCACTTTGATTTGCTCTATTGCTTTTATGAATATTCTTTATTTATGCTTTTTTTTAAATAAAACAAATAAATTATCAAAAAGGCTTTTAATACATTTTAAGATTTTTTTTATTAAAAAAGATTATGTTAAACAAGCATTAAATAAAACATAGAGCAACTTAGGTTGACGTTTATTCACAAAAATGACTTAACGATCTTTAATTTGGCAAATGAGTTTTTGGGGGTGCAGTAAATAGACGATGGCCAGAACAGAACAAGCTGCTATTGGGAAGCACAGCTGGCTATGAGGGGGTCACAGTCAATTGGATGAATTTGAAGTTTCAATGAGGAAGGTCTTTCCAACAATTGCGTCCACGGATCGCATGCTGATGCAACACGACCTTCAAGGACATTCCCCTCATTTACACAGCAATTAAGCACTACCCCTGTTGGTAAATTGAAAAAGAGACAAAAATCCTCTGTGGATTTAATAACAAACTCATTACCAGGGCCCAACAGGGCGGAACTGCCTTTTAATTAGAGCAACACCTGATTAACGCCCAATTAACGGAGCCAGAGCCACTTAATTCTCCCCCACTTTGGCAGGTTGAGAACATAAACATGAGCAGCCCAGCAACCGAGAGCTTCCTGCCCTCCTGGGAAGGTGTGGGAGAAAAGTAAACACGGACTTTGGAGACAGTCTGGTGTGTGGTGGTCCACATGCTCTGCAGGACTGGGGACTGTATGATCAGGAGCATCCGTGGCCGTCTCTTTTTATTTGGAGACGGGGAGACAGATGTTGGGCTGGCTGGCGGAAAAACCTTGTTTCAGCACACACACACATGCACACGCACGCACACACACACACACACACACACACACACACACACACACACACACACACATCAATCTTTTTCTTGTTGTATTCTGTCTGTATCTAAATCTACTCTAATTAGTTCTGGAGGTGGACAGATAGTTTGTTTTTTCCAATGTACCGTGCTTGTAAAGCACAGTGTGTCTGCTGTGACTTGCAGGAGGGAAACTGGTCAGTTAGAGGGCTGTTACCTCCCATCCAAAATGTCAGCTAGCATTCATCTGCAGCTGTTTGGGACTTTCCAAGAACTGGAACCGGAACACGGAGCAGCTCATTAATCCTGAACTAAATGTGTCCTTGGGAGAGCAACAAGAAATATATCCAAGTTACATTAACATGACCCAGGTGAGTCACAAAGCACCTGCAATGCATTAGCCTAATTTAATGTTAGCTTAACTTTTTTTTTTAGGCTGTAAGCTGCGATCTGCCGCTTTACCTCAGCAACAACTCTCTTCATGAACCCGTTTCTTCCCCTCAAAAAACCGCACAAACAGCCAAATTACACTGCAACTTTCACCGACCAATTGATGGGGTCATAATGTCATATGATAAGGTCATCAGACAGACCTTAACACTGCTGACGGCTAGGCTAGTTTGTCAGCAACATTATAACAATACAGTTAAGTGAGAGCTCATGTTAATAAAAGAGGAAATATGTACTTTTATAAACAAAAACGATCAAAACCTCACCGCTTTTGTTGCTCAGCTTCCAGTGCTTTGGTTTATTTTTCCCAGCGCAGTGCGCCGACTAGTGGACAAATTAGGGAAACAATTCACAGTCAGTCACATTTATTGAACAATAGGAACCACAATCTGTCACTTTTTCTTTAAAACATTCAGTGGGATTTTTACATTTTGTGAACATTGGTTTCTGCTTTGCTTTTGGGGTATTTGTATACAGCAAATAAAGAATAAATACTGCAAAAAAAACATTCAGAAAGCTCCACTAAAGAACAAACAGCAGTATGTGCGTACTTCAAGGCAAAGCCAGTCCAGAACATTTAAATAACCTTTAAAGCTTCTCAAAATTCAGTCGCCAATCACCGAACAGGATCCGACTGACTGATGAGAATCTGTGCAGTAAAGTAAAAAACAAAGACACTCTGTGCAACAGGAAAATACAATAAAATATGCAGCATGGGAAATGAAGATGGCTTTGTGCCTTGTGTTTCAATCATAAAAACAAGACATTCAGCCTTACAATATTCTCCACTCCAGGACTGCTGTTTGAAGTCTCACTTGATCATCACAAGATGGCACTATTTTAACATGCATCTCTCATACTGCAGTGCCTACAGGAGGACTCAGTGTTACACATTCAGTGTTTTGTAATAGTGTCTTGTATCCAGCCCTCCTCTCCTGCATCTGTTCCCAGCTGAGAATCAAACCCGAGCAAAGTTTCATACGCTAAACTTTGCAAGCACACATTTTTCCAGTCATGACTTCACATTTCGAGCCGGTTTTTCCTCATCAGCAGCATTGGTTTGCCCCCTTTGAGCGTTCCCATTTCAGTCCAGAAAGAAAAGAACAAAAGCGGGGGGAAGGCCCACCACAGTCAGCCAGCCGTGCCGCGAGCAGAGGCCTTCAGTTCCTCTTGCCCCTCAGGATTCGGATGGAGCCTGTGTGCATCAATGTGTGACTCGCACATACACTTTCATTTTTCTCGAGCATGTCCTTACTTCTGAACTCCGTTCAAGGTGAGGACATATACCTCTTTAAAGCCATGTCGCCTGCGAGGCTGGCGGTGAAGTAGCTGTCGCTGAAAGACCGTTTTGCAGCTTTAAGCTGGGAGGAAATTCGCCATGACTCCACAGCTTTTTCCAAGTCTGGCAAGATGTCCGGCACGACGATTTGCTCGGCGACAAAGACAGTCGACTCCACGACCAGGAGCAAGATCCAACCTAAAGCCCCCAGCCAATAGGAAGAGCCCAAGCTGGAGAAGTCTTGACTGATTTCTTCCCGGTGCTGATAGGTGAAAAAAGACCAGCTGAGGAGGAAGAAGAAACCTGTAGGACCAAAGGAGAGGAATGAGTCATATCACTGCCACCAAAAAAAAAAGTCATTAGGATCAATTATTACATGCCTGGGGCTTTAGAAGGAAGCTTGCGCAATAATGAACTGCAATTCCAAGGAAAGTTAAAAAGTCTCTTTTAAAAAGTACTCCCCTGGAGGCCATGTAAATGAGTAGTACATGAAAGAACTCCAGTAGGTGTGGGTTTGACACGAACCAGCCGACCCAAAAGGTGGTTTGGAGGTTAATTTGAAATGAATGTACTCCCCCCCCCTCTCTCCCCCCCTTCACTCGAGGAAGACCTGTTATTTTAAAACTCCCAAAACAACAATACGCTAATTAGTTCTAGTTAAACACAGAACATGGTGTGGGTGAGCGTGTGTGTGGGAAGCTCGTGTTTTGCATACTGTTAAAAAAAAAATGCGGCGCTGCAGCATACCTGTGGAGGCCATGGTTAACAGCAGCAGAGTGGTGGGGTAGAGGGCCTGTCCGGCCATGAGGAGCGAGCGAGTGTTGGAGTAGGAGCGCACCGTCTGAGACGTCCAGCAGAGGGCAAAGACCAGGCACAGGGCGCCAGTGCTGACCGCCATCAGGAACGACAGGACTGCGAACACTCTCTCTGCCTCCAGAGCTGAGGGACAAACAAACAGGAGCTGTTTCAAAATCACATTCACTCTGTAGCGTTTTCTTTGAGCAACTATAAAATCATCCCACACACCAGTGGAGACATAAATAGTGAGGATCTGCTGACTTCTAAAAGAGTGACGGACATAAGTTTCCTCTGCGGGTGCTCTCGTGGAGATGAGGTGGGGATCTCTGTCACAAAAAGGAGCTCAGAGTAGAGTCCCTGCTCCTCCACATTAAAAGGAGCCAGGCGACCAGGGACCCCAGGAGGACCCAGGTCCTGCTTAAAGGACTGAATCCTGGCTGCTCTGGAGGAGGAAGTGTCCCAGGACAGGGAATTCTGGGTAAGTTTTTTGAGAGTGGATAATTATCTGAAACCCTACCAAATAAATTCATACTAAAAGACAAATAAAGCATATTGACCTGCGAGCTACTCTCTGAGGGAAATGATATGAAGTTTTGATGAAGACGAGGAGTGCAGAGTTTTTGCCTTCAGCGTTAGAGCTTCAGCAGGAGAAGAATGCAAATCTGAGACACGAGCAAGTTCCAACTCGCTTACTACTGCTGAGAATTTCTTCTGTAACCCACTGTTTTGTCATGCTTTCTTTTAATACTGACCCTCTCAAGAGATCCTGGGGAATAAACAGAGCCGCCGCCTGATCAGAACGGCGTTATTAACTGCGCTGCCTTCATTTACACACTTTATCCAGCCTGCTAACAGCTGCTTCAGGCTGATGACAAGCCTGATTTGCCGACTGCAGAGAGATGTCAGGGAGGTTAATGTCGCTCACCATTGAAGACAAAATCGTCCCTGCCGTTGGTCTGCTCGGTTCGGGTGTTGTTCCACTCGGCCCACAGCCCCCTGCCATTCAGCCAGAGGGGGGTCCAGACTGCGTAGCACACGCACAGACAGCCTGCTAGTCCCAGGCAGGACTGAGCAAACCTGAAGCGACTGATGGAGTCCTCCAGCTCAACAAGCTTCATTTCTACACTTCTGGAAGGAAGCTGTGTGGAGAGAATCAGGGAAAAACAACAGAGAAATCACCTGAAAGCTTTAAGTGAGGAAATGTGTCTCTTAAAAGTTGTAGTCAAGACAATCTGAATCAGGGTTCACTGTCTAGTATTGTAATTAAAATAGTCTTACCTTTTGCTGCAACTAGGTGAAGTAAAGAAGTAGTCAGGAGGAAGATATGAAGGTAAACAGTATTTTCTTCAGGTGAAGCACGCGGGAGCGTCTGCGGCAACAGTACTCCACTGTGAAAACTATTTCAACAGACTGACACAACACGACGTGAGCGGTCCGCGACCACAAACACGCCCTCACACATCAGACCCCTCACTGTAACTCCACCTCGGCTGCAGTGGAAACTCCCCCAGCTCGGGGGGCTGAAATTTCCCCTCCAATTCTCCACTTCGCCAGAGAAAGTGAAAGCGCCGGCGACGGGCCAGTTAATATTTGAGGAAGCAGAAGTTTGCTGCTGCCGCAGAGAAGAAGAAAAATCAATAAATAAATATGCGAAACATGAAAGCGAAGTTAAACTGTCGGAAGAACTGTTTAGAAGTTCACTTTAGCAGCAGAACATCACTCAGACATGGTGTTTACGTCCTGTCTAAAACTGAGCGTGTGGGAGAGGGCGTCATCGGTTCATTATGCATGACAAAACACTGAAGGAAATCCCACTCTCAGTTTCTCACAGTAAAGTGCAACGTGTTGGCGCGTCTCCTACTCGTCACAGAACAACCATCCCCCCTTACTTTCCTCAGCGGCAACGGAACGGCGCCCACAGACCACCCAAACAACTGTCTGGTTTGATAAACAACCCAAGTCATTGGGAGCACACTTTTACCCTCTTCCGTATATATGGAACGGCTTTGAACCCAAAACGACTGATGGCCTAAAGAATATTTGACACCTTTTATTCACAGATCAGTATAAGAACTACATTTTGGTAAAACTCACTTCATACGACTAAATGACCATTGAAACTGTACATTTCGAAAGTTTGAGAGTACAACAGACTGACCTCAGTTGGCTTATATTTGGCATTCGTTTCCAGGAAAAGAACAGAATCATAGATAAAAACAAGGCAAACATCTTTAGCAGCAACAATAAGGCCTCAAAATGCAATTAAGTACTCTCTGGTTCTTGGAGCTTGGCCTTAAATATATTAGAATAATCCGTTCCTCCTCTTCATGCTACTTTTGGCAGTTTCTCTCCTGGAAAACAGGCGTCAGGCTCGAGCTCGTGTCAGGTGTTCGAGGCTTCTCAGACGAGCAAGAGGGACGCTGAAGTGCTGCCTCTCCAAATTTTGGCAGCTCCGTTCGTTCCCATTTATCCTAAGCTCACTTTCTGGCTCTCTGCAGCAGGGCCTTGAAGACGTCAAGGATTTCTGGGTCCTCCCCAGCAGACAGCTCCGGAGTGTTCTTCTCCAGCCAATCAGACGAGCGCATCTGATGCCTGAGCGTACCAATCAGCGAGTCCAGACTCTCCGCAGGCTTCGGCGCCTGGCAGTCCGGCAACACGCGGTCCTCCGCGGCGTGCGCGTCGGTGTCAGGAACGGGACTGTCCCTCTCTTTGAGCCGCTCTGACGACTTGCCGCGGGGCGACGACGTTGAATTGACAATAGCGGCGTTGTCGGGATCGGCGCCGTCCTCTTTCACCGACTCTTTGCTCTCCTCGGCCGCTTCCTTGGCACGGGCTGAATCGGAGGCCGTCTGTTTCGCTTCGGCTTCTTTCAGCGCCTCCTTGATTCGCTTCAGGCCTGAGATAACGCAAAAACATCAACAGAACACGTCAAGCGACCATTATCCGATCGATACCCAGCGTACATTACAAAGCAGAGGGGCACGCTGGGAAACAAACTATCTGCTGAATAAATACAATAAAAGATACTGTCTGATCAATTTCTATTCTGAGGGAAGGAAATTACTGTTTGGAGGGGAACGACGTTCGAAAGTAATTCTGCCTTTCAGTCTGTAATTTGATGCGAAAAAGCAACTTTAACATTAGAAGCACAGCAAGATTGAAAGAAATCTCTATATTTCAACGCAAATTGCCAAAAGACATTCACGAAGATGAGTTATACAAAGTAAAAAAAACATTCAAGAGATGAATAAATACTTTACGACCACTTCAGTGGGTCCAGTTCACCACACTGCAGTGCAGCAGCAGTGGCTCCGCTGAACCTGCTGTCCTCACAGAGTCATAACGTTTGGGTTTTATTGAGGTTGTCGTTGAGGCTTTATTCAAACTAAATGCCAATTTTTGAGGTCACACTTGGATGGGACGTCGTGACGCAGTGCTGCGTTACAGTGAATCAACTTTCCTGTGTTTTGACCATAAATAAAAGAGGAACAGAGCGAGTCTTGAAAAATCATTAAACTCAAGTAGTAGTTTGGAGTAGTACAAATATCAATTAGTTGTCAAATTAAAAGCGCTTCAGCTATGAGGAGAAAAATGCACTTCTGCTACAGACTTTAAAACAGAGCTGTTGAACCTCATTATATCGGGTTGTGCCAGAAGAACTTCTGAAGTGGCCCACGAGTGCTTAAGTAGCTGTTTTACAGGAGTGTTGAATTCATTTAGAGACGCACTGAAATCTCAGAATCACCAGCAACAATCAGAGCAAAAGTGTTCAATCAGAAACATAGATGTGCACCATAATTCTGGTCTGGTTACAAAACCTTTGATTAAGAGCCTTTACTTGATGGAGCAAGCTGCCCACCTAATAATAAATACACAAGTAAATCAGATCTCTGACGAATCAAAACATTCACCAAATACAGAAATGCGATCAAAAATGAATAAAAAAACTAGTATTTTCATTTGTTAGAAAGAGAAAGAGAGATATAACCAAACTTAAAATGTAAAAAAAGATATTATACATGTCCAATGTCAGAAATGACAGTTTAATCAGAGGCTTTTAATGAGTTTTTACTGTATTTGACAAGATTCTCACCTGTTGTGCAGAAAACTGTTATTCTGAGGCAGCAAAATGTAATTCTTTATGTCAGCTTGTTGGTCCCAAGTTGGAGACATTAAATCCTTTTCAAGGTGAAGTCATGTTACATAGTGTTTCTTGCTATAATACTGCATTTTCAACTTCTAGCTTGGAGCTCAAGATGCAAAGTTTGACTCCTTTTACATAACTGTGTTCAACATCAATGTGTGGGTGTGAGCGCTGCGAGACAGACTGACCGAGCTCGAGGTGAGGCTGCTGATCTGCGAAGACGACGCGGAACCAGCCGGGCGTGGCGCAGGAGAAGGCCTGGCCACAGCTCAACACCACCTTGTGCCTGAGGAAGCGCCGCCACAGCGACAGCTCCTCCTCGGATGATGACTCTCGCAGATACTTAACAACAAGCAGGGCGAAATGTGAGGTTCGAGGAAAAAAAAAAACACAGCTGAGTAACAAGCTCTCGAATTTCAAAGCGGTTAGGGCTGCGTTACCTTCCTGAGGTCAGCCCAGACGTACAGCGTGGCAGGACTGTGCAGGTAGGGGATGCCCAGGCTGAACAGCTCTCCTGTCAAATAGCTGTGAGCTGCCTTCAGTCTGCGTCTGTTCTCTGGCAGAAACTCCTCATTGATCCAGGCTGCGACATGACAAGGCAGACTGACGATTACACACCGACACTCCGAGAGTGCAAGTTAAATGTTGCACATTTTGAGTGTCGCGGAGCCCCACGCTGTGCTCCTGTCACACCAAAGGAATTTAAAAATAGGGACCTGCATTCCTCCGGAGACACAGGGGAGCTTTGGAAAGCACACATTTCAATTCCTGGAAAACGCTTGCATCATAAATCATTTGCTTTCATGAATTTGAACCGACCTGAGAGCTGATTGCGTTTGTGTGAGGACAGCTGATTATAAGCATGCAGATTTGGACCAGCTGGGACCAAATCTGGCTGAATTTAAGGCTTTTTTTCCCCCCCACTCCCCAGATGTATTTACAGTGCGGTTATATGAAACAAAAAGATGAAATCCAAGCTTGGCTCGTACCTCTGTCCTTCAGCAGCTGTGCTACCTGGTGCTGGGTGGTCCCGGGGAGACCGTGGAACGAGCCCAGCTGAGCCATAGCCTCCAACACCGCTCTGTTTTCAGTGTACAGGGAGCCAACGCGGATTCCTGACATTGCAAAGTCCTGGAAAGGGCAAGTCAAAATAAATGGGAGAAAAAGAACTGTGAAAGCAAACATTCAGTGGAGAAAGAGGAAAAAAAAACAGGATCCTGGTCCTGTCAGCAGGGGCAGAAAAAGTCCCACACTCTCAGCGTCCGGGCACATCACGTACCTTACTCATTCCCCACATTACATGCGTCCTCTGTGGGTCAGGCAACCTGAAATAAGGGGACATCATTAGCAGATAAAAGGGTGTCTTCAGCCATAATTGGGATGATGAAGGGTCTAATGGAGTAATCGCGCTGAGGTGAGGTTCATGCCGTACCCGTCTATGCTGAGGACACTGTGGAAGGTGGCAGATTCATCAAACACTGTCAGCATGTACACTTCATCCACAATGGCGTGGAGCTCGTTTCTGGGGCAGGGGCGTGCGCAGAGGGAGGAGGAAAGGCGTGATAAATAAGGACATCATTTCATGGAAACTTCGTAAGCCTCGCTTCTATAATTTTAATGGCCCCCTTTATGACAGAGAAAATGCAACATAAATGTAAAATGACTCTTTCCACGTCTTTTGTCAGTGTGAAAGCACAGTGCTTTATGGTTACAATAGCTCCGTGCCCAAAGGCGTCCATGGAGGGAATTATTCCTACAAAAGCATTTAGAAAACAATAGTCGATGCAGGAGACTTTTTGGCACATGGCTACACTTGACAATATGCTGATGGTTAAAGAGAGGTGATAAAAACCCCGGCAGGAGCGCTTGATATTCCACACACGGGACAAAGTCCTTGGTGGTGAAATAAAAAAAAAAAAAAAAAAAAGGGAGATGACTGTCGGAACTACAAGCAGTGACTTGGCAAAGCGGTCGAAGGAACCGCAGGACGGCGCGCCGGGGAGGATTACAGTGCGAGGCCGCAGCGTGAGATAATTGCAGGCGGGGCAAAGATACCTTTTGGCAAACTCCAAGAAGGCAGTCATGTCCTCGGGGGTGTAGACCTCAGACAGCGGGTTGTGGGGGTTCATCAGGATAAGCGCTCGAACGTTTAACCCCTGAAAGGAAGCGGGCCGGTGCCGAGAAGATACCGTTTCAACCGCAGCGTGTGCAGATAGGGAAAACAAATCTCTTGGAAAAACTAGAACATCGAGGGCCTTTATCTAACCACAGAACTCGGCATGTACGTCCCTAAGTGACTCTTCCTTTGTTGAAATATTCATTTAGGGCAAGTCCTTCAGAAAACGAGCTTTCGGCGGGGTACCTCCTGCTTGGCCCTCTTCAGACCTTCCTCTAGTTTCTTTACAGTCAGGTGGAAAGGTCGGCCGCCTTCGCCATCAGCCTGTAAACAAGCAAACGAAACCGCCCGGATTCAGAAGTGAGATTCTGTTACTGTTTCCTGCCGTTTGATCCCACGTGGTGAGAGTGAGAGGGCGCAGATATCAAACCACCCTTCTGAGCTCCGGTTTAACATGTTCAATACTGTCACCTCGCAAACCAGAGGGACGTGGAAGAGCTTCACGTCGCTGTATAGACCGAGATCCTCCGTGATGACGCCATAGAACGGGGTGGGAATGAGAACAGCGTCTAAGAGACAGAAAAAACAATCAGACACGTCCTGTCCATTATCCTATTATCCCTCATTACAAGTGATCGCTCATCTAAATATTTTGAACATAGATTTGCACACATCATTTTGAATCCACTCCAACTATTTATGACATTATCAATTCAGCAACATCAGGTTCTTTTCCATTCATTAGCGGTCATTTTCATTGCTGGTGTGGAAGGAACATTTGCTAATTAAATTACACAAGGCAAATTAGGATCAAATGAATGTGTTGCTCTGGCTGACTGATCCCAGTTGGGCGCAAATAGGTAAATATGGGGCTGATTTTTCAGGTTAATGACTTTTTTTTTTAATATTAAGTTAGTTATGGAGACGGCCACACCACTTAAAATGAGGCCTGCCTCGCAAAGAACTGACAATATATTTAAGCAGCCTGAATAATTGCGTTTAGTCCAAACAGAGGTGCAGAGTCTTTCATGTATATCGCGCTGCTCGATAGGATGGTCCCCTTTTCTTCGGGCACAAAACAGGCCAAAACGCGGCTAGATTAGCATAATCTTTTCCTCCTGCATTTATATTCATACAATATAAATACGGGCCTGTTGTTTGCGTGCGTGTGCTGTATGTCAGCGCGCCTGTGGACATACCTTTGGGGTCACAAATTACTGCGGCAATACACGAGAAGAGGGAGGAGCAGCCATTCATCACCACAACCTGAACAAACACGCACATGCACCGCTTTATTAAAGACCCAATTAGGACGCACAAAGAGCCCTGATAAATATGCCACGGATTCATCCACCTCGTAAAACAACTATTTATTATGTCCGCAAATTAAGTTGGTCACCCTCAAAATATTGTTAGCTCAGTTGTAGCATTTGGCATTTATATTACAGTCGGCGAGTTAATCGGATGAATTATTCGGATGTATTGTCTTCGTGTTTGATGATGAAAGGCTATAATTGAGAGTGCTGTCAGCAGTAGTTAGAGCAACGGTATAAAACTGCGCAGAGAAGTAATTATGGAACTTGACGGATGTCAGTATCAATCACAGGAGGGAAACTTTCTTCAGACCTCGCCGAGATCCAAACTGACAAATTGCCCAGACACAAATAATGATTTTTTTTCCCCTCCCTACTGTCTGTGTTTGTCAGACCAAGAAATCTCATTAAATTTACTCTAAAACAGCCACAAGATAGAAAAACGCGGGCCGATGATTGAAATAAGTGAACGTGGTTTGTTTTTGCTCTTCATTTCATCGGCGTTCATTTCAGCAGGATTTCAGTAAAAACGTGACGTCCGTCTGTTTCGGTCGTCCTTCCTTCCTCAATCTGGTCGGTACTCTTAACCCCCGGGATGAAAGTCATATTTCCAACTTGTACTCTGTGATAAGTTCCTGCTGTTTACAGTCATTACTCGCTGTAAAATTGTTGTATAAGAAAAAAAAATTGCAGTTTTTCCCTTCTGGACAAAATGTAATTACTTCCCTTTGCCACAACTTCAGACTCGTGTTGACAGCACATACACAGTCCGTGTGTGTGTGTTTGTGTGCGTGTGCGTGTGTGTGTGTGTGTGTGTGTGTGGTATGTAAGCTGTTTCTTTGTATCTATGCTATTTACTTCCCCCTAATTGGACCTTAGTTTTGAGACATTCTCCTGATGGTTTTCTCGCACGTATTGTTCATATTCCCCCAGGTTTGCGTCCCAGTAATGAAAGTGCGACTCACATTGTCAGCTCTGAGTGGGCGTGGAGAGCTGCAGAAGTGAGTCAGGAACTTTGCCACTTCCTCCCTCAGGCTGGAAGAGAGCAGAGGGAGAGCAATAAAAAAAACAATGTCGGAGGGGTTAATGTTTTGCACCGAAAGGTTAGAGCAACAGTGGAGTTTCACTCTGAGCGACATGCAGAATGAGCCTCTCATTTCACAACGGAAACGGGAGCTCCACTTAGCCGTGCCGTACAAAGCGTGTCCCCTCCAGTCAGAGTACTGCAACAGGGGCTGCTCGACGTGGAGCATGTCAGGCTTGGTCAACTGTACAGGAAGACAAAGGTAGCGATTAGAACAAACACGTTATTCAGATCAGAAAGTGAGAGGTGAACACACGCTGATGAACATTGTCATCATGTCAGGATGCGACGAAAACGTTCTGCTCACTCGTCGATGCAGGAGATCATAGCAGAGTTTGTTCTCGCTGGTGCCCAGGTTGATGATGCCCTGAAAGGAAAACCAACAACAGACGTTTCACCTTTCCTTCTGCGACTAGTGGGAATATCCGACACGAGTGGTATTTACATCCCGACACGGGCTTACGTCAGGGTTATCTGTGCCGTGGTATCTGTTCAGTCCATACTGCGCGTAGCCCTCCTGCAGGATGCCTTGATGCTGCCGGATGCTGTTGCCACGGCTGGACAGGTACGCGCTCTGGCCGGGAGCCTCTGGTCCTCTCAGCGATGCCAAAAGGTCCTCAGACACTCTGCCGGCTGCCGCAGACGTGGGCTGGGACTTTTTTATCTCCTCAGTGAAACCTGGCGGCGCCGCGGGAGCGACTCCGGAAGGGGGCTCTGATAAAGCCGACGAGGCCGAGGGGGCGGCGGCGGTGGTGGTCGGCGCAGCCGACGCATGAGCTGGTGGCGAGGAGGCGGGGTCCATCTGCGCCGAGGGCGGCGCGCCGTGTCTGGCGGCGAACAACGCGCCGGTGAGCATGCTGAACAGCCGCAGCTCGTGCTGGCGCTCCTGCTCCGCCCTCCTCTCCTCCCGCTCCTCCCGGCGCTCCTCGGCCTCCAGCTCCCCCTCCAGCCGCGCCTCCTCCAGGGAGAGGAGGCGCTCCTCCGCGGACTGCTGCCAGCTCAGGAAGCTGGCCAGGGCTTTGTCCAGGCTCTGCTGGCCCGCGTGTCGTCCGGCCCCCTGGCCGTACGATGACGCTTTGCCTCCCCTCCGGCGCTTCCTTTGCCTGACAGAGGTCAGAGGGTGAGTGCCCTCCCTGGCGGGCTGGTAGGACGCGTCCTGGGACGGGGGGCCTCCGACGGCCGGCGTGGCAGCTGGTCCAGGGCCAGCAACATTGAGGTCACTAAAACCTGAGACTAGAAACCAGAGAGAAATATACTTTACAACAATGCTGGAAGAAACAACTGGCAAATACACACATTACTTTCAGTAAAAAGCATTCTACAGAGAGTAGGAAAACGCATTCATTCTGTATGTTTACACATAAATTTGAACTCTTCCAGTAAAAAACATTATTTAGATTAAAAAAAAAAAATTGCATCGCTTTAAATTAGTTTTTTTATGCCATTGTTTGGTTGCTTCTAACATGTATAATCTGTACAGGCTAACAAAAGTAAATTTAAATAATTACTTAAAAAGTAACTAATACTTTGCAGGCTTTTGAGTAGTACGTAAAATCTATCTTCAAAGTATGATTGACTCCACTTCAAAAAGAGACATCAAAAAGAGTAGCCTACTTTTGCTAGATT
>JAUESF010000080.1:7757785-7778174 GCA_032274765.1 Malacoctenus tetranemus
ATGTCATTTGATTTTCTATATGAAGCATAGGTTAAAACCAGCAATCAATAATGAGGTGGAGAAAACAATAGTAGAGTGCGTTCTTGTCACGTTTTTAAATTCCTTTTGCAGACTGCATGTTCTGCCCTTTACTGTTCAGACAAGTCTCTTCCTGATTTATTGACTAATACTGAATAGAATAGCTCTTTAATGTCATTGTGACATGCCTGAGATTAAATGCCACCCTGACAGTGCAGTCATTCACCTTTAAATTATAATGGTAGACTGTATTTAGTGCTTTTTAAAAAAATGTGCAGGATTAACGGCTTGTAGTTTAAGTTGAGGAGACCCTGTTGATATTTGTCTCGTCCATTAATTGCTCAAGACACACAGCATTTATATAACAAATAATACGGCTGAGTGTGGGTCGTAATCAGTTTTCATCAGTCTGGATCACAACAGATTTAAATCTTGTGAAATCTGCAAGCCTTTCGTCTGCAGAGACTGCCGCCTGAGGGTCTAATGATGTTATCTGAACAATAATTAATGTACAGTCTTGATCCGTCCTCCCCCTCTTCTTGTTAAAGCTGAATCTTGAGGACGTGTCAAAGCCGAAGAATCATCAGTGGCTAGTTTGTGCAACAAAAACCTTGTTCTGCTGGCCGCTGAGCAGCTCCACCTGAGCGGCTGGGGGGGTTGAAGAGCGCTTCTCAAGGACACATCAGCCGGTGATGCTGGAGGAGCGCGGAGGATCGCTCATTATGGATTTTCTTGACAGGAAGCCCGTGCGGAGAGTTTTTCGGGGAGGGGAGCAACCTGTTGTTGCTGCCGCTCTTCTGTTGCACAAGTCAGAAAAACAAGAAGCCTTGATCAAAGCTGCACTCCCTCCTGATCATCATGACATATTGAACCGCATTCAGGGGTCTGTCAATAGTTAGAAACACAGAGGGCCGGATAAATAATGCAAACAGTATACAGGAGAATACTCGGTGTCATTCCTTCAAGGAAAAGAAACAAGACAGCGTTTAGCAGCTGGAAGCCGGCAGGGCCAAATGAAGACACAATTTAAAAAAAGCAAGACAAAAAGGAAAATAGTGCAAACTTTCCTGCATTTAAATCATGCGTGTGAGCGTCTGTGTGGCTGCACAGGAAGCTGTCGTGTTACCATGTCACGTACCATTGGTCACTTGTCTCCCTCACATCTCTACTTCCTCGCAGCCCGGTGGAGGTCACGCACCTGGCTCCTTTCTTTTCATTGTAGTTTAGATTCTAAAGTCTCAAACCTCTGGTGGTTTGAAGGTTGGAGCTTCATTTCAGCTTCAGGCCTTTGATGTATATTGTAAGAGTAAGCAGCCCCGTGTTAACTCCTCTTCGGGCTGTGTTTTGGGAGAAGGTTTTTTTGGGCGTTGTGTTATAATGTGCTCGTTATTTTCCGCAATGCTGTCGGGGGAGGCGGTGGGGACGACGACGACGACGACACCTCCCCCTTTTGCACTTGACTCTCCACTTCTTTCACTCCCCTCTCTCTCCCTCTCTCCATCTTTTCCTCTCTTCCTTAGCCATCTCAGTGACAGCAGACCCTTGCTCCTGTTTTCGTAGCTCCAGCGTAGCTTCTAATGAGCTCAGAAGAATTGCTCCACGGGAAGAGTGACAGCCCCTGGTCATGTTTTCAACCCCCCCCCTCCCCGACCCCTGCTGCGCGCAAATCACACCCACTCGCAAATGTATTCGTGAAGCCACAGATCCATTCAGTGTGCTTATCCCGTTTTGAATACCTCGGATGCGGCTAATTTTCTGGAAATGGAATAATTGTTCAGGAATGAAGAGCGAGGGCATTTTTCTGTATTAGAAGGTTTCTGAAATGCCCCCCCCCCTCTGTTTTCAGCCACACCTTACAGGGAGAACTCAATGCCAAAATAACAACAGCCTTCAGAATGCCCAGTGCCAAAGGGTTTTCATGGCTGCACTTCAAAGTTTTCATTTTTAAAATCCTCAAGCGAAGGCAATTTATATTTGCAAAACCCGTTTGCACCGTGGATGATCAATGTACTGTATGTCTGAAATACGCTTAGTTACACTGTAAATCCATAGCAAAGGCCACTGTATGTGGGGGGAAACAACCAAAACAACATGCAGTCACATCCTCTGTTTCTCACTGTTGCTGCTGCTCGCCTGTCTTTCTCTGTTGCCATTTCCAACTGTTACCGAGTGCAACCTACGTTACCAGGCTGCTCTTAGGCATCGCCACCTTTCCGTTCACCACATCCATGCTGACAATGAGGAGTACTGTAACAGATGGTGTGTTTCCCTCAGAGCTACGATCTCAACATCATTAAGTCGGTCTGGGATTGCATGAAGGGACCGAGCAAGTTCTCCAGCATCCTCCACAGCAACTTACCTAAGTATCTTGCGGGGGGAGAAAAAAAATGTGTGCCTTGAAGAAGGAATGATGGTGGTGTTTAAAAAGTAATGAAGCGTCGCCTTCTATTTATAGATATTGGATGTGGATGGCATATACTGCGTGTTTTTCTCGCCAAACCTTAGAAATCAAACACCTATAGGTGAGTTCAGACGATGCCATCCATCACAGATCAAGTGTTTGCCCAAGCATGGTTAAGTTATTCTCACAGCTCGTGGTGCCCAGACACCTTACTGAAACGCTTCAGGTTTTTTTGTGTGTGTGTGTGTGTATGTGTGTGTGTGTGTGTTGCCTCTCCCTCGGGTTCGTAGCTGTCAAAACGTCGCTATATATAATAATCTTGGGCTCTTTAAGCCAAAATGTTTGTCCGACAGGTACACTTGGCATCGCTGGCAGCGTAAGAAGGACTTACTACCTCCCTAATTCTGTTTTGGTGGCGACTAAGAGAGTTTATGTTTGAAATTCAGCTTTCATTTCCTCTCACATCAGTTCGATGTGTTGCAGGGATTGACTCACTGAATGGCGATGTGATGCCCCGTTGGGAGGAATCAGCCGTGAGACAGGACAGACATTGAGGCCCACCACATCCTCATCCTCTTCATCTTTCTTAGGATGGACTGATATACTTAGTGGGTACCCACACCTTATCTCTCTCTTCTTTTTTTTTTTTTGCTTGCTGAATCAGTTAACCTACCTCAAAGCTCTCCGTTTTATGTGTGACTTATAGGCTCCTCTCCTATGTAAGTGCTACAAATCAAAGGCCAGGAGGAAGCGCATGGCGATAAAAAAGTCTCTTTCTGTTTGAACATCTGCTGTTAGTTTGCTATTCAAGTTTGATATGTCATACAGCCTCATTACGCCTATTAGGCAGTTGGTTAAAATGAGCTTTTTTGCCTTTTGGAGTATCGTAAAAGAGCCGCGCGCGGGTGAGAATTTTAAACGTCCTCTCCCTCCGAAGCCTTTCCTCTCTTGTCGCCATTAGCTGCGTGTTGGCTTGCTGGTAGCGCTTCCTGTATTGCAGCAACATGCCTGCAGTATATCATTATCATACATTACCATTTTTGGTCTGAAAAAAGATGAAGGAGAATTGGAAAATAATTTTGTTTTTGGCAGGGCTTTTGTTTGTTTTGACTTAATATTTATGCCCTGCACATTCATTAAGGGGCGGCGGTTCTCTTCCAGCTTGATCATGGACATCGATCTAAGTGTGATGCTCGATAAAGCTGGTGGTTGAGTGTTGGTTCCTCTGCATCTTCGGGTCTGTTTTCTCCACAGTGTCTGCAGCAGGTAATCCAGGTCTAAGAGCGACCCAGATAAGAGGGCTACGTATTTGTTTATAGTTTGCTCTGTCCTCTCATCTCCAGGCCACTGTTCTACTTTGCTGCTGTAAGGTAGAGCGGCCCCACTCTGCCCGGGAAGCAGCGACAGACGGACGGATAGACTGGCCTGCAGAGAGTTCTCCTTTTAATGGATGCCCGGGTGGCCCTGCTGCTCTCGTGGACAGGTCTTGTCCTGCTGACAGCCGACCCGAAGTGGATTGATGCTGCCGACGTCTACACCAACACTTGGGCGGTCCAGATCAGTGGGGGCTCAGAGGAAGCGGACCGCATAGCGAAGGAGCATGGCTTCATCAACCACGGCCATGTGAGTTCCACTCCCGTTTATTAGCATTTCTGCGTCCTTCGCTCTCGCATGTGTCTCTGCATCGGTCTCCTTCATTTGGTGCCTCCAACCTCCACCCGAGACTGTAACCACATGCAGCTGTGGCCTGCACTTTAGGTAAACACCGCTATTAAAAAATGATTGTACTTCAAAGCCGAGCATCAGAGAGGCCTGACACGACACCTCCAGGCTTTCCTGTTTGCGCAGCAGATTGTTGAAGTGTGGCCTCCTCCACTTCTTGTAGTATAAGTGGGGCATGCAAGACTTCCCAACTCCCTGGCAGACAGTTGTGTTTACAGAGCAGTGTCAGAAATAGTCAGGGCTAATAAGGCTGTTATTTTAAGGTCTAAAGGAAAGTTGTTATATTTAATTAGGATGTAGGTAGTTTCGTTTTACTCCCATCACTTTACCTTCTGTTTTCGCGTTTGTCGCGCAGTTCTAATTAATTGAGTTGCTGTGTCACATGGTTCCTGGAAAAAACAGTCAGAGGTGAAGAATGGTGAGAGGAGAGAGAGAGACAGAGAGAATGTGAAAGAAAGCAGAGAGGGAGAGAGAGACAGAGAGAATGTGAAAGAAAGCAGAGAAGGAGAGAGAGAGACTAATTGTTTCGTCAGTGATGTGTTAGGTTCCTTGAATATCAAAATGCTTCCAAGGCTGAGCTTTTTCTTATGTGTGCTCAGCACTTGACAGTGAGTCTCAATTTGGTCCCTTCTTCCCCTGTTGCTCTACTTGAGACTTAACTTAATTTGCATGTGTCTTTGTGGAGCTGCCTGAGCACTGCACACACCAGTGAACAGGCCGCTGGATTACTTCTTGGGAATATGCGTGGGAGGTTCTGCAATATCCCCAACCTACCTCTACCTACCTCAAAGAAAGAGGATTTTCTCAAACAGAGGTTTGCAAAATTAATACAAGCTTATCTTGGCCTTCTTTATTTTTGTCAGATAGAGTTTCGTGTGGCACTCAAAGCCAGATGTTTCTAGCCTTCCTGTTATCCCAGCGAACAGTTGTCCTGTAGATTTACAACAATCTGGATTAGAACCGGGCCCGTATTAAATCCCTTTTTTTCATTCATTATCGTATTAATTCATGGTCATGTGACTTCACACAAAGCTGGTGCAGGAGATTTGTATTCGGTTTCAGTTTCTTTCGCATCGATTTGGATCGGCGCTGTTGTTTCAGGATGAAACGGTTGAAATCTAGTGCGCTGCTGAGCAAAAGAAAGCGTACATTAGGTTTAATGTCCCCTAACAGTTTTTTACCCTAATATGCTTCTGTTGATTCTCGATGGAGAATCAATCTCGGGCCTAAAGTGAATCGGGTAAATCGGCATTTTGGTATTCAGCTCACAAAGTGCACATACATATTCTAGACACAATACAATCGAGCAACCCAAAAAAAAAAAAAGAAGTCGTCGCTCTCGTCTGAATGAGGCAATTCTTCCTTCTCTCTCATATTCCCTCTTCGTGATCACTTTCCCTCTAAAAACTTTAATTGCTTTCTTTCACTTGTTTATCTCTTTCTCTCATTTTTTCACTCACCACAATTACACATCGAGCGACGATTCAGCTGGTTTAAACACATGATTAATGGCTTGATTTTTTATTTTTCTTGCTTTGTCAATGACTTATTTCAAAGGAAGAGATGCTGGAGGATGTCATCGTAGCCAGTCCTTGCTTTTTGCTGAATCTCTGATGCCGTATGGCAGCTTGTCAATTTAACGTACGTGAAAAGACAAGCCACTCGTGTCACCCCAGCGAACCGCGCTGGTTATGGGTGCATGACACTCCCCGAGGGAGCCCTTTATTCTCCATCTTTTCGTGAGAGGCAGATATTCCAACAGTGGGTGTAGATGCCTGCAAGTATAGAAAGGGTGAGTGTGGATAACACAAGAAGAATTGGAAAGAGGGTAGAAAGAATGCAGACACTTATCAATTTTCCGGAAATATAAAGAAGAGTATGGGGCATACAGTAATAACTGGATGGCTACGAGCTTGTGTGGGAGAAACTATCAAAAAGAAGAAGAAGTTAGGACAGAAAAGCATAAGTGCCGAATGACTGGAAGGTTGAAGCTTAGTATTATCCACTTTCTGGAATTGAATTTAGTGGGAGTACATCTTCAGTCATTGTTTCACAGAGGCACCCAAATAAGTTTTATTTTAGTCTCCGGTCCCTGAGTGGGTGCAACGAGAGAACGATGATCTACAGGCTACGGGCTCTGACTGTATAGCGTGGGTTATACGAGGGGATGGGTTAGGCAAGGCTTTGTAAGGCTGGGGGCTCAGAGAAGAAACAGCTTAGTCATGTTGCCCATCATCCTTGGTGGTTGCTCTGCAGGGCACTTGAAGACAGCAACGAGGCTGATGTATAATCACAAGGTAATGGGATTTTTATCACTAATGTGATTATAGGATCATCATGTTACTGATTATTTGCTCACTGCAGTGCTTAGAAACACCATATTGTCTTGGTGCGTCTCTGTATTCTCAGATTCACCTTTTGTAATCTGGCCTATTTTTTTGAGGGGGTGTGAAAGAATAAAAATGCATTTGAGTGCCTCTGCATGCATATTTCCAAGGCTTTTGGAGTAAATGTCATTGAGACTTCCTAGTGTGCATCAGCATTTTGCTGCTTGTCATAAAGCATTGTTGTATCTCTTTCTCTGTAATGTGTTCAATAATTTTTTTTCCCAACGTTGCTTTGTGTCTGTGTGGGAGTTCCAGTCCAAGGTTTACAGCTAAATGTCATGTTGTGCTCTTGGTGAGCCGAGTCAGAATCATTGTTTTTATGAGGATGGGCAGGCTCTGTGGGCGTTGACAGACTGAATCACCCTAAAGTAGACATCTAATGCCAGCGCCTCTCTCCATGTCTCTTTGTCTCTCTATCTTGTTCCACATCTCTCCATCTGGGTCTCCTTCTCTATTTTTAGCTCGCCCGGTTCAATCGTTTGGCTATAGATTCATTTCAGATCACTTTTTTTTTGGGTTGCCTGCGCTCCTGTTGGCTGCCCCGCCGGTCACGGCCCTCTTCAAAAGCTGCAGGTACCTCCACTGGTCTTTGTGCTGCCGGGCAAACAGGTCGTTTCCAGGTTGTGTGCACATGTTTGACTGCTGCAATCCTGCCGTCAACTGATTGAACTATAAAATTCTTCCAGAGTCCAATTTTCCGAGCACACACTCACCCTTAATTCAACAAGCTCAGTCGACCATAAATGTAACAAAAGAAATAAAAAAGAAGAAATCTTTCTCACTCTCATCCCTCTGTCGTCTTCGTATCTGAGGGCTTCAAGAGATCCTCAACACATGAGCATTTCTGGTTCACAGATATGGTACTTCTTCTTTTAATTCTGGACCAAGGAAATTTGCCTCATGGATGAGAAGAGATGGATTATTTTGTATTCAATGGGGGCTCGAAAAGCCACCTCAAGGAGATTGGGGTGTTATGTCCCACAGTGTTGCTGCTTTTTTATGTCTGTCCCGAAGGAATTTGGAACGACGTGTCCTGCTTTGTGCTGATACATGCATGCACGCTTGCATGGTTGTTCACGTTTTCAGCGGGGAAGATACTTTGTCCCTTTTTAACGCAATAGTTTCATGAAACGATCATCCAAACTGTCTTTTTTTTCCGGCTCCGCATTTGATGTTGTTCCCGCTGTCGTCTCTGCAACGTATACCCACTCAGAGATATGCATATCCTCTCGCTTCACTTATAAACCCATATTACAGCATTCTGCAGCATATAGACAGGCCCAGGCTGCACCTGCAGTATTTGCTGTCTTCTATTTCCCTCAGGACTTTGAAGGGAAAACAGAGAGTGCCTCACTGAATAAAAGCTGTGAAGTCTTGCCGTTGGCACTAATGAATCTCAATGGAGAGAGTCTGCAGAGATGCTAATACATCATATTGGTGCCAAGAGATTACTTTAAGAAAGAGTAAGCTGATTATTTTTCATCAGGCATCTAAGTTTTTTTTTGTCCCAGGTCAATTTTAGGACGCCTTGTTTATCATCTTCTGTGCTTTTTTTAAAAAAATGTTTGGGGAAGTAAACAATCTGACTTTGTTGTTGAACCATTTTGTTCAATTTAGATTGGGCATTTCTTGTCCAATTCAAACTGATTGTCCAATAAAACCTTTTACATTGGTTCAAACTAATATCTGGTAGTTTTTCCTCTCTTTTTTAAGCTCAGAAAAAGCATGTATTTAATAAAATCAACAAATGTCTTACCAAAGGAAGGGGAAAAAAGTAAACGAATACCGGTAACAAAAAAAACAAACCCAAATAACACACAGTGTTCTTCTTGTTGTGTTTACATTTCATCTTGCTGAATAATACACTCCTAATGTGTTAATCGTTACTCTTTCAAAATGTTAATGTTGGGTCTGATTGATTGACAGAGCCCTTCCTAATTTATTTCGGCTCTCTCTGCACCGATTCCTCCCAAGTGTCATTAAACTGCATGAAATGAGCTTCCCAAATCCCCGGTAATGTCAGAAGGGCCCCGGATCACATCACTCACAAGCATCCTGTTTTTTTTTCCTCTCTTCATCCCTTTTTTTTTCTGTTGCTCATTCTGTCCCCATTTCCTGCCTGCTCCCTTATCTTTTATAAATTGTAATTTTTTTCCACACAAAATCGAGCATCAGATCTTTCGTCTCGTGGATGCTCTCAGCGGCTGTGCCAACACATTGCCGCCCTAACCAGGAATGCATCACTGTTTATTTTATTATCAGCATTTCATCAGTTTTCTGTTGATTTTGGAGTTTGTGCTGCAACAGAGCTGGAGGTGAGCAAACCCCCTTACGGAAGCCAGGAAACTTGTATGTGCAGAACTTATAATGATACATTTATTCAGCGAAAATGTCCATAAACAATCCCAGTGCTCAATGTGGAAGCTTGATAGTAATGCAAACACTGAAATGCAGTTATTTATGTCTCTTAAAATGTTGCATGAAAGCCCTCATTTTTTAAGACAACTTGAATATTCATGCAAGTCACAGCTTTTTTCTTCCACACGCTGCCTCATTCTGAAATCTTTGCGGCCGCTGAATTTTAATTAGAGTGTTTGAGAAAAGCAAGGAGACGTTAGGAATACGCACCATGTGGTGGAATCTGTAAAGAGGAAAAAAGTTCTGTGGAAATTTAAAGGCTGGAGAGCCTGTCAGGCACTTCTTTATTCAGGGTGCTCGTACGAGCACCGCAAACAGTGTTGTGTTTGCCCCCAAACAAGATCTGCCGGGTCCTTTGACGGCGCGGAGGACTAAAATGACCTTGTTGTAAAACGCGTTCCAACAACCTTCAGTTTTTTTGGTCGACACTCCATGTTGATGCGTTATTTCCTAATTTGAGTTTTTCAATTAAAACTGAGACGTGGCGTCACCAGATCTGCATTGCAGCCTGGCAGAGCAACAGAGAGGAGAGAATCACTGGCGCGGAGAATTTTACACTGTCCATAAATAACAAAAACTAAACTGTATGCTTAGCAGCACACAGTGCTATATTTAATTGCATACTATGTGATTAATCTCAATTTCAACTTGAAATGAATGTGTAAGGAAGTCCAAACTCAAGGACTAGTTCATGGCTTTCTGACATTATTCATGTGTTAAATAGTATCCATGTAGCTTTGTAAGTGGTACCTTGCCGGCTCGCTTTACAGATCTCTTCTGTTTCCTTTAACCTTGCATCTCTTTCCTGCTTGTCTCCTCTACACTGCATCTATTCTCTCTTCTCTCTTTGCCTGTGCACGCTTGTATTATTCATGCTGAGGAGACGTAAATGTGTTTTACCGAGCATCATTGCAGAAACTCAACCTCCTTTGGGGAAAGAAAAGCAACTCCCTATCACGTGAATCATTAAGTTTTTTGGCTTAAACTTGGTTTAGTGTTTGTGGTTTGTAAGTGGTTTCTAGTGTTGGTAAGAGTTAGTGGATACAAGTGGGTGTGATCTTCAATTTGGTGTAGGGAGGAAGTGCCTTTGTTTTTGATTGGCTTTATTTTTTTAATGTTTGGTCAGTGAAGCGTTTGGCACAACCTCTGGCTTCTTGCTCTGTGCCTCAAAGCCATACTGTAAAGCCTGTGTGATTGTGCACAAACTGGCACGCCACTCCCCAGCCTGCTCTGGCATTAGGTTGCCATGGAGAAAATTGCCAGCTTATTATTTCCAGCAGATTGACTCCAGCATAGGAGGACAGTGGTCATGCCCTTCCTTTTTACATCTCATCGTCACAGTGGTCCCACCAAAAGCCTGTGGCAATTTAATCTGAGCAGTTTGCACCAAAGAATTGTGTTCTAATTGAAACTGGGACTCCCACTGATCAGTCAAGTGTTTGTTGTGTGTCCTGTACAGGCGCACTATATATTTAAATGGTGGCTTTTTTTCTTAATAGCTTATAAAGGAGGTTGAATCACTTTGCAAAGATCAATACTGATGATACAGTTCACAAATAAGACAATGTGGTTGGAATATACAAACCAATTTTCTTACACAGGCTGTAACAATGTTACTGGAAAAAAAGTAATTTTCCCACTAATGTGCAAAATGTTGGAGAACTGTTCTTTGTGGTGTTTGGCAGTAATGTTGTTCATCTCTTAATTTATTCTCCAGACGTTACGACCATATGCTACAAAGTGATGGCATCCTAAACGATGCTGCTTGTGCAAAGTCCTTCGGTCAGCCACTTGTTGGTGGAAGTTGTTGGTAAAATTGCACTGATTTCAGATTGTCTTTGAAAAAGTCTGTTGAGTTAAATTTGCATGAATTATTGCATCCATGTGTCGACATTTTTCAGTCTTTTTTGTGCATATATTTGAAGTATATAATGTCTGCTTTCCGACTCGTCAGATGTAATCCGCTGTGAAACACTGCTCTGCAAACCTCTTACTTTGTTTTATTGCTTTTTGCATTTTCTTGCTTCCTCTCCTCTAATCAGTTTTGTTTTCTTTCAAAATTTCCGAATTTAGCCGGCTGCTTGGAAGCCGACGCTTTTTCCCCCCTCTCCTCCTTCTGATGCTTTTCTCTCCTCTCACAGTTCCTTCTCCTCCCTTTTTCTCATCCTCAAGCTTCTGCTTTATTTCAGTGTTTACTGATCTGAGTGAAGTGTACCTCCTTGTCCCCAAGCTGTCTCTCATTTAAATGCACCACTTCATTATATGGAGCCTGCAGCCTCAGACCTTTTAGCGATTTTCCAAAAATGCCTTCAAGAAATGGGTTGGCACCGCGCCAGAAATTTACCAAACTTGTTTCTGAAAACTATATTAATAACTCAGAAATCTCTGCCCTAAAATGCTCCGACCAGATACCCGACACGAACAGTCCACCCGCCATACATTTGCAGTCAGGACGTGGAGTGCAGGAGAGCAGCGGTTTGAAGGAGCGGCGTTGTTTTAGTGCAGAAGGTGGCTGGATGTGCTCAAAGAGCAAACTGTATAGATCAAGTGTGTGGTAAAGGATTAAGTCTATCAGGCTGCACTCTGTTCCTATGTGAGATGGAGCCAGCCATGCGTGCGCATTGTCTGCCTTCTTTCAAGTCTCTTTTCTCCACAGAGGGCTGTGTTTTTTTTTTTGCCATCATCGACTGGTTTCGAGTAAACTAGAAATTCACTTTTGCTCACAGGAGAGAATGTAGATACGATAGAACTCTGCTTTATCTTCAGCAGCAATAGCAACCAGTTTCTGAGTAATGCCTTCTGCCTTCTAAAATATATTGAATCCCCACAGAAGTGCACTCTTACCTAGTGTGAAAAGCAATTGATTTCGTCGAGATTTCTCCAAAGAGAACTGTTGGTTGATTAAACAAAGAACTGATGTCCAAATGAATGTTAATCAAATTCAAGACAGAACGAGTTGTTCAAACAAGTAGGAATTCTGACCATTTCTTTTTCCTTTTTTACACCACTTCAGAGTAAAACCTTAAACGTCTCGGCACCTGAAGCTATTTGAGCTTCTAGATAATTCATACTCAGATGTCAGACTTTAATTAGCTTGTTAAAACTACAACTTGTTCACGTTATTATTTTTTTAGGAAAAAGGCCAGGCGATGCAAACTTCAAAGCTCGACGGATACACACAGATTAATCAACAAAGTAGGCAATGTCAGCAGAGCACCAGTCATTTCTTCTCAGCGTCAGATGTATTTAATTCATCCTAACCAGTCCGATTGGAAGCAAGTCTTGATGAAGCGGAAATAAAAAAAACTTCTTGGCTGCAACGAGCAAAGGTGTTTGAGCGAAACGTTTGGATGAAAGAAAAGTGCTGAAAATCATAAAAAGAACACCTCTCCGACTGTTCGGCACGGGGGTGGATTGATCATGCTTTGGGCTTGTGTTGCAGCCAGCGGCACCACAGCACATCTTGTCGGTAGAAGGAGGAGTGGATTCAATTAAATACCAGCAATTTCTGAAAGCAAACATAGCGCGCAGAAGCAACTGAAGATGATAAGAGGATAGATTCAACAACAGGATAATCATCCCAAACACGGCTCGTGGTCCACAGCGGACTACCTCAAAATTCGCAAGTAAAAGATTTTGCTCGGGCTCTCACAGTTTCCCTCATCTACTGTAATCTGTGGAGAGACCTCAGAGAGCAGAGCATGCGAGACGGACCTGAAGTCCTGCAGAACGTGAATTGTATTGCAAGTCGGGTGGGAAAAACTCCTTCAGACAGAAATTGCTCCAAAGGTTGGTGGTACCAACCATGTTTGGAGCCCGAACTAATATTTCAGGTCTTTTTTCCAATTTTGTTACCTTGCAACAGTGTTAAAATTCAACTGGGGAAAAAATAATAATCTAAAATATAAATGTTGCATTTTTGTTTTCTTTTGTGCATAAATTCACATTTTATCCACCATCGTCTTCACAATTACAAAATTTCAAACTGGGATCCAAACTTCTCGCAGGTAATTGCCGTGTTTGTAGGAAATAAAAGGAGCCACTTGTGTCTTAGCACAACAGGAACATGTTTTGACATGCGCTCCTTGTTAAGCTCTTTTTTCTGTTTGCTATTTTTCTTGCATATCTTTTTATTCGCGCGTGTGTTTTTTTTCATCGTCACATTGATGCCAAAGTCAACAATAATTGTTCCTTTTTGTTGCTGGTCCGTTGGGATCTTTCCCGAGTAAAACATGTGAATGTTGAACAACAGTGGAGGAGCAGCTGTTCTGCACTCTGGTTTCACACTGTGCTGTGATTTTTTTGTCACCTCTAACAGACAGGTTTGATGGAACAATTCCAGGAGGTGAATTAAATTCCACCCGTCTGAGAGCAGGGAAGCCTCAACAGTATAAAGCTATTTTTACTGACTTCTATGTAAAGATCCTGGATGCCAAGTTCCACGAAAGCCAATGTTTCTTGAATCCTATCTCTAAGAATGTTTTTGTTTTGGCCTAAATGTTACAATAACACCTTTTTACCGCATAAACAAAACATGACTACTTGTTTTGTTGAGACTGCAGTCAAAACAAGGTCAAAATTTACGATAACTTCTAGAAATAAAACCACTTTCACCAACACTGTTTTCTCCAATGTTTCTAGGAATTGCCTTTCGACTGGGTAAACTAATTCCATATAATTTTTCTGTATGACAAAAATGTGTTCACATCAGGTTTGGGTTAGGGGTATAAGGAAAAGACAGAATTGTGCCATTTCTTGTTGTTTCTTTGCATTTTCAATGAAATTTTGGGGTTCCTGTTGACGTTGCTTTTGTGACAAAACGTTCCAGATGACCATTACTATGCTGATGAGTTTTGCTTTTATATCCAGGGGCAACAACTATCTATTTCACTTCATTAATCATTTTTGTGATGTGTTGTTTTGGCAGTACACCGTATAATTTTATGATTTGGTGTCAGGAGGGGTGACCAAGGTGTATGAGAACTAACCGTTTCAAAAATTGTAATGCCTCATCCAAGATACCTTGTTGAGGCAGTTTTAGACACCTATACTGCTCTGTAAACAGTGAAGAGTTGTTTAACTTTACTGCAAAATGTATCACCCCGAAATTTAGGACCTGTGCTCTGCTGAGTTTTCAGCTTCATCTATTTTTATGGCAATACGTGGATCATAATCAACATGTATAGCTCCGTCCCCAGCATATCCTGCTAACTCAGCTATCTGCTGATCAGCATGCCTCTGTCCACCCTGAGAGCAGCCATACTAGTGCTCACTCCAGCTCACTCGCCCACACACTCACTCCTCTCCCCTTTGCAGTTCCCCTGTTCACTCACATGCTGCACCTAAAACACGAGCGCCACCTGAAATGGGCAAAGCTGCCCAAATGAAAAAGCCCTTTCTCTTAAACGCAACACCTTAAAAAGCTTTCTGTCCTTCACTCACAATTACCCACACGTTTGTTTCAGCTGCCCTACTTTCCTACGGAGAAGGCAACAGCCCATGTCCTACCTCGTATCCTGACCAGCACTCTGTCTCTCTGTGCCCACTCAACCGCAACCGTCTCCCTGCTGTGTGATTCTAGATGGACTTGATTCTCTAAAAAGCCTCAAAACTGAAGTGCACTGTGATTCACTTGAACTCCGAAATGCTTTCATTGGACATCAGAAAATATGCCTGGATGTGTTCGTGGGCAGTCAGATTCACACACGCGCTGATGCTTAATTGGAGCCGTGCAATTTGATGAAGCAGGTATGAAAGATGGATGGGGTGTGGAACTAGAGGAAATGTTTAGATGCACACTCTTGGCACTCACTCAGCCAGCTTCATAAGGTCCTGACCTTAAATGCTTTCCCCAGCACTCCTGGAGTACTCACCACATACTCTTTGCTGAGCTCTTATTGGCTGCTTTTCCTTCTGTGTGCGGTCGGACTCGTCCATAAGCTTTATGCAGCCCGGGTCAGGTGCTGCAGCACTCCATCACACTCCTTCCTGGTTAAATAGCACCTCCACAGCCCGGAGGGGGGTTTTTGTTACTGCATAATGTTGTGATAACCACACGCGCAAAGCGCTGCCTTGAGTTCCTAATAGATGAACAACAGTGTCAACAGCAAAGCCTCTCCATTCCATCACGCCTCCTGTTCAGTGCTTCTCTGCGGGTGCTACACATGCAAATGCCATCCATTACCACACTTCCCATCTCGTAAAGGCACCGCAGTAGGGACAGAGAATCTCAATTTTGGACATCACACAATGAATTTTCCTGGTCTCATGTTGAGCTGTTTTCTTGGTTGCCAGTTTCCCTCCGTCTGCACCGTGGATGTGAATGGACCGGGGAATTAAATTGAAATTCCTATCGGTGACTTTTTACTTCTTCTGACAGCCTAACCACCCTCTGGAGGAGTATAAAATTCAATAAAGACCTGCTTTTTTGGTTGATTCTTGGTTGATTTGTGTCACAGTTTTTTCTTACATTTCTGTTGTTTGATAAGTTCATGCTGCACTTAAGAGCTCCTACATCTGGAACCCTCAAGCAAACAACTTAATCCTCGAACATTTGACTGCCATGTCGCCTTGATATCCTTTTCATCAAATGCATCAAGAGCAAATAACTAACAAAATTATCGCCTGTTAATTGAAAACACCCATCCAGCTTGCAGTCTAATGAGGATGGTTAAGATGCCTTTAATTGTCTGCAAAGCTGTAACGTCAAAGCAAACACAGATTCTTGAAGGAATCTCAGACAGTTGTTTATTTGGCTTTTTGGTTCTTATCACATAACTCCATGTCAGATTAAAATAGTTCAAATAGCTTCCGCATTGAAATCCCAGACTATGCCAGTGCAAGTTGGTGCATGCCAGTGAGTCTCTCGCTGATAATGTCTCACAAATAATTGTCAACACCCAAGAATTTTCATAAATAATGTCACACACTAGACCTCCGCCTTTAGTCTGGGTTTGGTACTCAGAGAAAAAGTAGCTGTTAGTAGGTGGCCTTTACAACTCATGCAGCACTCAGGCGTGAAACACAAAATCATTTCTGCGACGTTCAACGACCGCAGCAACAGTTTACTCGTCTGCCACATGACGTGCAGTCAGGTAAACGTTGCGGCAGCGGCCCAGGCTTGCGAGCTCACACGTGTCAAAAACTGTCGGCAGACATTTACGATCCCACCGCGGAACAGAGAGAGCAGAACCGCCTGGATTGAAAATATGAGGATTCTGTTGTGGGAGCGGTTCATCAATTATGAATTATGGCAAATCAATACATCGAGCTCTTGCGAACCTCCTCCAAAAAAAAATCATCTGGTTTTTTCGGAACAGTCGATGGAGAAAATGAATTAGAATTTAAAAAAAAAAAAACTTGACTTGTTTGCCAGGATTGAACAGCTGAAGCTGGCACTGTCATTGTTAGTGCCATTACTGTCACTACAATCACTGCCACTGTCACTAAATGTTTTGACAACTGCTGCTAATGCTGCCACTAAACGCAACTAAAAGCAATAACATTGCTCAAAGTCAAATTTGTGCCTAGCCCACTTGAGGCCGTCATAGCGACACGCGTTTCTTTAATGTGTGTGAGTTTTGATGTTATTCCCCTTAATCAGTGGAGAAGAAAAGCCGTTTGGTGGGGTCTCGCTGACTTCACTCGTGTTAAGGTTGAACCACAAATATGAATAACGCGAGATGACAACAATCCCTCTTGAAGTGAATTGCCAGCTCAGATAATTAAATTAGATTAAATGGAGCTGCTGCCAGGCCACAAATCCACTATGTTTAACATCTGTTAAGAGCTCCTGTTTTTGCAGTTTCTGCTGTTGAGCCTCGAAGCTCGTTCTTCATCCTGCCCACAGGTTGCAATGCACAGGCACTGAGATGGCCTCCAGCCCTCCGTGTGGGGTGTCACCTCCAACCATTCTCCAGCACTGCTGTTCAAACAATAACTACCACATTTGTGGTGTGTACCTTTCACCACGCTCATTTTCTCGCACTTTCTTCCACTTGAACATGTTCAATGCATTCTTATAATACCCGTTTTTTTTTTTTTCCAACGAGAACATAAAAATCTGCTTGAATTTCTCCAGCCCTCCTTTTATAGGAGATTTCCAACTTTAGCTGTGGGAAAATATTATTAGAAAGGTATTATCTCTGCTGGGTATCAAAGGCGGTATTAGAGAGGAGGGTGTTCAAAAATAAGAATTGTAAGTTTAACAGTTCAGTTGTAGGTGAGAAGGGAATTGTTGCCCAGAGATTTGAGTGAGAGACCAGATTAGTGCGCAGCTGCTATTACATTCTGCAGTGAGAACCCCAGAACACCTCATTTTATCCCTTCTCCACTAAAACATGAAACAGCAGCCGTCGCCAGTGGAATCTTGAAACCCCTGCGAGTGTAAAAAACAAGTAATTTGACTGAGACTGAGGACACAGGGCAAGTTATTAAGGCGTTATTAGTTTCTCCGTCGTGTGGCCACATCTTGTTCCCATCACGGAACCACCTATGCTTCTTCATTTCCCATGTTTTCTTTCATTCGCGCAGTCTCGCTTTCAAATTTCTATTTTGGTTTCGGTTGCCAATACTGAATCCTGGATTTTTCTTGTGATTTTTTTTGGAAAACATGAAGTCAGTCAATTGGGAATGAATATTTTAAGACCCCATGAATTGTAAATCAGAGCTCAGTACACAGTTAATTTTGATAAAAGAGAGATATGGACAGAAAATCAGTAGGGGTTCATGGCTCCATGTGTGCTCGGCATTCATAATGGCGAAGGTTTCCTTATAATTTCAGGAGATATTGATTGAATCCCCACCAGCAGTGATGAGATATTATCGTTGAATAAATGTTTCAGAAATGTACTGGGAGCATTGGCACTCTGTACTTTTAAATAATTTGCACTCATTTTTCCTCATTGTATATTCACATCAAGCTCTCCAGATGACACAGGTTTTCTGCACAAGTCTGACGCACCAGAGTGGCAAATGATTCATCTACCACACAGGGAGAGAAAGAAAAAAAAACGCTTTACGAGTCAAAAGCCAATTCAGTTACGGATTTCTATACTTTTTTTGATGTCTGTGATGTTTCTTGTGAGACTTGTTCATCTGTCAGGAACTCACAGGCCCCGCGTGTGAGAAGTGTTTAAGCTTTAATGGTTGGGAAGACAGACCATGGCATACTGTTCGTATAGCAAGTCTGGTATAGGACACCAGTTTTCTGACCTCACTGATATGATGTGCAGTGCTGCAGGGTTGCGTGGGAGGGGAAATAATGTATTTATTGTGTTTTAATGAGAACAAAAACAAAATAGAGGCAAAGATTTGTCACCCAGCACCAGAAACAACCCTCGTCGTTCACAGACAAGCTCCAGACTGCAGCCCTTTTTTGTTGTTGCTGTTTTTTTATGTTCTTTTTTACTTGTAACCCAAAGAAAAGACTGACGAGTCGATATGATGCCAGGGAAGAGAAAAAAAAAAGTTGTGTAGAGGAACGTGTACTTTGTGCTGCTGGAAAAGTATGACCTTTTGTGGGAAGCAGAATGGAGAAGTAAAAGGTCTGCGAGGCAGGAGATATCAGGCGATCCTCTGAAGCGTGACACTTGGTCAATGGCAGACTGATGCGATTTAGCGAAGACAAGACAAAGAGTGATCGTGAAATAACAAGGCAGGTCCCCCGCCCACCCCTCGCCACCCACCCCCGCGGCAGACTATTTGCGATCAGGTAACTTCTGTCTGGGGTTTCCATCGAAACGTTTCCTCTTTTCCACGCCATATGTCATTTATCTGCAGGCTATAAGCCATAAATCATTACATGTAGTCGTGAAAACAGATGAGAGTCTGTTGTATCATATAAAGACATTGACATCTAATGCCTGAGGATCTGAAAATTTGTGTAATTAGCGGCCAATGATCCCTGCAGAGCCATTAGGGAGTTCTTATGTATGGGTGGATGGGTGCGTAGCTGCCGTCATGCGCCGCTCCCCACCCAGAGATGGAAGATGTGTGTAGTACTTATAATACAGCCCGATCATTCTCAGTCTGAATAATGTAGAAAGTGTGCCTGCCATGTGGAAAGAATACCATTTGCAGTGGAGGATGAATGTGGAATACTTTTGTAGTGTTCACCCTATTTCCATTCTCCATTTGTGTCCTCTGTGGGCAAAAAACTGACTGTGGTGCCGCATGAGCAGGTCCCTGTAAAATTTAAACGATGCAGGAGTTCTCCAAATTGTATTCACCACGATAAAAGTGACATGAGAGAATAAAGTGTGTGACCCAGAACGTATCACTCGTTTTTCCACTCAAACAGCACTACAACCTTTTTGGGACCTTTGTTAAGACTTCTTGATAAAGAGTTCTCAGTTTCTTAGTTATTTAAACTCTGACCGGGGAAAGTGGCCTTTTGCAGGGCTCCTTAATTTAAAGCGGTCTCCATTCTGCTCGCAGCCTCCCGTCTCCTCTTTGCTCGAACAGTGTGAAACAAAAATCTAGTTTTTTTTTAATTTCAGACTGTGTTCCTGTGTGCTGATAAAGACAAAACCCACATATTTGATTCATGGTTTGATCCAAAAGATTAGACAGCCAGTTTATTTATACACACTAATGGGTCAGGCTGAGGAATAATGCACCTGCTGCATAAATGCTTCTTCATTAGGGTTTGGGTGGAATGCAGTCAGCACTACGAATATCTGAACTACATTAGTCTATAATGGGGAAAATGACTTCATTATTTATGAGTGCTTTTGTGTGCAGCGTTGGCCATTGTTAGGGTCCCACCTTCATACATCTAACCTCCATCTGAGTGCATTTATACTGCAATGGAGGCTGCAGCGTGTCCTATCTTCTTTTTTTTTTCTTCAGTGGAGCTAATTGGAAGTATTATCATAGAGAATTACTCATTCCTCAGACAACACCTCTTGACAATAAAACCCTTTCACTTTGGAGCCCATTGAACATGGAGTGGGTCGACTATTTGATCATACCACCAATGAGCTGTTCAGAATTCACACTCAGGCTTTCGTAAAGACACACTGATTCCGTTTACTTATCAGACAAAAGGACATTATATCCCCAGCAGACATGGTATATTAACAACTCCTCCAGAGAGAGAGGTTGGAGTGAAACTTGTTTGGAGACAATTATACCTCGCTAAGATTTCTGTGAAGGTTTTTTTTCGCTGAATGCACCACAGGTGCTGTCAGAAATGACTGAATCACCGGCTCTTTTGATGAGGTTTTATTGTAAAGCTGATGGCATTCTGCGCCTGGTCCCATTGTTGTTGTTCCTCTGCATTGTGAGGGGGACAAACGGCACAGCACACCGGGTAGTTTCAATCCAACCCTCAGAAAAATATCGGTGGCTCGGTTATGGATGCATGAAACGAAAATTGAAAAACAAATGAGGTTAAAAAAAATAATGGTTCACAGATGTTAATCCTCCCTCCCTCGCTCCC
>JAUESF010000080.1:7783703-7795353 GCA_032274765.1 Malacoctenus tetranemus
CGTGCGTGCGCGCGTGCGTGCTCGTGCGTTCACCTCGGATAGAAATTGCTTTTAATTTTTCATGACATGGCAATCAAGGCGACATGTTGCCCTCAGGCATAAACTGAAGGCCAACAGCACTCAGGTTGTACTTGTGTAGCCAAACACCTTTGAATACTAAACACAGCAGCACACGCTCAGTATTTTGGAAAAACTTCTTGTTGCAATGAGATGCAGCTACAAGATTTTCTTTTTTAAGTCACTCGAGCATTTTCTCTTCGTTTGCATAATGCTATACTTCATTGCCTAAGCTCTCAGTCGGGCGCACTCATTGCACTGGCACATTTGTTTCTGTAGTTTTCCTGGATCCAGGGAGCACTCGTTTTGTTCATCTGTACAGTTATGAGTATTTACTCGAGCCTCCTCCTGACGGCTTGAAAATTAACCCAGTTTGATCTCAGAGCTTTGCCTTCAGCTGGAGTTGCTTTAATGTATCAAGAAATCTGCTTTTCCCCACGGCGAGACAAAGAGGCCCCTCGTGGGCCCGGTAAAAAAAAAATTGTTTACCAGTGCGTTTGAAAGTATGTTCGTCTTTTTCTCATCCTCTATTTATTTTTTCTCCCTACATTATGCTTGTCACTTTCTTTTGCTCTATATCTATTTCTTGCTCAATGGATTGTAACAGCAGCATTTCATGGACTGATGCCTAGCTGCCTTCATCCCCGGGCTTGAGAGACCATCGCTCAGTAACATCAGCACAGGTTAACAGTGTGATTACTGATATTACCCGTACAAGAAGAGACAGCTGCGAGAAGTAATGGATTCAACTCTCCCTCGACTCTATGAATATTCAACACTCGAGTAAAACACAGTTAGAGTTGAGTCGGTACTAATTTGGCTAGCACGTTTCCACAACCAAACCGGGGATTTGAGACTTAAGAAACAGCCCAGTGGAATAAATCTCAAATTAAAAAGCAGGAAGTGATCTGAAAAATTTAATCTCTCGCTCCCCTTCTCTCACTCCCCTCCCTGCACGCGCGCACATGTACACACTTCTTCCCTCTCTTTTTTTTTTTTTTTTTTATCTTGCTTGGTCTCCTGCTCTTGAGGCCATAGCTCGCAATCTGATGTGTATGTGTGCATCCGTTTGTTTCTGTGTGTGCTTACTTGGCTTGCACATATTTGAGTTACCGTGCTTTGAACTCCCAGCATGTTCACGACTCAGAAAAGGTAGCTGTAAGTATCAGTGCTTCGACAAGCAGGGTTTGTCTGAAAGATGATGTAGCTCTGTACCTGCGCGCATATGTGCCATTGTGTGTGTTTGAGTGTTTATGTAGGCGTGTGAAAGAGTGCAAATGTGAACGTGTGTGTGTGTTAGGTCCTTGATAAGAGCCCTCTCCCTACTCTGTCTCTTATCTGTTCTCTGAAAAATCACACCCCACAGATAAGCTACATCAGGAATGGTACTTTTTTCTACATTTTTTTTTGAATGCGTCTGTTGCAGATGCACCAGATTCATAAACCACAACTATTTAATTTCCTGGACGAATCTAACTAAGATTTGTTTCCTCAAAACATAACAGATCCTGTTCAGATTCACCATGTTTATTCCTGCATATAGAATCACGGAGAGCGATACAATCAGTGAATAAGAATTCAAGGCAATCGTAATTAACAGAGCCAGAACAGAAAATGTTCAGTTTTATGGAACTACTGTTCAAAGGGTCGGCATCATAAAGGACTCACTGTTCCTGCTCTCTCAGTGACGCATGCGTTTTGTTGCCATTTCATAGTTCAGTTTCTATTTTTTCTCTTCATTGTTTCACCTGTTGTGCATTTTCTTAAGGTCCCTTTCATTTCTTTCTCTCATAATTTACTCGCAACCCACATGAGAAATAGGTGTTGGTAGAAATGTCTAATATTTAGCATCTCTCCATGTTTAAGGTCCCAATACACTGTCACTTTTACAACTGTTACTTATTTTTTACTGACAAGCATATTTTCGAAACATGACAGCAGTTCTTAATCCTTTTAATGCTGCTCTTGTCTTTTTACTTGATGACTACTTGAGGGACAATCTTCATAAGCATTTTGTTAAATATTTGCTTTTCAGCCACATAATTAGCCCAAACTGTTTTTTTTGTGGCTCATTCTCCCCCCAGATGGTGCGTCTCCTGGGCTGGTGAGTAGAATAGAGGCGGGCAGCGTATAAAATTAGAGTTAAGATGCAAACAAATAATTACCCTTCATTTGAAAACACTCAATTAGCCTCTATTTCAGAGTAAAATAATGAGCTACTCCCACTAAGAGGAACCCCTGAGTTTCAGTTGTAATTAGTCCAGAAGATAGGAGCCCAGTGGCTCAGTGGACACCAATAACATGACTGTTTTAATAACCAAAGTGTGAATATTACACCGCACAAACATGCAAACAGCCTCTTTGCTCTCTATGTAAACTGTAAGCAACCAAAGAAAAACGCGCATTCTCTAGAGGTCGCTTTATTGTGTGTCTTGTGTGAATAAGCAAAAATGAAAGGAAAGGCAACATACATACACACATTAAAAAAAAACAAAGAGTGTAAAGGATGGTGGGCTGTGTGGCAATCAATGAGCTCTGCTGTGCCACTGACATTTCCATCTCAGATGTGCAACAGAGGCTGCCGCTGAGTGCCTCCCTCAAGTACAGAGGAGGAGGAGAGCATTGTGTGTCTCCCACATTTATGTGCCCGCTGAAGCGTTCTCCATCAAGGTTAGAAGGAGTTATAGAAGGTATCATACGTTGGGGATTAAGGTCCTCTGTATTTAGAGCGAATTGCCATTATTGCTGCTGTGTGTCTAACTAGCCGTCGATGGCAGCTTTCCTTTGAAAGATGTGTGTGATGGACGCCAGTTTCAATAAGGGTGATTTGCCTCTGTGCACTTTCACCACCCTTTGGGGAATACGCTTAATGTAAAACTCTGTCACAGTCAATATCAGTGTATTAGATCTTTAAGCTCTTGTGCTGGGTACTGAATAATTGTGTTCATTCTCACTGCAGAACTCATACAAACATACACACATTGTACTGCATTAGTCGACTGGAATACTCACGCATACTTTCATTCTCTACAGTTTCTGCTCTGCCACCTCCCTGAATATTGGAATTCGTTTGAGTCTCCCTGCAGAATTCTAATTTGGTGATAACAAAAATTAGATTTCATTGTGTACCTTTTCCAACAGCTCTCACATGAGACAACTACAGAGTATCTGGCATGAAACGAATTTCACGCACACTTCTCAACAAGTGCAAAGCATCATTCTATCCTCACCAGCTTGATGAGTATAAAAAGAAAACTTTCATTTATTTGGATTCACTCCATATTATTGGAGAGTTGCCTGAACACTTGTATGCACATACAGCGCAATGTGGAATAACATTAGGTTACATCCCAGTGAAAGTGTGCTACATTTCTCTTTTCAGCACCACTGATCTGAAGCCAATCCCCCTCTGGCCAATATTTACCCAACAACTGTGGCAGAAGGTGGCTGTAGACCAAGACAGTCACCACAGCAGAGATCAGGGCAGGATGGATCACGATATCGGATGCAGGACACACACCATGACATTGCTATCAGTCACCTTAGAGTCTGAGCAACCACTCCGGCTGATAATGTCAGATGATTGCCTGCATTTTCTGCTGGAATGCCGAAACATATTAATATGATATCCAATATGCAACATCCCGGGTTAAACGGCATCCTTCAGCACGGGGGCAATGAATTATTTATGGACGGTATGGATGCTTCTATTTCAATATCGAGTCATTGCCGAAATGTCCAAAGCAAATTTTTGGGAGTGGGAAAAAAAATTGCGTCCCATGTTGCAAAAAAAAAAAATAAAAAATCTGCAGTGCACTTGTGTCCTGACTCTCAAACACTCAACAAGCACTGATGTGCTGTGGGATGAGCTAAGCCGCCTGTTAATCTCTCGCTGTGCATCTCTTTGTTATCATTTATAAAACATAGTGGAGCAACAGGTTCACAGCAGCGGGTGATGTTAGTTGGATAAGGCTGTTTGGTAGTTACCTGTAATCTGTCATTTAAACTGGTGTAGTTTAGACTGCGACTCATAATGGCATCATTTTTATTTATCGGAACCCTGACCAGGTTTTTGTTTAATTCAACTTTGCGCTATTATCATGCAGATATCAGACTTAATGTTGCCTCCAATGTGAGTTGGCTAAATCCTGTGATATTAACTTTGAGTCAACCTGAATCATGGCTCATATATTTCTTCAGAAGTTTCTGTGCCTTCATGCCCCCATCAAATTTCACACCTATGCCTTTACATCTCAGAGCGAGTGATAGTTAGATAGATAGTATTTCTGGAGCTACACATTATTAGAAAAGAGTAAACTTGATTGAAAGCATTGATCTGTGTGGGCTGAAGAAACGGTGGGAAAAAAAATCAAGTGTAACTGGTTGATGCCTCTTTCATGTGTCACGTGGTTTTCAGACTAGCAGCTAGCCTCTGATGAGTGATCTTAATATTAGTTCCTCTCAAAATCAGCCAACTTCTTCACTCCCACATCCATCTGTATCGCACAAGTCCTCACTCTTGCAAGTTCAAAGTTGTTCAATTCGCAAGCCTTAAATACATGACATTTGCATCAGATTAATTGATTTCACACAAACATGCAGTTCCAGCAATTATGTTGTTTCAAAACAGACACGAATTTTCAAACTTCTGCATGTGGTTGCACAGGAGGTTCCAACGAGAGCAGACCCAGATGAATAATTCTCCGTGCTTAGTGCTAATTACCATAATAACACTGATCTAAGAGGGATCTGTCTTGGCGTCCACGCCTGCAGGCTCACAGATGTACTGCTGCAAAGTCCACCAGAAGAGAGAGAACGCTCCCATTGTGACAGCCACTGTTGTATTTGGACTCTGGTGCAGTCCTTCTTGGCATTTCATCGATGCGTATCACATGACTTTGGAGATGGTTTTTTTTTCGAATGTAATGACCAGCCCAGATGAAGCTCATCTCGCTATTCACAGATATAAGTCAGACCTTTAAAATGTCAAGGTAAAGGAAGAGGAAACGTGTGATTTTCCATATTTGACATGTAAATGAGTGAAAGTGGCAATAAGGGATCACTCGCCAATCACAGAGCTAAATCACATTACAGGTCATTTGGAATCATGCCGATGTTACCCCCAGAGATAAAAAGTCCAACGTTCGCCCTCCTTCCATTCTGATTTTCGTCCAACTCCGCAGGGAAATATCTGGCTCCTTAATTGCTTAATGTTTTGCTATATTCAACAGCTAGTTACTGTGTCCGTCTGCCGTGTGGCGGCGGATTTACTGCTCGCTCACACATTAGAGAAGTCCCTCGTGTCATTGGGGCTGATTTGAGCCAGGGAGAGATATTTCACGGAAAATTCACGCGCTGCTGCTCCTGCCAGGTTTTTTTTCTTTTTTTAACGTTGGAGCCACAAGTTTTGACAACTAATGAGTGCTGAAAATTGGTGTTTCTCGTTAAAATCATGGACTCCAGGGATTTCAAAATGTAAGGTAAAAAAAAAACATGAGCACCCTGGAGTTCAGATGTTCAGCAATAAGACGAACTATAACTGTCTCGTGAAAATATGATAGATTTATAATAGGCACTTTTTTTATTTTTACAATGAGAATTATTGCTCGGATTCATCTTTTCACTGTCTCCTGTTTTCCAGCTGAACATTTCAAAAGAAGAAAAGGAAGTTTTAATTTTCTTTGAGTCGTGACAAACCAATAGGGCCCTGTGAAGTAAAAAGCAGCGTGTAAAAACAAATGCAAACATGTTATTTCAGACAAGCAGCAGTGGAAGGTGATCCACGTTTGGCACGCACAGAGGACCGCTTCTGACAGGCACACAAGACAGCACGTTCCTTCTATTTTGTGCTTTTACCTTCATGAATTCTTGAAGCCGGGCATTTCGACCAGGCTGTGCAAATTACGGCTGGATTTACCACGTTTAAAGGGTGGCACATACCGTTACTGCAGAGCTGCTGGTAGACTGAGAGGCGTTTAATCAGCTGGATCTTCATCTGTTTGATTTCATAATACGATTCTACTTTTGAAGCCAACCTCTGCTTTGGCATTGACATCTCTTTCTCATTTATCCCCTCGCCGTCTTCCGAAATAAAGATAACAGATTGGCTCCCGTGTCCCGTCTCTCTTTCTCTTTGTGTGTGCTGTTACACTCTGTGTATGTTTCAACCCTGCAACATCATGATTCATCCTCAGCATAAGAGTGCACTCAGCTGAACTCCATTCATTCTTTCCGTGACAGGGGAGCACTTTAACACGTGCGGAATACTCAATTAAATACTCCTGTTTGTGCGTGTTTTCTCTCGCGCTCTTTGTGTGAGCTCACAAATCTGCGTGCTCAAGTCCGCAGCATTTATTTGCAACTCAATGATATCACAATAACTCTGTCACGACTCTATTAAAATGTTGTATACATACTCTTACACCTTTACCTACCTCACTGCGAGCTTTTGCCTGTGCGATGCGGCGGGAGTCATGGGCCAGAATTTTGCAATTACTGAACCCAGCAGGCAAGTCGCAGAAGAAAAGCAGAGAGAGTGCAGCCAACATTTTTTTTTATTTCCCCTCCTGTTTACAACAGCTGCACCTTTACACCAAGTAGGAAACTCCAGTGACCAGTGAATTTGGATGAAGCCAGAGGTCGAACATCAGATGGTATTTCAAAACTGTGTCAGCTAAGGTAACCGATGGAACTGAACAGTTCAGCCGTGGTCGCAGTCTTCCTGTTAAAGAGGCAGTTTTTGCGGTTCAGTTTAGATGAATATGAAAGGGGGGGGGGTGAGTCAGCACATTTGAATGAGACTTCAGATGGTTATACTGACAATGACAACAATGTGCTGTCCTCCTTTCCCCGACCTCGCTCCCTTGGACTCATCTCCTGCTGTTGTCAGGCGAGGCACATGCAGTACATGTGTCATGGAAGAGTAGCTTCACAGGGAGTCCTTGAGGGAGAGGGAGGGACTGTGATTTTGTTCACTTGGATGGCTTTTGAAAATCTCACTTCAGACCGCTGGTTTCTCCTCCGCCATCTTCTTTGAGATCAGAATGAATCTGATAATTATTCCGAGCTATTATTATTATTATTAAATCAGTCACAATATTGTTGTTTCTTTTTTTTGGCAAATGAAGCAAACTGGCTTGTTGCGGTTTTTCTTTTTAAACAAAGTGAAGGCGTAGAAAACAAAATAACAGCCAAAAAACAAGAAACTCTTGAGATATTAACTTCATGCACAACAAAAAAAAGGAAGGAGTTTAAAGGGCAGTGTGCCTCTAATGCAGACTCAGAGCAAAGTGGCAGGGTGACTAATGACCTACAGTGCTCTCAATTATTATCGCTCACACACACCGTGACCCCCCCCCTCCCCCACCCCTCCCTCCCTGTATGATTTCCTCTGGTGTTCAGGCTTTGGTGCGCTATGACTCAGTCGCTCTCATGGGCAGTCAAACCAACATTTCTGTCTCAATCGCAATTTCCCCAGACCCGTATTCGCTTGATCTAAATGAGGACATCAGCACTCTAGGAAATGGGTTGTCCCACAGAGAAGCCACCCTGGTGCAGCGTGAATTAGCTTTCTGACCCGCCGCAATCAATGGGAAAGTGGGTCTCATTAATTTCTTGGGTCACATCCTTCATCACACCTCAATCTCCACATCCATCAGGGGCCTTTTTACCTTTTTGCTTTGACATTAGTTTTGAGTCCAGGTGTCTGTAAGGTTGCTCCCTGATTGTCTAATTTAATGACGGTGTCGTAAAATCGGCATCGCCCGACGGCCGAGCACAGGAGTGTCTCCAGGGGGGAGTATCCTGTCGGAGTCACACGAATTCACACCATGCCCTCAGTTAACCACATTACCTAAATTATTCTATATTGCTTATTTGGCACGTTCATATCTGCTTGCGGTCTGGGCATTCAATTATCATCGCATATTGCGAGACTCGAGCACATAAGCTGTTTCCAATATCTGCAGAAGTTAAAAAATCCAATATGTGTGGGGGTTTTTTTTCTCGTGCTTTTCACATTTTTAATCACTGCATGATTGTATTACAGGAAAACTGCCTCCTCACAAAGCGCCCTTATTCATCTTTTTCTTCCATAATTGCATCTCGTGTGAACACCAAGGGGAGAAAAAAAAAAGAGATAATATTCGCGAAACACTGAGCAATTTCAAACTGATCCACACTTCTTTATGCTGGAAATATCACAGTAAATGATTCAAAATCAAGTCCTAATTACAAATATTTGACAAATGAAGTCAAATTGGCTGGCGCTGGGGTGGCAGCTTTATATCCGCGCTGCCAGACGAGGCCTCTAAGCTCCAGCCTCCAGTCTGGTCGGCTCGCAGACAGCCTGCCTGCACAATCAGCTCGCAGCCCCAGGAGAGCCTTCCATCCTGCTGCGTCTGCTCTTCTCCCACCTCACACACATCCATCCTGCCTGGTCGGCCTGTCAAACCCTGCGTCTTTCCCCTCCTTCCTCCGTTCTTCCCTCGGTCACCCTCGCCCTGCCTGCCCCCCAACCCCCACCCCCTCCACGCCCCCCCCTTCTTTCTCTGCCCCTACTCTTCCTCCGCTCCACTGGGCTTGTGAAGGTGAGCCAGTCCCCAGCGGCACTACTGTACAGATTGCAACGCTTCCTTTTCAAATGGAGGCTGCTCTCTTGTGGATTTCCCATGTAAAGAGTGGATGATGTTCATCGTCCTCTTTGGGCGCCCTCTGTTTGGGCATTCTTTCATCCCACACCTACCGCTTGACTCCCTCATTAATTCATATCGCTTTGGTCCCAGGTCAGCTGTCCTTGACACGACTATGGGCGGTTCAGGCTGCCGGGTATGTCGCCTCAGAGAAAGCCTGAAAAAAGGAAGCAGCCCCTGAGGTTTTAGTCCTGTTTGGTGACAGCTGTCAGTTGTCCTCAAAAGCTCTTTTTACAGGCAGGACGTGTGAGGGAACAATGACAGCCGTACGCGCAGTGCTTGGAAATAGCTCTAAAGTGACTTTGTGTTTCTGATGGATGTCTCTGATCATTACTGATAGATGGTGTCCAACTGCAGCTGTTTCATGAATGTCTTTGGGCTGCTGCGTGCCTGACACTCTCCCCGATTGGATGAGAGCTCGACTGCCCGCAGCCTGATTCCCGGTTGTTAATCTATTGTTTGCTGCTTTTGTTAAATGGAAATGTTTTGTTCTCGCGTTATCACCACAAAAGGAAGACCGCTGTGTTAAACGCTGGACGTGCAAGTGTAGTTTAAACTCCTTATCAAGACACTTGTAATTAATTTTGCAGGAGGATAGACTCGCCCGCTCTTTCATTAGGTGCACAGAGGAGAGCTGTATTAAAGGTGTTTCTAATATCTTGTTCCTCTCCTGTTGGCTAATGAGTCGCCAGAAATATTCGAAACACCTGTCATTATCGTCCAATCCTATTAGTCACCACAGCAAACTGCAACCTCAATAATTTAAACTAAACCTCTTTGATTTGAGCCTTTTCATCGTTACCATCGCGCAGGCAGGTACCAGGCGGAGCAGTGATCACTGTATACTCTGGATACAAATAGACAGCCGGTGTAAATACATCTCCTGCCTTCAGATGTCCTCCTCAAGGACAAAACCTGCTGAATGTTTCGCCGACTGCAGGGTTTGAATCGGGAACACACTGTTGCCCAGTGTGAGACCATGTGCAGTCAATTACTGAGCCCACAGGATTTAAACACCCATAAAAGACGGACAGGCACTTGCCACTCTCATGCGGGGAGAATGCACATGACATGCCACACTTATGTTGATAAACTGTCAACTGTATATATTTTTTAGATCTCTAGCAGTGATTTTTCTTTTCACAAGCGAGCAGAGAGACCACGTTTTCATTTATTTCTGATCATTGGCAGGTGATCCCATACTCTGATGTCCAAGCGGACGCGTCTGGTTGAGGCTCTCTCATGATGAACCCTCGAAGCACATTTGCTTGTGTGCACATGAATGCCTTGGTGAGCACAGAGTGTTATCTGGCCATCCTGTTGCAGCAGGTGAACTCATTGCCTTTCCCTTTGTGTTTGTGCAGGTTTTCGGAGATTATTATCACTTCAGGCACCATGCTGTGGAGAAGAGGGCTTTGTCTGGCCACAGGGGAATGCACATCAGACTGCAAAAAGAACCGCAGGTAAAACTATTGTCAGCTCTCACACAGCTCATTGTGGAAGTCCAAGCTGGCAACAAAGGCCAAAAGACAGATTGGATTACACACAGACAGTGTGTACATCACAAAGGGAAAGGGATGCCAGCACCAGTGACAACCTGTCAAACTCTGAATTCTTCGCAGTCCTCGCTCGTCCTTCCATCTGTCCCGCTGACCCAGTCCAAGGTACCTCATCGCTGTGAATATGCAAAATAAATGCTTCCAACCAGCACAGCAGCTGTGAGTGCCTCCGTGCTTGGCCCAGCTTTTTTGCAGTCTTTAAAAAAAAACTCATGATGTGCACCTATATTAACTCAGGAGGAAAATTGGCATTAATCAGTCAAACAGGGACATTTTATACATCAAAAAACGAATCCAAATTTAGGCATCTGGGTCTGAATTTAAACAGAGACTAATCACCAATTTATAAACAGCTCGTAAAAAGGATCAGAAATGTCACTTTTAGTGCACACCAGATGTAGTGCTTTCTGGGCACAACTGCCAAGAAAGAGGAAGAAGTTGTCCAAAAATAAAAGTCAATTTTTACATTTTTTTTAATACTCCTTTTATTGCACAATCTGGTGTTTTGAGGCCTGGATTGATTTTTTTTCTTCATTGTCACCCCAAAAAAATCTCCAAGTTGGGAGAAAAATCAGTTTTATCATGGACATTCATCTTAAGAAAAAGTACATCGTTTAATGAGGTTCTTGGGTTTCGTTCGGTGATGAAGTTCGTGCACTTGATTGAGACACATTCATCAGTTAATGCTGGATAACACTTTTTGCACTGATTAACACTATCAGCATGACGCTTGAGCTTTAAGTACATCTAAATATGGATCTCCAGATCAAAGCACGTCAACCACAGGGAAAACACTGTGGTAGAACATGCCAGATATGAGCTTTAAAAAAAACACCCTCGCGTGCACAAAAATGGTAATTAGATGAAAAATTTATAGATTATGACTCCCCTGTCTCATGAAGGTGGCAGGAAATCCTCTATTAATACAAGCTTATATGGAAAATGTAATTTTGCAGCCCATGCCAAGCTCAAATTGTTCGGGGTTATTATCTAATAAGGAATTTGCTGAAGGGATGTTGAAGGCAACAAAGCAAGGCACTTTTTCAACTGTAGTTCATACTTTTTTCAATATGTGTGCAGAGGCTAGGACCGTAATAAATACAAAGGTTAATATGGTACATTCATGAGTCCAGGAATGTGTAACCTTTCACACACTGTGCTCGTGGCCTTTACTGTTCTTATAAAGACAAGATGCTGAGAAGGGAAATGACACTCAGACCTGTGTGGGCAAAAATGTCAGAGGGGTCTAAGCAACAAAAGCAGAAGAACTCCTCAAATGTCACTCAATATCTTTCTTGCGTATCGAACCAGAGGAAACAAATAGTTGGGCTGGCAGCGTGAGGA
>JAUESF010000080.1:7799898-7813087 GCA_032274765.1 Malacoctenus tetranemus
CCCCCCCCCCCCCCCCCCCCCCACACACACACACACACACACACATATTGTCAGCCTTTAAAGCGTTGGTATCACAGAGGTTCAGATCAAAGCGCAGCAGGGCTTTGTTCCAGTCCCTCTACATTACAAGCAATAGCAGCATGGCTTCTTCCCAGTCATCAGACAGGAAAGCCCTCAGGACACTGTGCAAGAAATGGAACAAATAGTTTATTGCCAAGCAGATTACAGTCCTGGCCCATGTGGAGAATCCTCCTGTTTCATGATTGCTTCTTCTGTGCAGTGGTGTTTGTTTAGTCTTTGTCCTTGTCACAGACCTCAGGGTGTTGCTCAGGCCTTTGTGTTGGAGTTACTGGTGATCACTTGGAGGAAGATTTGCTTCACGCCTTGTTTTCCACATCATGTGATCTTAGTTTTTTTAAGTCCTGAAAAGATTGATCAGAGAACACTAATTTTACTGGATGTCACTTGTCTAAAGATGATGTTCGTTACGTTCTACAAGTTAAATGTGTTAATATTTTTTATTGGCTTTGATTAACTGTATGAATGAGACTGTTATAATACAGTAGACGACAGTATCGAGATTATCATCTGATTAATGTAACGGTTGTTATATTGTCCTGTTAATAATGCGAGGGGCAGTGGCCAGCAGTACAGTGAAGTCAGTCATGTGCAGTTCGAGATGTAATGAAATAAGATAAATGTTAATTAGTCGAGGGTCATTTGAATAAGGTTAATGGCTCCATTCTCTCAGGCAAAATTTTCAGCTGGGTTAGGAGAGTCACGGAAAGCATTCTCATTCGAGCCGTGCACTTTGCAGAAGCGTGAAATCACGAAATCAACCAAGTAGAGGAAGCTTGCCACTGGAAATAACACTGAGTGAAGCAAAAGAAACAGCCCAAAAAGATAAAACTATTGAAGAAACATAGAAAGCCTGAACAAGAAGGTGTGCTGTGAGAAGCCGCCGGATATTGTAAAAGAAACTCACAAGTTTGGAAAAACACTTCCCCTCAGTGTTATTTATATGAAAATGGAGCCAGTTTAAGCTTTGCCACCACCGACATAAAATTCAGCAATGGATGCATTTACCGCTGACAATAATATTGAAAAACAGTGTTTCCCTAAACTGCAGTAGAAGGCAAGCCTGAGCCTCACATCTTCTGTATGCAGGTTTCCCTTTGCAACAGTATTGCATCAGTCTAGCAAAGAATATCATTTTGAATGGGTTTCTCATTAATTTACAAACAAACAACCGAACTTTCCCCAGTTTAATTAGAACAAACTGCAGCACAAAACACGCTAGATCTGTCGTGGTTTCCTCTTAGTTTCACCCTTTGTTCTTGGATCACCAGTTTCAATAAATTCAGACACAAATAAAGATGCGTCACATCACATGTCTCTATTTGCCTGACAGCTCCGTGTATATATTCAACTCTTTCTGTTCTTTCTTCAGCTGTTTGAGTTCGCCTTAAGCAACTCCACCAATGAAGCCAGATGTTGTCTCTGTTAATGAGAAATTGACATATTCTTGTTTCTGGAAGCGCCACCATTTGGACCTCATTCCTCAAAGAGGCATTACCTGTTTCATTTTGGAAAAGTTGCCAGCCCTTATCAGACTTAGCTTTACCACTGAGGAATAAAGTGCTCAGATGTTATCGGTACAAACAGCAAAATGTATCAAATTCTCCAGGTGTCTCTCGGCGTCCTTTTTACTGTCAGTCATGGCCACGAAGGAAAATGCTTGTCAAATAGTATAAACACAAACATGATCACTGTGGGCAAACATTAAATGAATCCCTTTTCTGTGACTTTTGGGGGGAAAAAGTGTTGGTTTTTTTTTCTTTCAAACAGTTTCAGAAGCAAAAATGTCATTTGCTCTATGTGTGATAATAGCAGTGGTTGTCACCTTACCTTACCAAGCCCATGCAAATTGTACAAACCCACATGACTTCAAAAGCCCGAGCTCAAGCTCAGTGTACAGTAGCCCCTTTGACTCTGCATCAGAGCAATGAAATAAATTAGATTTTCCTTACATCTCTGCTTCGCTTCCTCGTTATTACTTTTTGAACACAGCTGGGACCGCGCGTTCCAACATCTTCTTCTGTGGGACCTTCTGAAAATAGAACATTAATAATGACATGAAATCACGTGAGAATAAGTGTTTAAACTGTGAATTATCTGTGTGTCTGTGTGTCTGTGTGTGCGTGCATGCGTGCTTGTGTGTGCGTGTATGCGCGTGTGTGTGCCTGTATGCGCGTGTGCGTGCGTGTGTCTGTGTCTTTTGCCATCCCAGGTCCTGTGGGCAGAGCAGCAAGTGGTGAAAAGAAGAAAGAAGAGGGATGTTTATAAAGACCCTGCAGACCCTGATTTTCCCAAGCAGTGGTACCTGGTGTGTAATGCTCACTTGTCTTTCTATAAAACAGCATACATGATGGAATTTGCAATAGCACACCAGGGGATGTGTAAAAGCAGCGTCTGTGTAGCTTCGTGATAAAGAAATTCGAGTGGGGCCACAGTCAGGAGCCTGTGTAATGATTTTTCATTTCTATTTAATTCATTCAGAATGCCACATTAAATTTTGTGGCTCCAGAAATGAGACCCTCTCTGCATTCGATAGCACCCAGCTCTGTAGCAGTCCCTCCGCGTACCTGACTGAAAAACGCATTCATTATCGTTGAGATAGAAGATATTATTTCGGTTATGGTCAGTCAAACAATCATAAATTGAATTGCTGTGTGTTGGGCCAGGCCTGAGTTCTGTCATCTTCACCTCCAACACAAGGCTTTCTGAGTCTAATTTATTATTCAATGCATCCAAGGATGTTGGGTTGAATGTTAAATTACACGTCAGGATGGATCCACCACTGAACTGTATCACCTGTGAAACATTGATAGCAAATGGTCTTGGCACAGTGTCTCTTTCATTATTCATAGCTTTTCTCTGAAATGCTTCAATTTGCCCCAATCTTCCCCTCCCTTTCTTTTTTATGTGCACCAAACCTCTGTCACAGCAACGGATTAATGACAACATTGACGATCTCAGACATAAATCAGGAGCGAAGAAAAAAATTGTGAAACAACCTTTGTCATTCAGCATTAGACTTTTTACCTTCTCAGGTCTTAAACCTCGTCGCTCCTGTGTGAATTAATCCGCACAGCAGCTTCCTTCAGCAAATAGTATTGAATTTAAAAAGTTGATTTTGCTAACTGTTAATTCTACAAAGTATAAACTACTGTTTTGGTATCAATACCCGGTTTATCTCATTCTGGTTGGATCCATTGTGAATGTGGTATTTTCAGAGCATGTTCTGAATGACCTCTGAGCCAAGTTTATGGAGCATACATATTCAGAAATAAGTGATATATGAAGGAATTTCTGCGCCCTACCCAATTGTATTGCCATTCTCACAGAAGTGCCCATGGAAAACTTCCTTGGGGGAGTAAATCAGCAGGAAGCAGAACAAGTGGCAGAAGGGCTTGCCTGAGACATCTTTCTATTCCTCCAGCCGTCTGTGTTTATCTATAAACATCCCTGTCACCTCTGGCATTCACCTCTCTTCATATTGGTCGCCCTATAAATTTTCTCTTATTCATCCCAAACACGCTTTACCCTATTTGTCTCCCTTTCCCTCCTCCTGGATGTTTGCAGGCTGTTATTTCTTGTGCAAGAGGCGCTACTGATTCCAACAAGATTTCTGACTTGCAACAGGTTGTCTGTCTTTTTATTGACAGCAAAACTGCAGCGGGATGCTCATACTGGGCAGCCCAAGCTGAGCAGTTAGACACATCGGGTGATGCATTGAAATTGGATTTTAAGTGTTGGTGAGGCACCTTCGTTCTTCCTTTTCATGCTCGGTTATCTAGTGTTCTGTTGTGGCCATTGCTGTGCTTTTTAACACAGTGCGAAAGGACGTCTGCGGAGGATGTACACAACTCTCAGACTGCAATACCTTCGCTGTTGTGCAACTGAGAAGTGTCACTCACAGCTGACTGACAGCTCAACCAAAGGCCTCGTGTCTTGCAGTTCAGTCCGACACATCAAGACCTGAATACTAAGGTTGCCTGGGCCCAGGGCTACACAGGGAGAGGTGTCGTCGTGACCATCCTGGACGACGGCATCGAGAAGGACCATCCTGACCTCGTCAACAATTACGTGAGTTCAAAACATCCACAAAGTGGCGTTGAACAGGAGTGCGACTGCTTGTATTCATCCCGATCCATTCTGCGCCGGACGCCCTTTGAAAAATGGCAAACAGAAATGTCCTCACTGCTGTTGAAAATAGAAAAAGGCAGCTTTAGTCTGTGCAATTCTGCTGGTGAAATTGCTCTTGCAGGCCTTGAGAAAGACTCTGTATTGGACATTTTATTATTTGATTCATTCTATACTCCAGAGTAAACAGGTCAGTCTGACGGAGGAGGAACGCCAGTATTTGTTCTTCCCATTTTGGAACTTTTTTGTTGGCTGTGTTTCGGCATTTTGGTGCCATAACCCTTGGTGTAACAGTTACAGCCAACAGAACAATACTGAATATTCTCTTTTAAAAAAGAATGTGACAAAAATGCTTTATCCTGTTCTTTTTTTCAATTGTATCATAGCTAGCCTGAAAACCAAGGTATAAAAAATAAAAGAAAACCTTCTTTTTTTAAGAACTTTTGCAGCAACTGAATTGAAAGCAAGTATAATGCAGCAAGGTCAGCTACGCTATAAATAACGCTCAAAGTAAATTGGTGTCGTAAAAATTTTGCGTGTGTTTCTTTAGGACCCTGAGGCGAGCTATGATGTCAATGATGGAGACAATGACCCCCAACCGAGATACACGCAGCGGAATGAGAACAGGTAATTTGGTCAAAATCACTCAGCATGAAATCATGCAAATGGCAAAGAAAGCTCGAAAAAAAAGAAAAACAAACTGGAGAAAGAGTTCCGTTTTCACTCTGCTATTGTTCAACCTGGTTGTTTGTTCTAGTTTGCCACTCGCTTCAGTTTAATGTGGGCTGACAGGGAACAACATTGGTGAGAGCGCAAGTTTGTACTGCTTTTGGTCGACTGGTTTCGGAGAAGAATTTACATTTGGAAGCCAATTATATAAGTTTGAAAGCAGTGGTGCAGTCATTCTGCAAAGTCTTGAAAGACTCTTCCCTTTTTTCCTGCTTCAGTACACAATCCAAGCTGCTGCAGCAGCATTTCAAGGTCCAGCCTGTACAGCCCCACAGCCACACTGGCACTTATTTGTTGCTAATACAATACTTGTTTACTTGCCCCCAGCGATTCATGCTCTTCCCTTGCAGTCTTTGGTGATCACATTAGAACATGTTTGCCCCATTTAATGACGGAACACTAAAGCTGCGGCTCGGGTGCATCCAAACCATTCATCCCCCTCCCCGATCCCCGTTCCTCCAAAGGCTGTGGTCTTCTTCTTCTCTCCAATCCCCCCGGAGCAGATGAGAAGCTGCATCCCGCCTCCGAAATACACAGCAGGATTTGTCTCAAATCTCTCTCTTTTCTAGGACGTTTGCCACTAAGTCTTTTTGTTGTTGTTTGTTTGTTTGTCTTTATTTCGGTTTCAAAGCGCAGCGTCAACTAGAAGTTGGTCAAAGGAGGAAAAAAAGTGAAATAAGCTTACCAAGTTTTTTAGGAGGCCGTCGAAGCTATTGTGCGAAAATACATTCATTACAGAGGAGATGTTCGGATTTCAACTTTCACTCGGCTCGTCTCGAAACCGCTGCCGTCGCACAGGTGCTGCTGTTTGTTTCTCTGCTCCCAATCAAAACATGATCTATTCATCCACAGTATTCATTAATCTTTAAAAGTATAGCATCGGGGGTTTTTGCAAGCCGAGGCCTTGTTTCTTGTCCTTGCCAAGAGCTGGAGCAGCCATGCAGAGCGACCCCAGCCCCCTTCTGTCAGCGTAAAGTAGATCCCACTCTGTCCTGCTGATGGAACAAAGCACTACTGGAGGGGATTACTCCCCGACTCTGGTTCACTTCAGCTCCCCAACTACATCATGCTATTACTTCAGAAGGCACACATAATAAAAACACAGTGAAGAGGATTGTGCTCGCACATTTTCTATTATCCCTGTCAGTGGAATTGCCAGAGCAATTATCTTGGACTGGATCAATTTATAGGCTTGAAATGAAAAGCGAGGGTGTGTCTCTGTGTCTTCGGCGGAGAGCTTCACTGTTTAGACTGACCTGTGGACAAATAATACCCAATGAGTTATGTAAATCACCACGCAGTAACGCGGCCTGACAGTGAGTAATGCTTGCAACCCCCTCAAAATGAGATTATATGAATATATTCATAGGGCAACAACAAAAAAAAAAAAAACGTAGAGGAGCATCCGACACAGGCATTTTCCACTGATATGAAGGCCAGTTCATTTGTACTGATGACACGCAAGGATGATTTTTTTGGATTCTCATCTTGGGCTTTTCCCACAGAGATACTCTGTTTTGGGTTGGCAGCTATTTGAAGGGTGTTTCGAGCTTTGTTGATGGCAGCGGAGGAATCTGGTCCAGCAGGTCATCCGTTTACGGCTGATTATGAAAGAGTTTCTTTCCCTTCGCGTTTCCCACCAGCTCTCTCCGCTGTCATTTTAGTTTGATAGGACGACATTAGTCAGGGGTGAGGAACAGGGAACGTGCAGGTTACTAGAACCGTTTTTTACACTTCTACAGAGTTCCCCTGAAAGCTTAAAAATTCAACTTACATTGATGTGAAGCGTGCTTGTTTTGAATAGTTCGAAAAATAAAACGTCCAGATTTGTATCGCAACATTATTTCAATTTTGTGTGTTTGCAAAACAAACAATCAAGTTTAAAATAATGCATGCGGACAAATCTTCCATGGTCTCTATCAAATGACACCCTGGATATGTGGGAACATCACAGATTTATTCACTAATTTAAACAGGATGATACAAGTAGCACTTGCTCTGCATGAAACATAATACTCTTGCATATTTTTAACTCCATAAACAAGATCTCTATAGGTTCTTTGCATAAAAAAGGAAGAAGGTTGAGTCAGTCAGGTCATAGCAGTCTGATTAGTTCAGCTGCGTTTATATTAACGTCTTTTCCACTTTACCTTCACATCACCGACAGGGTGAAAAAGCAAGATGTTTAAATAGCCTTCTGATGCATTCTGTCTATTTCTGCAGTGATGGCAAAACCTCGCATCATATTCATCATGTGTACGTCCAAACTACACGCGACTTAACAGATCTTCAGCGGGCTTATTTTCGTTTGCTCAAGGACGTGGTTCCTTTTCTTCTCGGATTGCCGACGAAAGCTAATGTTGATTTGAAAACAAACGTAAACAAAGAGCAAATGGGGCTTTTGTTTCCCGAGGCACATACACCGGCTGTATTCAGGCAGCTCGGCTCACCTGGATCCAGCCTCATTTCCTTTCACTCTTTCCTCACATCATACACTGTGTCTGTACTCCTCAGTTTTTCCATAGAGAGCTAATAACTCCTGTGAGGTGGGTTTCACAAAGGCGCTTTCATTGAGATCCACATGCTTGTATGAAAGACTATGTGGCGACGGGCTTTATTAAAAAATGATTGGCATTCCACGCAGCCTTTTGTCCTCTGTGCGAATCAATCCATCACTGCGTGCATACTAACGCTGGTTCGACTCAAGACTTCAGCAAGATGTGGTGTGGCAAATCTGGATGATGGCCTTGCGAAAGACCAAGAAAAGTGTTTGCACGCTTCTCTTGCCCCAGAAAATTGCTTTGTCCTTGGTGGCACTTGGCAATTTGTTTCTGTGACCATGGAAGTGCTTCTTCAGCAGAAAGACGCAGCCTAGGAAAATGGTGAATGCACCAGTTGTTGCAGAAGACATACATCTTCGGTTTAATTTCATTAAATTCTTAATTTCTTCTGACATTAGTCAAGGCTGGGTAGACTTATCCCGCATTAGATGACGATGAGGAGCCTTGGGGTTATTAGGAGGTAAAATAGCTCTTCTATACGGGCCTTTATTTCGTGTAATCAAAGCTGACAGATATCGGGTAACCAGTCCACTGTAATTGTCATGTAAGAATGTAATTATGAAAAGATGACGTGTGAGAAACTGGAGGTAAAATGTTTCTGTCCCTTGCAACACATGATGCCTAAAAATGTGGGTTTTTTTATAATGTCACTGGAGCTCATTGTGTAATAAGTGGGAAAACAATAAATCTCAATCCAATTTTAATTCTGACTGCAGCACTGGAGAGAGAGAAAATGGCAACGGGGTTAACTGTTATTGGTGGACGCTGCGTCCTCAGCTGAATAGTGCCAGGTGAATGGCTAAAGCCCCAAATTAACCTGGATTTTTGTGTGTGTGTGCAAGCGTAAATGAAAAGAAAACCTGTCCTGTTCCCTGAAAACCCACGTTCCTGCCGTACTTACGCTGCATGCATATTCAAGTCTGCGTGGAGGTAATGAACCTGCGTTATCTCGGGGCTGATGCAGGACAGATCAGGTTCTGCGGGCACAAATCAAAGCCGACAGCCTCCCCCCCGCGTTGTCTGCTTTAGCACCTCTGTTGCGGTGTTTGACACAGCGGGTTGCACCTGCGCTGCGTCGGCTTTGCTGCTGACACATTTCAAAACTCAACTTTTTACGGAGTCGTCAACAAGTCACATTCACACCCTCACAGCAGGTCTGGGTTGTTTTTTTTTTTGACGCAGGAGCTTTTTCCCTCTTTGTTAGCACATGGAGAGATGTAATTGCATTGCTGGAGTTGTTGATTAGTTACATTAGAATCTAAATGTGACATTACGAACAAGAATAACTTTGCTTTTAGCAAGTGCTGAGAAAGAACCTTGAATGAGCCCTTTTATGAGACTTAATTTGTTATGCCAAGCCCAAAGCTTGACAATTTATTAAAATAGTGCGTATTATTTATTGAGAATTGAGAAGTTACATATTAGAATTGGAAAAAAATGACAACATAAGAGTAGAGCGTGTGAAGACAGAAAATATTTTTCGTTTATTCTGGCTCTTGCATGCTGCAGATAAATGCTCCCCACTGTTTATAGAGTTTATCAATTATTGTTTATAAAGCTGCCACCCTTTGTCTTGCCTGAATACTGTAATTCCGCCTCCCTTTGTCTTGTTTATTCTGCTGGGGACAGCTTGTTTATTTTCCAGACAGCCAGATAGACTTTTCAGAGGGGATGTTGGCAGGGACCTCACTCTTAAACCCCAATCCTCTGGTTTTTTTTCTTTTTGTCTGTCTGTCTGCTCTCTTGCGCTTATTTCTGCCAAAGAAACGGACTGTGTGATCGAAAGGTGCTGTTTTCGAAGCATTTCAGCAAAGTATGGCCTGTAGTGATCGAAGGTGACAGTCCTTATCCAAACCCCATTACTGATCACCAGGAGTCAATCAATAGTACCCAGCTTAGCTGACTAAATACTGATGAATGGGATGTTAAAGCAATTGTGTCTGCAGTGTGTGGAAGAAAAGTCCACTTTGCACACACTGCAAAGGTATTTGTCTTTTTCTTCGTACCTTTCATTGGTGTATAGCAACTACAGCTAATTAAAACGGCGTTGTTTGGATAAATTGATGCAACTCGTAGAGATGGATACAGACGTCGTGTTCTGTTTTTAATTAGTCATTTTTAGTTCCCTTATGTAACGGCAATGGTCACTTTAACCACAGTAGTTTCATTAAATGAATTTATTCCCCTGTCTTTCTCAATGTTCCATACAGCAGTAATAATAAATAGTATTTTTGGACTTGCACAGCTGTTAGCCCATTGTCTTCGAGTGGAAAAAGACATTTAAGTCAAGATGTTTCGTATTTCCTTGAGGTCTGTGCAAGTTCCCCTCTACATCAAAACATGCAAATCAGACAATTCAAGTCCCTTTCAGTCAGTTCATGTGTCTGTCTCAACTTGCTTCGTGATAAATCAGCAACTTTTTCACAGCGTGGCTCCACTTTCTGCCGAATACGCTGATGAAACGACGCTCATTGCTGTATGTGGGCAAAAGAAGCAGACTGAATTTGTGTTTCTGCAAATTTAGGTTAGTAAGATTTTCAACAGACTCATGTGACCATCCTGTGTGACATGCATGAGGGGCCAACTGTGTCCGTCCATACAATGAAGATATCTTCACTTCACACTCCAGTGTAACCATTTGAACAGACCAGCCCGAGGCCACAGCTGAACTGAGCTGAGTAGAGCAGAAAATAGCCTAATCCGTTTGGCAGCTTTAGTGAACGGACCCGTTTCAATCCCACTAAAACAGATATAAACCAACTGAGCGATGCCAAGAGACAGATCCTACAGTTTAGCCAAGCATGGTTTAGGCATTAGTCACACTTGATGATGCATATTTTAACACACATACGCTATACAACGCAACACAAACAATGCTTGAATGTGTACGTGGGTTTAACATGAATTCTCAACGCTTGAACACACGTCTTTCTGTTGTAAGAATTGTATAAGAAAGTATGTCACCTCAGCTCACAGAGGTAATGTGTCTTCCATGTGTACTTGCCAATAGTAATGCCCGCAGGAGTTTGAATCATTTGGGGCCACTGATTTAGCTTTGCGTCTGACTTCAAGCATGAAATTCAGTTTACACATTTTGAGGAATAACGCTCAGTCTGTTAAATTAGGAGCATAATAAGCTTTGTGTCTCTGTAGATTTTTTTTTTTCTTCCAAGTGAACATTACCCTAATAGTGTCGCTGGGGTTCAGGCTGGAAACTGCATTATGAGACTGGAAATGCGGCGTTTGAGACAGGAGGAGTATAATGAATGGAGCTTTTAGGTTGCAACGTGGGAATACGCATGACTGACATCATTCTAGGATTACAGAGCCAAATGCAAGGCTCAGAGGCAAGTTCACTTTTCAAACAGGTTTCATGAGCAAACTGATATCAAGGAGGAGAAACCGCGAAGCAAATACGAGGTAGGCAGGAAAACTCTGGAAGGCATAAAAGGGGCAAAATGAAAATCCACATTCACAGGCAAAAAAAATCTTTCCTTGCAACACTTCCGTATAAAACGAACATCGCAAGAAAGACTCAACTTGCAAGCAGGAGCGCATCATGCAAGTACAGGAGGAAGAGAGGAGGCAACAAAGTCACTTCAATTTGTGAGCTTGATCCGAAAACACTTGAACGCCACGGCAGATTTGCAGGAACCGGGGAAGCGGAAAATAAGCTCCCCACAGGATTTTGACCATCTTTAAAACAAGGGATGAATCGATGAGCCAAGAAGCGAGCTTGTCGGACTCAACCTGGATAGACAGATCCTGGGCTAACGGCCATCCTCTCTGCTCAGCGGAGGAGATGGCTGCAGCTTCCCCCCTCCCCCAGTACTCTCCGTTTAGTCAGAATCCAGAAAAACCAGGTTCGAGGACATTTTCTGAAGACTGCTGGACGGCAGCATTTTCAATGTCGGGCTGAAAGGAAGGAAGACTGGCCCTTCTACTGAAGCAGCAACCACAAAGAGCGAGTTGAAGAACATGACAGGATTTTTCTTTGGTTTTGTTTTTTGTTTTTTTGCATTCGCTCAGCCCAAAAGAGATGCTTGACCCACAGGACATGAAAAATTGAAGTGGGGTCTTCTGCTCATTCTTTGTCTGCTCTGTTTGGCCTCTAGACAAGTAGACTGAATACAGATTGATAGATTCATGTTAGGCAGCACTGAAGCTTTTTCTAATGTGGTTCTTAGCAACAACAATGCTTAAAAAAGACAGAGTGAGCGTCATAGGTCTACAGTACTTTTATCCCTTGACATTGAGTCATCCCACAACAACCTGACTGACTGAGCTACAACTGCAAATGTGAATGTTGACGTCAAAGAGAGAGAAAACATATTGTCAAGACGGACAAATGCAAACATTTTTCAAACATCTTCACTCTGAAAACTAAAATAAAAAAAAATGTAGGTCCTTATGACTTGACCCAGTATTTCATGTCACCAGTAAGGTTAGATAAGAGCAGTGTCCTGAGCTCCTCCTTTCAGTATAGAAAGTGTTCAGTACATATGACAAAGGAAAAAAACCTTGGCCTGCTACAGTGTTACAAATGCAGAGGATATTGGAACAAAAAGAGCTTCCTGTTTTCCATGGCCACATTATAAAATCTACTACAGGCCCCACAAGGTCTGAATGACCTCTCTTTTTCCTAGATAGAGAGAAAAAAAAACAAACAGCTCTCACAGGAAATAAGGAAGACACAACCTATAGGGATGCTCCAATATGTTCATGACCTACATCTCTAGAACAGAGGACCGAATTACCCCAACGCACAACAGGTATGATATTAACATTTGAAAAAAGAGGAGGGTTGATAATTTATAAGCCAAATTGCAAATGGAGTCATTACAAGGAAGCTTTATGACAGGAGAAAAGAGAAAATGAGACAAGTTTTAAACACGGTGACAGGAACATCCAAACAAAGCATAATGATTAGGAGAAAAAGACCTAAATAAGTCAGCAATCAATGACTTGATGAACTGTTGCTTGAACCCCAGCTGAGTAGGTCTTTGAAAACTGTCTGGTAGCAGCTACTGTCAACTAATAAAAACTCTTAGTGACCAAGTAGAGTCGAGCTGAGAAGTAGGCACTAATGGACAGTGGCTCGATCTTCCCGAGCACTCAGGCCTCTGTTTGAATCAAACTCTTTTTTCTCTAAAACTTTGTTTCTCCCGAGTCCCCCAAACTTTCTCCACTTAACACCACTGTAAATGTTTGGCGCAACCATTACTGACACAACACTGCTGGTAAGAAGATATATGGAGACACCATGAGCTGTGATTGGTCAGCACGGGTCGCTTGTGTTTCTCTCCTTTTTGAGTTTCCAGTGCCAGGGAAGATTGCTGAGAGTAAAATCCAAATGAAAAATGTGACAATAAAAGTCTCTTATCTGCTTCCCCTCAGAAACACACTTCATAAAGCTTGTGTGCTCCCAGTAAAAGAACATAAATATTGAAACTGCTTGAAAAAGTTTTACACCGAGTAATAAACCAAGGTGAACATTCCCATCGTCACTCATATCAGAAAGTAAATAAAAAGACAGAGTGATCGACCTGTTTGTCTTACTGTCGGTTCAGTTTTACATTGTGTCTGCACAAAACTTTATTGTTTTGATTCGGTCCCTTCAAAACGCTGTCCAACTCCCAGGTGTTAACCATGTTTCCTCCTGAATCATCCCAACAGTAATTGTCCTTTGAACC
>JAUESF010000080.1:7813187-7832894 GCA_032274765.1 Malacoctenus tetranemus
TTCAAAACGCTGTCCAACTCCCAGGTGTTAACCATGTTTCCTCCTGAATCATCCCAACAGTAATTGTCCTTTGAACCATCCTGTCCCTCTATTTTTACAGTTCGTAAATGTTCACAACTGTACTGTCGCTTTGGAGATGCATGAAGATCCTGTTGTTATCAGATGCTGCAGATATGTGATTAACTTCCAGGGAAAACAAACGCAAAAACAAACAGCTGGAAGCTAAAAAAACACATCTCCAGCTCCTGCTGTTTTTTTTGTTTGGGAAACCTTTGTGTGTAACTAGCAGATTGCACACAAACTGTGAGCCACCTTTCTATGTAGTCACTTAGTGGCCTGACACATTTTGTTAAACAGCGGTTTCAGCTGGTCAGTAGTACAACGGCTTTCTGCTCTCTCCAGATGCCAACGTGCATGTACCCACACGCACTTTTTAAAAGTGTTGATGCTGGGAGGGAAATGACAAATGCTTCACATAACCCACGTCATTTTGTTTGCACCTGATGTGATAAAGGAGAAAAAAAAAAAGGAAAAGAACCCAAAGCGATAATAATAAACAGCACGAGTTGAAAATAGGTTGAAGAGCGGTGCAGTCTGGATGAAAGTTTCTATGTTTAGTGAAGAAAAGATTGCAAAATTGAATTTGAGTTTTGGACTCTTTACCTGAATCGAGTTTTTGTGATCAAGTTATTTCGTGCACTGTGGTGAGATTTCTGCTCTGAGTCTTCAAGCATGTGCCTGACATCTTTTTTTGAGTTTCTGCTGCAGTGACGTTGCCATTAAGTTACATAACAGCTCAGTATCATCTTAACAAGCCATTGTTTCTTTGTGTTTCTTGGTGTTATATGGGTCTGCGGCTGTTAATACGGCGTCAGGTTCATCCCATATTGACTCTGCGTACCCTGCGTCACGTCTTCAGAGATTGTCTGGTGTGACATTCCTTCGTTCTGCAGTAAATGTCAGTGCAATGGCTTCCCCATATATGGTGGCTTGTCCTGTGGAGGAGAGATAAAAGCAACACCTCACTCTGTCCCTTTTGCTCCCTCCGATAAGATAAGAGAGGTCACATTGGTTGCGTGAATAGATCATCTCTGGTTCAGTCGCCTCCCTTCTCCACTTTGTTGGCTCTTATTTCAAGTTCTTGTGTTTTGGACAAAAGTGTTGCCAAGGCTGCGCACCAGTTCACTTCTAATGATTTATTTACTGTGGGTGTCTTTCTCTGAGATGACGGTACACTGTTTCAAGTGTTTTGCTGTCTTGCCACGTCTTGCGGCGCAATATTCATTTTTCTCGTTCTTCTCGAACTGCACTTGCGCCTGGCCTCACTATTTGCTGTGTCTCTGACACCTTTTCCAATTTATTTTAAACGGATATGTAATGGAGGCATTCAGTAAAGTGCCTGGGAAATCATTTAATTTCATGGACATTTGAAAGATAAAATTGTGGCCCCATCGTAAACCCTTTTGTCTGCTCTGGCACGTCTGAGTCTCCCTGGATGTATTAAGCTGTCTGGTTGCTTTTTTTTTTTTTTTACTGAATTGAATCCAGCTCAATCATTCACACACATACACACGCACACATGCATGCGAGCCTTCAGATAGCATTGAAAATAGCTGGATTTGGTTCCATATGGCCTCTCTATAAACGTGTTCCCGGGCCTTTGGCTCTGCGTTCATGATTCCTGCCCCGTCCTCTGCCTGGCACCACATCTGTGGCACCTCGGTGTGAGGATATGTGTAATCCCATGTATAAAGGATTTTTTATGATGCTCCGGATGAAACAATGGCTGTACCTGCTGATATTTTCAGCTGAGGTGTAGACCTCTGTACAGTGCACTGATTACCACAGCCTCACATTTGAAGTGTGTGAAAATACCTCCCATTCTGATGGTTTTTCTCTCCTTGAATTACAGCAATTCTTGCGTGTGTGTTTTGAGCCACAGCCATGAGCGCTGACACATGAAGCCAGTTTTTGCAGTGTATTTGAACTGCAGATATCTGCTCTCTGCATGCATGTAGCTTTCTGGGCGAAGCCATCTGGCCGGCCGCGGTGCTGACTTTGTATGTTTTTGTGCAGTGTGGATCCAGGCTCCCTCGCCTGTAAATTAAAAGATAGCAAAACCACATGTTCCTTCTTTTAAATTAGTGCTTTGCTGTTTACTCAGTTGTGTTACACTGCAGTAATATTAACAACACTGCAAAAAAAAAAAATCCCCAACCCTGTAAATTTCTGTAATTGCTGAAGCCAAACATCTCTGTAAAAGATAAACAAGTGCGTTTATCAAGTTTGTGTCGTTTCCCCAAAAATATGGCTCATAAAGTGGAATCTGCAGTAGCTGGTGTGCTGATGTGACCTGCTGCTACTTTATATTACAGCAGAAGCACTCAGTGTCTGATGTCTCCTCACATATAGATTTTTATTTACAACCGTTTTATGTTTATTTTGAATAGTTGCTTGGTCTAGCAAGTCTTTGCACTGATGCTCAGCCTCCTCAGTCAATACAGACAACTAAACCCCAGCAGCTAGTGTCAATATTAAATCCTCTTACTCATATTTTGCTGGTGGAATAATAAAAAAATACTGATAGTAAGACCAGTGGTCTCATCGTCAGTATATTTCTATAACTTACAATGACTGACAGTCCCCATTCAGCACCCACATCGCACTGCTTTAGCGCATAATAACTTGATTGACTCGTGTGGATGAGCCTGTAATGCCAGTCAGTCAGACGGTTGTCAGACACGCACTTGTGAGCTAAAATGTAATGAGTGGGCAGGTCTGTGTCTTCTTGCTGCACTGATTAAACAAAGGTGACGGCTTGCCACTTCGCATGCAGACAGAGATGCCCCGCTGCACAGAAAACAACATATTTGGAGTCTCATTAAATCCGAGTGTGGCTCTCGCCTGGAGCTTTTTTTATATGCTAAACGCTTCTTTACTAATCAGATAGATGTAATGATTTATTTATGTGTTTTTAATGATTCTCCTGTGCTGTTTTGGTTTGTAATGTTCTCCAAAACTACATTTTCGAACAAGGGAAATGGATGATATTGCTGTTGCATCACTGCCTTTATATAACTATTGGACAGCGGCCTCGTCAGTATAGAATACATCTCATTGTTGTTGAGTTACGTGTCACATCATCACTGCCAAAGCAGTCTGAAACTGGTTAACAGTCCAGTTTAACCTCTCATTAGCAATAATAACATTTTAATTGCACCGGTGATGTATTACATCCTGCCACATGTGGTGAGGTCCTTGTGTGAGGGCATATCAGTCAGTGAAAAATGACTCGTCTCAGGCTCCTCCGTCGCTTGTTTGAAAATCACTGCAATGCCTGTTGGTGTTGACAAGCAAAGTCAAGAAAAAAAATGATTGCTGAAGCAATTTTTTGGGGGGTGAGCAAAAAAAGCCTTTCGTCCAAGGTTTATATATTGTGAGTTTTGAGCAAAAAACAGACAGGAAAGGAAACCGTGGCCAGCGATTGTCTGCAAAAATGTTTTGGAGTGAACAAAACCCACAATTAGCAGGTGGGTAATAAATCACAGAGGTACACAGAGTGTAATCAGGATCCCAGCTGGAGGTGCAGCCCTGCTCTGACCCTGTAAAATGACTTTGTCCTCTGCGCCGTCGTCAGCAGGGTTCGGAGATCAAGAAAGAAGTCATTTTTGCCTCGTCTTAAACAATGCTGCGGCTGTAATTAGCTTTGTTCCGATAACACTCGCACATCGCGCCGGCGAGACGGCTGCGAAACTGTGCACTTCCTAATCAGATGTCTGCACTGTAATCAGGAGACAATCTTAATGACCTGTGGTAAATGCCAAACGCTGGTTCTGCTCCATTCATTCGCAGTCTGATCACACTGCTTCAATGCTAAAAGTCAATAAAACTAATGAAATCCATCACACCACTGATTAACACTTTTTGTGTGTCAGAATACAATTGAAGCTGTAAAAGGTTTCCATTTTGATTATTTCATCCACTTCTATTGAACCAGATCTGAGAAAGGTCTTTTGGGGGGCGTCACTGGGGGTTGGAGTGGTTTCCAGTTATGAAGTGTTGTGTTTGACATCTTGACAACACTCTACAGGGAACCTGTCTGTTCTCTGTATCTCAGGACCGGTTGGAGGAATTAATGAGCGGCTCGGTGAATAATTCATGTGCATCGATAACATCTCATATTTCATTAGAACAGCCTGTGGCCAGTGAGTGTGGAGGTAAAGTTTTCGACTGGGCTTTGTGTTTGTTCTCAGATTTTCAGCTTGATGGTTTCTGATTGCAAGAGCCTGTCTCAGCCTCTGCAGCGAAGGTTTCAGCAGTAGAGATTTCTATGTATTGTTTCCTCTGAATCAAGGAGCTATTCAAGGAACTTGTGTTTAACAGAAGAGGAAGGTGAAAGTATTGCGCATGGTTCATGGCTTCTCACAAGTATGTGCAGTTCAAATCTTGTATGCTGATAGAAATAGATGATATAACTGTATAGAAAAGGCACTTCAGGGTGGCTTGACTTGTTTGCTTTTTTTCTGTCATTTGAAATAACCCCGGCAAAATTGGTTATGATGACAGTCCCCGGTTGGTATTTGTTGAGAGTCAATCTGATTGATCAGGATGCTTCAGGTTGATTACCTCTAATAAAGTGCAGCTATAATTACATCATGCTTTTTATTGCTCCTAATGACTAATAATCATATTCTGATTATTGCTGGGAAAGCACAACACAGAGCTCTGAAACAGTGGAGTGGTGGTCGATGCTGTTGTCTCACAGTGAGAGGGTCCTCGGTTCATTCCCAGGTCGGGCCTGTCTGCGCAGTTTGCATCATTTTCCTCCGGAGGATTGCTGATGTCCTCCGACAGTCTCAAAATATGCATATTACGTCATTTAATGACGCTCAGTCATCAGTTGCTGTGTGCGTGTGTGTGTCCATGATTTTTCAAACGTCTCAGTGCTAAAGAACAAACGGCGCTGCTCAGACATAATTTTGCACAGAGGTTTTTTTCTTCTTCTTTCTTTGTGTGATTGTGAGGATTTACTGCTTTTGTGTAACCTTGTACAAATGCAGGCTCAGAAAATTCACTTCTTCACTTTTTTTTCCTTTTCATAGAAAGAGTTTCCTCCTTTATTATTCTAATTACATATCAGTGGAACCACAAAGTTTGTAGCTCCGTGTGTGTTTTTTTCCAGTCTTATATTGTAATCCGCTTTAAGCGAGACTCTTTAATATGAAAGGCAAAGCATGTTTGTAGTTGTTTTTTTCCACAACTTTTGTTCCAACTATAAGCAGACTCTGCCACAGTTCACAGGAAGGCCAACGGGTTTATGTTTCTCTGTTGACTCCGGTTTATTTTTAGCAACACTTAAGCTACAGTTTTGTTTTAAAGCCCAGCAGAGTTCAGCGGATACAAACATCAGCCTCTTATACCGACTGTATTTACTATTCAGCTGCTTGATGTGCAAATACTTAAGTTTCGCTTTATCTTTCGTTCGCTCTCACCCTTTCCTCTGCAGACACGGGACGCGGTGTGCGGGGGAAGTTGCTGCTGCGGCCAACAATGGTGTGTGCGGCGTGGGCGTGGCCTATAACGCCAAAATTGGAGGTGAGCGAATCGTACGACCGGTGCTTTTAAATCAGGCACGACATTTAATTAATTCGTTATTGAAACGATGAAAAATGATTTTTGCACAGATTGATTCATTCGGAAAACCCGAGAGACAATCAAGCCTTTGTAAAAGCAGTGCCGTCGCATCATAATAATAACTTACTGATAGATTATAAAGTGACAATATGCATTACTTTTTCATGTGGTTTACTGGCCATCTTTTACTGGCAGTCTGGCTGCACTGATCAGACAAAGACGACATGCTGCAGAGACACAGACAGGACAATGATGTGATGTCACAGAGAAGAAAAGATTTAGATCATTTGATGCTATTTTAGTTGTGAAGAAATGGGAGTGACTTCAATGAGCCCTATAAAGATGAAGTGTTGCTGTAGCGACTCTCATTTGGTTTTTATATGCGAGGATATTTGCTGCTGACTTTGGACGCTTTTTCTTTTTTTTAAAAATTACAGCGGTGATGTTTCATTGCTGGCAGGAGGTATAAACATGTTCACGTCTCGTTTTAATATATGTGACAGGGTGAATCTGATCTTCCTCATTCAGATCAGCACACGTTGTGACTCCGCTCACCTTTATCTGGCTCCGTGCCTGACACGCCAGCATCTCCTTCACCAATTACATAAAAAGCGAGTTCAATTTTTAAAGTGTGGAGCTGAGTCCTTTTTCTGACAAGTGAACAGCTTGATTTCATTATTATGCGGGTGCCAAAAAAACTTGACTTCCCAATCTCAGAGACATCTATTCAGTCCGCCATGTAAATCATCTGCCTAAAATGTTGGTCAAAATACGACTGGAAGGGCGAGCTCTTGTTTAAACAGTAATAAAACTGTCAGTGTGTGAAGACATCCATTAAGAGAGAAGATATGCAGTGCAGTTCATTTAAATGAAAGTCCTGATCACAAATTAGGCCTGAAGGAGGGTGATGTTTTTTTTTTTTGTCTCCTGAAAAATCTTTACAGTTGATAAAGTATTCCAGGGAGGCTTTTAGTAACTTTTGTCATCAAACAATCTGTCAGTGCCGTGACGGCCGCCAACAAGACTCGACGGAGCCCAGCGCAGTCCCGCTCACAGCTGTTAGTCATCACGCCCCTTCTTCGTCTTCATTACCGTTCCGTCCCCCCCCTGACGGAGCACCACGTCGACCCCCCCCTTGCTCCCATAAATTACTCCTGCGTGAATCCGTTCGCGTCGCGGGGTCAGCGGATTGTTGATAAACAGCTGCGGTTTGCGCCCCGATTGTCACGGCGTGTGTGCACGAGCGAGCTGGGGCTGCCGTGATTGCCAGCGATGCCGAAATGTGCGTTTTTGCTGGCGGAGCAATGATTAGTGATAAGTGTTTAAGACCTGTAATTGACCCTACTTGGCTCGCTCCGTGATTCCTTTCCACCGACTGTACCTGATTTCCCTCCACCTACTCGCGCGCTCGGAGCCGAAGCTCTCCCTGCTCCCTCTGACTTTGCGAAGCTGCGGGGAACCCGCTCAGCAGCGTCTTAATAAGGAATCGTGGAGCCACGGGAAGTTGATGAGAATTGTTACGACAGTAATTATCATTACTGCCGCAGTACAGCCCCCGCATAACGAGAACAGGGAGAAGAAAAAAAAAAACGCATCCAGCTTTATGCTGCATGTTTAGCCGGTTAAGTTTATTTCAATGCACTCAGTATTCAAACTCGTGTTACATTGAATCCCCACGCCAACAGAGTAATTACTGCCTTGGCCACATTCCCACTGGCATATGTTTGTGCCTTCAGGGTTGTCTAGGACGGATTATTGAAGTCTTAATACGGATGTGGCCGGTGGTGGTGATGATGCTGAGGTCCAGCGCTTCCTCCACCAGTAATGGGCCTTATTTGAGGGTTGTTCATTTCATGCCTCTCTACAGCCATTAATGCTCAGACTAGTGATCTGAGGCTGCTCACTTCAAAGGCTCCGACGGAGTTGCGTTCAGGTATGATGAAAGGTGGCGTCGGACAGTCTGTTGACGCCTCTGTAAACTCTCCGCATCCTTGTCTGGGTGCGTGTCTGGGCGCGTCCTTCAGCTGGTTCGTCGACCTGTCGGCTCGACCCGGCTGTATGTTCGCTGGGGTCAGGAAACACATCTTACTTTAGCAACCTCACAGGTTTTTTTTGATGTGATGGTATAACAGTGCAATATGTGTCTGAGCAGGATGTGTGAGGCTTTGTGTGCTTACTCATTAAAAACTGTGACTCTGAAGTTTTTGGTTTTTCCTGTGAAGTCTTTTGTTTCTGCCTTTCTGTTTTGTTGTTGGTTCGTTTTTTTGCGGCTCGATGAAATGGGAATTTATGTTCCCGCTGATTCCTTCCAATCTTTTTATGACAAGTTTTCACATTTCATCATCGAACGCAGCTTTTACACCTCAAGTTTTTCTCCACCTATGTGAAGCTGAAATTCATCCCCAAGTCTGTATTTTTTTTTTTTTTTTTTTCCTTCAGCATCCGTCATTCTGTCACTCTCTCCTCACCACCTCCAACGTTTGGTAACCTCATCTGCACCACATCGCCTGCTCTTTTTTTTTTTTTTTTTTTCAGGAGTGCGCATGCTGGATGGTGAAGTGACAGATGTGGTGGAGGCTCACTCTCTAAGCCTCAACCCACAGCACATCCACGTCTACAGTGCCAGCTGGGGCCCCGAGGACGACGGCAAGTCGCTGGACGGCCCTGCCAAGCTGGCCAAGGAGGCTTTCCTCCAGGGAATAACCAAGGTCAGTCCGAACACGGGCGCGGACTTTTAATCTTTTAGTATCTCCCGTTGCCCATTAAGAGGATTGCTATCAAACTCGTATTACATCTCTGAAGTTGTGGATCAAGATTTTGAGAGACACTAAAGAGAGTGAAGATTGTTTCAGCCAATTAGATCAGTTTCGCATGAACGCGACTGTTCGCTATTTTTTAAAGGTAACGCGTTGTGACAAACATCTATCTCGCTCTTTCTTCTGTCAGAGAAAAGCAGTTTGAAGTTCATATTCTCAGCGCCTCCCGAGCTTCTCTGATAGTCACCTTGCAGATGGTCCCTGCACATTTTTATTTGAGGTATAAAGCATTAATCTGCAAGCCTCAGAGATGCAGGCCGGTTGGCTGCTGGGCCCGGCTTCATACGTATTAACCACGCAGACCTGGGAGTCGTATCGATTTTCTCACCTAATCCCGAAGCAAAAGAAGCAAATAAGTGCGTTTCCTGAAATATTGAACTATTCCTTTGAAGCTGCATATACACAAAGCAATTTATCATGTCGGCTACAGAGGCAACTGGGGAAACTGTTGTTCATAACATTAAAGCATTTCCTGCTACAGAAAGTTGAATCCGTGATGTCGGCACATTTTCCCTCTCCTCCTCTACAGTCTCACTGTATCCGTTTTTAATGGTGGCAAACTCTCTAAACTGTGTTGTAGAAAAAGGACAAATTCAAGGTTATTTAGTTAATTACTCTCTGACAAGCCTTTTAGGGTTGGATGGAATAAAATAATAGGAATAGGGCATATTATCTAAAACTAATGACATCATTTCTCATGTGTCAGCGTGCAGCATCAGAGACGTTTGCAGAACAGCTTCATGATAAATGTGAAATGAAAGAAATGAAGCTGCAGTTACTGATGCAGAACAATAGTTAAACTCAAAGGCAGCAATAATTGGCGCGTAAAAGATTGAAGCTGTAATTTTTTTTTTTGTGCGGAGCAACAACGATTCATATATCACATCCTGAGAGGAATTCCTCCACATATCACGCTGTGTCAGTGAGGGAAAAACTGTCTGACAGCAACACAACAGGACCTTTCTGCCGGAGCGTGTGTTCTCCTGGCAGCGAGATAACCCTTGGCACTAAAGTGTTATCGTCTGGCCTCCGTAACCTGCAGCAAAGGCAGCATCGGGTCATAAATTGGGCTTGAAGGATTTCGTCCGGCTTCGAGAGGCGAGCATTAGGATACGCCTCGGCTGGGATGGCATCAAATACTCAGCAGAAGGATATTTATCCCATCTTTTGCAGAGAGATCATTTGCAAGATGAAGCTGTGGGAATCCATTAGGAAAATTGAATGGATAATCCTTTTAAAAAACACTCCGAACAAGCTCATTTAAGGTCTGCGTTCAGGTCCAATTAGGTGCCTTTTTTTTTAGCACTCATGAGCTCTCACATATCTGCAATGTGCCGTGCCAGAGCGACAGTGTTGCAACATTGCTGATAAGGAGGGAAATATTCAGTATCTCTGGTTTGCTCAAAAGCACAACCACTTCTGGAATACTTAATTTTTTATCTTGTTTTGGACTGAGATCAGTCTCGCTGACCAGGAGCTGAACAGGCTTTAACAGCAAGCGGCAGCAGCATCTTCCTGCAGCAAGTCTTTGGTTTCGTTCTATCATTCAGTGCGAGATGGGATTCGATCTCGCTGTAATCTTTTTGATGCTCTGTCTTTATGTGGGAAGTAAGAAAAAGTCCTTCAACTTTCTCATCTGTATTTCCACCCTTCACTATACATACTGTGGTATGTATAGTGAAGGACACAGAGGGGTTGCTGTTTTGTTCTCCAGAAGCATTGTGTTATCCACCCACATAGTTCACACTGTAGGTGGGGAATAAAAGTAACATCGGACACGTTTATTCTGAGATTCACAGTGCATCGTTTTATCTTTAATTAAAAGTTCAACATCATTTTTTTTTTTCAATTATTTTTGGAATGTGCTGCAGAACAAATTCTGTAAACCAGAGGAAGCTGTAATTAAAAAGACAATGATACCTTGATTCACGAGAGACTTTCAAAGGAAACTTCAAACAGTAAACAAGCACAGACAAAATCCTGGTGTGATGTGCCAGAGAATAAGAATCCTCATTGTTGGCTCAAATTGTTGTTTGCAAGGAGAAAGCGATGACACATCGTGACAGCGGGAGTAAAACTAATTAACGCCAATTAAGATTTAGTTCTGTGAGCCGGAGAGGGAGGCTGAGGCCACGCTGCGCCCGGAGGCGCCCGTAAAGCGGGAGTCCTGACCGCACATGCCCCCGCCGCCCCCCTCCTGCCCCCGGCCTCCATCTCCAGCCCGGCCCCTGGGGACAGTCGGCCAGGACTGGTCAGCAGACCTCTGGCGATAATCAGCAGCATACTGAGAGGAAGAAGGTCAGCAGTGTAGGAAGCAGGCCCGTCAGACCCACGCTTTCCAGGCAATGCAACACAAAAATCAATTCTAAAGGTCAGAGGTAACTGAAGCAGGCAGGACGAAATCCCTCCAAAATGTGCACAAAATTTTTGATAATATTTGTGGACACCCTGGCAGCAGCCGCTGTGTTCTGTACTGGCTCAAGGCAGACCATCAATTTTTGTGGCTTTCCGGCAAGAAGCGGGTATCACTAATCTAATCAGGTGGAGACAAACGCATGAGAAAGTGTTTTGTGTGTCTTGGAACAAACGCAGCAATCTAATTTTTGTGTTGCTCCTGAGCTGGGGAAAGGACACCCTTTGTCACTTTGCTAAAATGGTCGGGGAAGTTTTAATCTGCGTCGTAAAACCCATCGCAGGACGCGGAGCGAGCTGCTGGCACAACATCACCAACTCTTCTGGATGCACGTCTCCAGTGCTGTGCAGCAGAGCTTCTGACAGGGATCCTATTGTCATTTATCAGCATTGTAACTACATTCAGCTTGAGTAAATTTGGTAATTACATTTCTTCTATTTGTTATCTGACGTTCTGCTGCAATAAGTCTCCTGACATTATGATGTATTAATAAGAGTTGTGCCTACAAGCACTTCAGTGTCTCCGAATGGAAGCAGTGAAATGACAAGGCAGTTAAGCGGAGAGACAAACGTCTTTGTCGAAGGCAATTTTTCACACTTTTAACCACCTCTTGTTAGTGTCTTCCCTTCAACTTCCTCTTTTTTTGTAACTCCTGATCCCATCCTCACGACGGCGGACGTGTCTCTGCACCTCAGGGCCGCGGCGGACTGGGCTCCATCTTCGTCTGGGCCTCGGGCAACGGCGGGCGCGAGCAGGACAACTGCAACTGCGACGGCTACACCAACAGCATCTACACGCTGTCCATCAGCAGCACCACGCAGTCGGGCAACGTGCCGTGGTACAGCGAGCCGTGCTCCTCCACCCTCGCCACCACCTTCAGCTCTGGAAACCCGGGGGAAAAACAGATAGTGGGTGCACAGTCGCACGCACACACACACACAAACGCAGGCACCCTGTGATTATGTGTAGGACTGCACAGTATTGAATGTCAGATCTCCGGGAAATAAACACCTATTTCGCGCTTGATGCCGGTTCAGCCAAAGTAAACAGTGTTTGCGTGTGGATCCACATTAATCTTGTCTCTCTGCGGAATCAAAAATAGGCATCAAACTGTCAAAGTCGGAGTGACTGATGTGTAACATACAATGAGCCAAGCTGACAAACACCAAGAGATGCCACATGCTTCCTTCAAGCTGCTTGTCAGTTGAAGAAAGCCTTGCCTCAGGGACACAGAACAACATAAAACAACCGTAAATCTGCCATTCCCTCCAAAATACACCAGAGGCATGCTGCAGGCAAGCAAATGCTACTCATCAAATGGGTGATACTGAAGTCATTTCAAAATATACAGCAGCACCGGCTTTTGTCCTGGTGCTTCGGTAGTCAGAAGCAGTTTTTTTGGTGTACCAGTGTGTTTGTATATTTTCCTTTTGTCCAAAAGTAGTATTTATGTTCACTGCGAGAGACTTTTTGTGTACTGTATGTGCACACCAGGCTTTCAAATGAGTGGGTTTTATAGAATAACAAATAATAGCTCATTTAGTGGACGGGTTTGGTCACCTGACATCTCTTAAGATTGCAAATGATTTGCAGCCACACACAGAGAGAAACGAATCTGAAGTCGTGTTCCTTATAACTAAGGATAATAGCACTAACGACACTCTGCTGTGATTACAGCTTTTTGATGTTCACACTTAAAACTAACAAAGTGTAGTTGTTAGTTCAAAAAGAAAAAGCACCCAAAAAATGATCAGAAAGTCCAACAAAACAAGTTGACTAATTGCCATTTTAGCGTTGCGGTTTGGTTCAGTGGTACCATCACAGAAGACCACAAATTCAAAACACTCAAACTGTGCAATTACACCACTGATTGTCGCTTTGTTTCCACAAGCAGAGTTGCGATTTTCTAACTTAATTGCTTTGGCAATTATGTTAGCGAACTATCGCTGCAGGGATGTAGCTCATTGTTGTTTTTATTGTGAGCGAGTCTTCCAATATTTTTTTATGCCTCATCAATTGATGTGTGTCAATGTTTGATGTGGTTTTAAAAACGAGCTGGAAGAACTCCGACTGCAACTTCTCGCAGCCTTTGGAAGTTGTCATCGAATCGCCACAAATCCGAAGCTGTCAGAGAGTCCGGAGCTGCAGAAATCCAATAAGGTTTCACAGAAGGCCGACACAGTGAGGTCAGGACCTCACGATGACATACAGCAAAAGACAATGAATTCACAAATACTCCCAGTCGAGGAGCAGCAGGCTGCAAAAAATCTCTCCTCTTCATATTTTAAGCAGCAATTCTTTTGATTTTTTGCTTTAAATTGTTTCTTTAACTGTAAAAAAAAAATTGGGCGCTAAGTTCAGGAGTGTTTGATTGTCGATTTTGCCGACCTGTGAGATCTAACAGTTGGCCTGTGCAAACACCTGCCCCCCCCCTTTGTTTACTCTTCTGACATGGAGATAACCTTCTTCAGATAATGCTCATTAGTGCCACAATCTGTCAGGGCAAAAGTTGCACACCAAGGATGCGTCCCTAACCTTCACAGCTCCCCGTGCTTCTGGCCTTCCTTCTTTCTCCCTCCCCCCCACCTCAGTTCTGACGTATTCTCATCGTGACCCAGACATCCCTCATTAGCTTTCTGGCGCTGGCACAGACCACCAGACGGGGCGTACCTGCGGCGCTAACATGCTTTGTCTCACCACAGCCTGACCTGGCTGGCCTGAGTTGGCCGACATTCACTGCCCCAGCGGTGACCTTTTGGCCGGCATACATAGACCCGAAACGGGGTCCACCTACTCGTTTGTCCTCTTCCTCCTCCTCCTCCTCCTCCTCCTCCTCCTCAGACCGCTTCAGGCAGAGCTCCCTTTCATTGTCCCTGACCCCCCCCGCCTGTCGAACACTCTGAATCTCACTCCGTGAACTTTACCCGTGCTGAAGTGGGAAACTCAATATGTCGTATTAAATGTGTCTCTTCCTCTGTATCTGTGCATTTCTCTCCGTTCCCCGTCTCCAAGGTGACCACAGACTTGAGGCAAAAATGCACAGACTCGCACACGGGGACGTCGGCTTCGGCCCCGCTGGCTGCTGGGATCATCGCGCTGGCCCTGGAGGCTAAGTGAGTGCAAACGACCCGACGGCATGGCTATTAACACACCTGTCCGCAGCCTTGTATTCGGTGTTTGCGTTGGAAAATTACCAAATCAACATTTTTTTAATTAGATTTTGTTGTACTCTTAATTGGTTACGCGCTATTGTGCAATCGCAGAGGAGCATGTAATGTCTATAAAGGCATGTCTGGAAACGTGCACCTCTGGGAGTCGCCGTTGGCCTAAATCCCAGCCCAGAAATTCTCTCCACAGCAAATTACACTCTTGATAATCAGTTAATTAGCAGGACAAATCAGCAGCAGCAGCAGCCCACACAGACATCTGAATACCTGTAGGGATGGTGGGGAAGATTTCAGACTCCAGAATGTTTCTCATTACCGCTCACGCAGGACTCCCAGTGTCACGACTGTAGCTTCTGTCAGCGGCTCCGGCGCGTTCCCCAGTCTGGCCCGATCTTCAGTCATCTCTTGCATGTGTTAAGTCAGTCTTATCAGGTGGCTGACCTCCGAATGAGTATTTCCTCTGATTTCAACACAAGCGATTAGCTGACAGATGTCACGTCAAGCCCAGCTCTGCCTCCCAGCCCGCTTCCCCGCTCAGGTATATATCCTCAGCCTCCCGTCATTCATCTCGCCCCTGTCACATACAATATCTCGGGTGATGGGCAGCGACTGACAGAGCTCAGGTTTTCCAGCGAGAAGTCTATCTCTCGCTTTTAACGTCAAACTTGAGTCAGTGTTTGTTCGTGAGCTGCCTCCCAGACTCGCTGTCCTGACGGGGCTGCAGTAATAACAGTGCCGCGACTTCATCAGACTTTGACCACACTGGAATTCACCGAGATACAATCATTTAATAGGCAGAGTGTTTTGGCTTATTGGTGTTTTATTATTTCATTATTTCCCCCCCTCCCTCCTTCACTCTTGGCGGAGGTGACATTGAGTGGATCGGGAGGATCTTGTCCATTAATAACACATGAGCGGATGTGAGATGTGAATGCTGATGCGGAGAGTGGCGTAGGTGATGCGCCTCGGTGCAATTCTGTGTTTCTATTTCTGTCGGTGCTGGTGTCGCACTCAGCCAGCTCTGTGATTCATGGTTTGATTATCTTAACCCACAGAACAGTATATCCCACCCCCACCCCCCCACCCCTCTTTGGCAACTCCAAAGCTTCTCTGATGGATGCTGGAGACTGTGTGTCTGTCTTAATAAATCTATATGGAGAAAAAAAGAAGAAACCCAACTTTACTACGAGGCTTCTGTTGTGTGGAAGGTGACCTCCGTCCCTCAGTCCCAGAACTCATTAGAAAATATCATTACAGCGAGACCCAGACGCAGTCCTCCACAGCACTGTTGTGGCTGTTTTACTGTGTATCTTGACCTTTCAACATACTAGGCGATGATGTACCTTTTATTACCCTGATGTTAAAACCTTAATGTTAGCGCGCGCTTTTGTTATGGTTACCGCGTCCGTCCCTCGGGGTTGCCCCCCCCCGCCTTCCGTCTCATATTTTTAAAAGTGTAGGATTGTCCTCCCTCTGGATGCTGGCGCGGCATCGTATTTCAGGTGCGTCGACGCTCCTCTGACCTTTTCCCCTCTCCCATGGCGCCTCACATTTCCCTCCGCTGTATTGTTGTTCAGTCGAGGTCAGCAAAAACCTGACGGTTCTCATAATGTGCATAATGCTGAAAGTAGTGTCTTCAGTGCCGACGTGACAGAAAGTCGATACACTGACGCTGCTGCGCCGCTTTCCCCCCCGTGTCTGCACAGCATGAACCTGACTTGGAGGGACATGCAGCACCTGGTGGTGAGAACGTCGCAGCCCGTCCACCTCAGCGCAGGGGACTGGAAGACCAACGGAGTGGGACGCAGAGGTAGAGACACGCCGCGATCGTTTGTTCTTGCAGCTCGATGCTTTTGGGGGATGGAATCAGTCCTGAGCACAGAAAATAATCCTTTGAAAGCAGAAAACAAAACAAAGACATGTCCTGTGCACAAAAACACTTGTCTTCGTGTTGATAATTCGCAAAAATTCTACCTTAGTTTGTCGATAAATTCATGATTTACAGGTGCACATTCACGTCTGAGAGTGATACAACAGCACGCAGATAATTTCATGACATCTCTTCTCCTGCGTTGCTTTGTATCAGACTCTAACGTAATAAAATAGTTTATCTGTGTCGTAAAGTTTCATGTTGCCACTCAGCAGTGTGATGATTTGATAACCATCATTCACGTTTCCTCTACACTTAGAGGGAGAAAAAGTATTTGAGCTGAGCGTTGGCATCAGATTACTTTCAGTCACACGAGGTAATGACAGCCTGCAACACAGCACAACACAGGAGTCACGGACCTTGAACAACAATACACAAAAGGCTCTGTGCTGCAGTCTGCACACATGAACAGACTGTGTTTTCAACTGAACAGAAAAGTAAAGGAAAGAAAAGAAAGTGTTGTTTCAGACAGTCCCGGCCAGTCTTTTCTTTATATTTAACCAGCCAAAATATCACCAACAGTTGGAAAATACACTGAGACTCAAACTCTGACTTCCTGGTAAGTCAAGAGTTTGAGTTGAATGTTCAGGAGGAGTAAAACAATGACCAGTTTATTGGGAAACGGTGATGAAATGATGGAACAGTTTGGCCAAAAGTCAGAAAATGTAATTATCTTTACAACACAGATTCATTCATTGATAAAAAAAAAAAAGATGACGTTTATTGTGCAACATCGACCAAAATTACAAGCAGCGTTTCAGACTCGGGCCCGCAGGCACCGAACGCAACATGGGTTTGTTTTGGGTCAGTGAAAATGTTGTGGAAAGTCGAGCTCTGGAGGTTTTTCTGTCTTTTATGAGGATGAAGTCTGAAGTGTGCTCCTATTTTTATTTCTGTGCCGGGGAGAAGCGGCATTGAAGATGTTTTGCGCCGTCTGCGCAACATGCAGAAAGAAAATCGTGGCTAAAGGGGGAACGCTCGCGCGCCCACAGGGTCGGAGTTACAGCGCTCGTGCCTCATCGCGCCGCAGCAGCTTAGAAAAATAAAAATCACTCGTTTCAAATTAAAAGCCCTCGAGCACAAAGATATTCAAAGGAGTTTCTTGTGTCAGAGTCATACAACAGCAAGAATGTGGCACAATATTAATATGACATGTTATCGTAATAAATGTTTACTCGGAATAACAAAGAGTTTCAGGTGGTTTTAGCATTCGTGCCTCTGCTTTTTTGTTTGTTGCGTCGTTTTCTTTCATAAAATGATGAAACAGTTTCACTGCGTTGTGTTATTAGAACCTTTATGCTGGGTTTTTACCGAGACCACTATATTACAGAGTCCTAATGACCTTGGTCACGCCAAAGATTTCACACCTTTTTCGGGGGGGGGGGATTTTGGCACAAATGCTACATTACTTCATTAGAGAGGACTGCCGGTTGTCATTTCTCTCTCTGTGCTGTTACATCACCACCACCACCACCACTACCACCCACCAACATGTCATCTGCTCTTCATCCTTCAATTTTTCCTTCTCCACAGTGAGTCATTCCTACGGTTACGGGCTCCTGGATGCAGGTGCTATGGTGGCGCTGGCACAGAATTGGACGACGGTGGGACTGCAGCACCAGTGTGTCAACGCAATGCTTTCTGAACCCAGGTTAGTGTGTGCGTGCACGCGCGTGTGTGCGCAAAGCCTTTAGTTTCATTAAGCGCGCTTTGCTGCTTTGTCATCCCTCCCGTCGTGATGGATGTCGGCGCGTTCCCCTCGGAGCCTGGACGCCCGCTTAAATTTGCGGCGCGGCGCTGTTGTCTGTGTCCACTTCTACAGCCACACAACATTAACTGCTCTCCCCTCCACTTGTCAAACCTGCAGAGACATCGGAAACAAGCTGGTGTTCAGCAAGAGCGTGGATGCCTGCTGGGGACGACCAGAGTATGTCAGCTCTCTGGAACACGTTCAGGCTCGCCTCACTCTCTCCCACAACCAGAGAGGAAAATTGGCCATTCATCTCATCAGCCCACTGGGCACCCGCTCCACCCTGCTGTTCCCCAGGTACGCAGTCAAACAAACCACGCCGGCAACTGAACCCTAATATAAATCTCCCCCTTTTTTTTTTTTTCTGCGGCGCACACACACGCAGATAAACGCAGCATGTGTGGACTTCAATTTTAGTTGTACACAGATGCTCCCACAGGCGTACTCAGGGGGGGAAAGAAGTCTTTCTGCATTCAAAGGGAAGAGAAAAAAAAACAACAGACATGCCATCTCTGCTCTCTCTCTCTGTCTCTCCCTCTCTCTCTCTCTCTCTCGCCCTCTCTCTCCCTCCTTCAGGCCCAATGACTTCTCCTCGGAGGGCTTCAACGACTGGGCCTTCATGACCACCCACTCCTGGGACGAGGCTCCTCAGGGAGAGTGGACACTGGAAATAGAAAACGTTGCCGCTAATGGACGTGACTATGGTAACCCCTGCTCATCATCATTAGTCGTTCAGTCTGGTCACATCACATCAAGGCTGCATAACTGCCCCCTCACAGACTCTAGTCTTCTTGCATGTTTTCAGGCGTTGCGAAATGGCCTCGCCTCTGTTGGTCTTTTCTCGTCCTCCTAATGACACAGAAGCATTTTTAGCCTTCAAGGGGAAGGGTTGGGGGGGTGGGGGGGGGGGTGAAGATCTCACAAACACATTTGGATTAAAAGTTAACTGCAGCGAGAACATTTTTTTTCTTCTGCGAGAAAAAAAATATTTGGCAACCTTCTGATTATCCAAATGTCAATATCCCAAGAATACTTTCTCCACGCCAACAAGTGGGCCGCGCTTCAGCTCAAAAGGCAAATGGCAGCGTATTGTTAGGAGGAGTTTAAGGTGTTGCAGCTTCTCCTCTGGTTTTTGTTTACTCTGGAGTTGCAGAGGGAAATGAGCTCGGGACGCCTCTCCCTCCTCTGCCGGTGTTGATCCTCTTCCAGTGTTATGTTTGGCCCGCTTACATCACTTGTTTCCTCTCCTTCCACCCCCATATCCTCTCCTGAGCCAGTTCTCTCTGTTCCCTCACCGAGAAGTGCTACATTGATATTCTCTGCCACCCCTCTCCCCCGTCTCCTTCTCTCTCTCTCTCGCTCTCCCTCTCTCTCTCTCTCCCTCTCAGGTGTGTTGAGTCAGTTCACCCTCATCCTGTGGGGCACAGGTCCCAGCGTCGTCAACCCCTCCTCTCCCGACTTCCCTCGGCCGTCCAACAACAGCTGCAAGACCTTCGACGCCCAGCAGATCTGCATCGGTGAGATCCTCCGCGTCTTCGGAAACCTCCGGGCCAGCCCCGCTTGGAGCCGAGCGGCCTCATTTGTATTGGCGCTGGCGCCCACTCATTGTGTCAGAGGGTTTAGGTCAGAGTCCGTCTGGGACTTCAACTCCTGAAAAGCGAATCCCGTGAATACAGATTGGCCACTTACAAGCCTCCCCGTGCACCAGTTTATGTGGACACGATGACTGCACGGTGCCATATGTCACCGCAGAGTGTAGGAAGCACCGGGAGCAGCAGGGGAGACCTAAACTGCGATGGTGTGAGAGGTGCACATTGTCAACATTTGTTGAGTAGGATGCTTTTTTTTTTCCTCAGTATAAAGCAGATGAAACTCTGCCCTCTATACGAAGCTTCATTGATTTCACACTCCTGGATTATTTAGTTGGTGTCTGTATTACTTCCAGGTAGTACTTTGTTTTACAAGTCTCCATTACTCTTTAATCTTAAAGGAATAGT
>JAUESF010000080.1:7849698-7869035 GCA_032274765.1 Malacoctenus tetranemus
GCAGGTGATTGGACGAACCACCTGTCAGTCACGACCAGTCAGATCTATGGAGCACAGGACTCGTGTTTCTCGCTTCAAAAGCGACAGAGAGAAACCGCGGGTGATGCGGGACGTGGAAAGAGGGTTGTCGCCATCAGACGCGGCCATTAACATACAAGGACTTTCCCTCCCGGCCGTCTCTCAGGTTTAACAGTCCAAAAGGAACCGATAAAAAACGCCCAGTGAGCAGCAGTTCTCTGGGCAGAGACGACACGTCGACGCCGGAGGGTCAAATGAGACTTGCCGGAACGTAGAGGCACATTAACTCAAATGACCACTTGAGACAACAGGGGTAAGCAGGAGGCCACCTCTGACACGCCATCAAGTCAAACCTGAGGGCAGAGGGGCCGCAGCAGCAGCAGAGGACCGGGCAGCATCAATCCGCCAAATAAAGCACTCCAGCATTCATGAAAAGCCCTTCATCTGGTTTGAATCGCGGTCCAATAAAAAAAAAAAAAGCCCTGGAAGGTCGCGCGTGCTGCGCTGCCCACTTTCATAGGTCCGCTTGGATGATCGAGTTTTCCCCCCCCAACACAACAGCTCTTCACAGCTCTCGAACTTTGCTCATACAAAGGTGCTTTTGTCTCGTCTGTCAGAAAGGTTTTGAATGACCCAATGCTCGTTGCTCAAGATGCAGTTTGCAGCAGTGTTGGTCTGAACTGCGAAGCCATTTCAGGCAACCTACCGACACACACGAGCGGAGCAGAGCATCAGCTGCGACGCTCAATGGAATCCACAATAAAGCCGAAGCACACTGCAAACGACGGCCTCAAAATAAGGACACAGGTAAATCCAAACATCCCTCATGCTAAACAGACCATTACTGCCATTGAAGAGGATTCAAAGCAGTGTGCGATGTGGAAGCTACAAATGAAAACGGTACAGCTTTAAACTCCAGTGACTCTAAAAAAAAATTTTTTTTAAAACTTTCCAACCATTTCCCAGCACCTAAATCGTGTGACTTTAAAAGACTTTCTCTGGAGCTGTGAGCCTGTCGAACTGCTTCTCACCACACATTACAGTGGAGACACTAACAGAAGGATGTGTGCAGACTGTGCCGCTGTGCGAGTAATAATAATGAATTCCGCTCCTCACCTCGAACACCTCTGCACTCATCTGACTCGCAGAGCTCCACTGAGCGCTCAGCTGCACGGGGAGGGTCTGTCCGTCCTCGGTGAGCACCCGCACCCTGACCGTGTTCACCAGCGCTGTGACCACACACAGCCGCTCCTGCTCGATGGGGTTGAAGAGAACCAGATACCTGGCGGCGAGAGTGGGAGCGGAGAAAAAAAAAAATGCAATCCTGAGCACAGGGTGGTGTGGGAGTGTCTGCAGAGATGAACGATGGCACAGGGATGCAGATAATACCTCGGTCCTGCTGGGTCCAGCTCGATTAAAGTGCGCTGAGGCAGAGAGTCTTGAGTGGCTCGCCTGTCATCCTGCAGAAAGAGAAATAGAACACGGGGAGCGCGCTGAATACTCAATCAGAAGCGTGTTTGCAGACTTCTTAAGGACATCTCTTGATGACACCGAGGAAGCCGTGAACACGGTTCCTCTTACCGTCTCCAGGAAGGGCTCCGTCTGGTAAAAGCGATAGAACTCCTTGTTCTTCATCACCAAGAAATGAGCAGCGTTGATGATCACCCTCTTCAGGCCGATGAGGGAGCGCAGCAATCTGAAGAGAAGGAGAAGGGGGATGAAGGTCTCACTGCAGCAGCCACAGGAGAGGACTTGTTTATCTGCCTCCGTGTATTAAAACAGGCACGAATAGATCACCGACTAGATTAAAAAGAGAAATTACAAATTTTTTTTCTATTTGATGAATATCTTTTTTTCTTTTTCATGAATATTTGACTGCGATTCCTACTTGGTGCCGTAGTCGACGACGACGTTCTCCTTTGCGGTGCCGGTGATGGCGTCGTGATGCTGGAACAAGCCGACTGACCGCCGGGCGTCGACCAGCAGGGAATAGTCTGTGACCGGGTAGCGCCCCTCCATTCCTGCATGCCGAGCGTTTGCTACTGCGAGGCTGTAAAGGATCTCTGCCCCCCTGAAGAAACACAAGCAAACAATTCCCATCAAAAAACAAGCCCCTGTGTGTGTTCACAAAGGTTTACTCAATTACTATTATATGGGAACTACACTGGGGCCACCAGAGTGCAGCTTGACAGAGTGGGAATAAAAGGATCATTATTATTGAGTTTTTTTTTGTTTTCCCACACATAAAAGTGTTTAACTTTGAAATGACTGAAAAAATACTCCATTAAAATTCATCACAGAAAAGGACCGTTCACATTGTGATTGGAGTACGGCCTCCGTCAGGCTGCAGTGTGACCATTTCATGACCCAAAAAGCGACTCGCATGTGGCGGCATGACGTGTATAAGGGTCACTTATGAGCCCAAAAAGTGGATTAGGGTCACATATTCGTGTAGAGGGAATGTAGCCAATAAAGTTTAAAAAAAAACAAACAACTAATGACTGTTTTGATAGCTGCTCATACGCTATTGACTAAACAGATGAGATGAGAAATCAAAGGACTTCAAAAGACTTCAAAAGCTCTTTCAAACTCATCAGCTCTCAAATTAAGCACAAGGCTGCTCGAACTGAGGGTCACACCGAAACAGATGAAAAAGAAAGGAAGGATTATTAATTCTATTATATCTTTTAATAAACCATTAGCCGTTATTGAACCGCAACTAATTAAAGAAACAAAAAAACAAAACTCTTAAATCAAAAGATGGTCAAAAAGCTCAGTGTTTTGTGTACTTAGTTGTTCGAACAAGGACGGGAAGAGTTTAGATTTAGAAAAACAACTGCAAAAAAAAAAAAAAGCCCAAACTGAGTTTCTATTTAGTTGGAAACCAAGGTCAGGTGCTCCTTTGCTCACATGACAACCAGGATCCACAAGTCACCCTTTTGTTGCTGTACTCAGGGTGAAATCTCCTCAGATGTGTCGCACTGCACCGGCGTCACCGTGACGCTTGACACCAGGTGCCTTTGGGCGAAAAACAGGAAAGGAGGAAGATGCCTCCCTGCGTTCACAAACAGCTCTGGTGACGTCAGGCACATTTCTCCACGACTTATTTCATGATGAATTGTTGTCGTAGCTCAAGAAATAATTGCTGCACCTCCAGACGTCAGCGCGATCGCGTTTGTGAAGGAAAAATTACAAACTGCCTTCAAAGTCTATATAATCGAACAACTACTAAGTGGAGGTACGGTGGTGCAGTAGTTATGGCTGTCACAGCAGGGCACTAGAGGAGGGAGTAGTGATGTTTTACAGGATATTGATATCTGCAAATTTTGTTCTTTTAAATGCTCTGGTTATCGTCAATACCAGTAAAGTCCTTCCGACATGAGCCAGAATATGCATGTCAGTTCCAAGTGAGGTGTGATCAATTGTAGTCTACCTGAGGTGCGACTCGATGACGCGGTCCAGGCTCTTGTAAAAGGGCCGGGAGGTGAAGTATCCGGTCCAGTAGTGGTCCTCTCGGTCTGCATAGGCGAAGAAATCTCCGCTGAGCACAGGGAAGTCTGCGGGTCTGGCTCCCTGGGCGACGCCGTTCGCTTTGTACACGGCATTGAAGTAGTCAGACAGAGTCCCGAACTGAGCCTGGATGAACAAACACAAGAAGGAACAAAAAAAAGAAAGCGAGTCCTTCATTATCATTCACGGGCGTTTCATCTTACGCAGCATCTTCCTCAACTGAATATCAACTCGTGACAGATTCCTCACTCCGTCAGCGAGTTAAAGTACCACTGCATGATTCATTAGCACAACAAAGGCTGTATACTGAGACACTTGGTGCATCACATGCTGAGAGAGGCACAACAACAAAGAAGTAAAAAACATTTAAAAATGAGGAGAGAAAAAAAAACGATGTGTATTTTGGGTACATAATTTGTGACGGCTGAAAAAAAAAAATGGATTGTCTCACTTGAACATGCATCTCAGGGTGGGAATTCATGTAGTCAAACAGCTTCTGGTAGTTGCTGTATTGCTGATCCCACTCCAAAGCTTTGTCGTAGCGGAAGTCGTCTCCCAGAGGAACGAGGAGCACCTTGCTGCGGTAGAGTTTCGACTTTTTGCGGTACTGATCGAGCAGCAGGTGTGCCCTGATTAACAGAGAGGAAGAGGAAGAGGAGGGTGGGCGGGCGGGGGGAAAAAAAAAAAAACTGAAGGGGCACAGTTCTTGGCATCCAAGCTGCTCTGCTTTGCATATTTTGGGAGGAAATCACATTGACCTTGGAAAATGAGAGGATCAAATGAGCCCCGGGGGGATATTCCACTGAAAAATGTCCTTTGGAAACATCTTTAGGACCTTTAAAAGCTGCTTAATGTGACGGCGGAACTATCGGCAGTTAATTTCTGCCTCCCTTCAATCACGCACTCTCGCTGGCCGTTGTCGCTGGCCCGAGTTCCACACCAGCTTATATGCAAGTTACCATAAAAACACTGAACTTCCACGGCAACGGCCGGCCTGCTCGCTGTGAGCTTTTGCAAGTTAACACCAATAATATATAAAGAACAGTAAATGTTTATCGCTGCCGATGATACTCTGACCAGTGCCGCTTTTACTTGGCATAAATATGCAACAAATAAATATTTGATCAGCATCCCAGAGATTTGTTTATGCAAGGTTACAGCAAGATACAAACTGAAGGCGACCATTTATAGTCACAAATTACATTTGCAGCTCTGATTTGCAAACTATGTCAGAAAACGTGCATCTCATATCTTTTACAACAATAAATAATAAATATTCGACTTTCACTCATGAAATCTAATTTACTCGTATTTTTCTAGTCGTCTCTTTTTAATGAGTTAAGCAACATTTTCCCACTTTTTGCTGAATTCCTTTAATTCGATCTTGATTAAACCCAACCTAAACGCTTACCTCTCTGCTACATTGGCCTCCACAACAGTCTTTGGTGGCACTTTCCAGGGACAGTTGATGCGGCCACCTGGCAACCTCTTGAAGTCGAACTGGCAGCAGACCTTAGGGTCGGGCCCACAGGTGTGAGGCACGTCGTAGCTGTAGAATGGCATCATGTGGCAAAAGATGTCCGTCGTGGACCCCGTGTCTGTCAAAGCAGTGTCGACAAAAGACAGTGAGAGGATGTGGTCCGTGCATCAAATGCAACATGTCCACTTGGAGGCAAAAGGTTTCTCATTAACAACATCACATCATGGAAAATTTCCATCCATGTGAAACCACTAAAAATGCTGGAGCATTAATGCCAGGCCTGTAGGAGGTGCTGTTACGCTGCATCCAGAGGAGAAGAACGAAACTGAAGTAAACAGTAAGCCAATTAGCATGCAGGTTAAAGGAGCAGTGAGGTTATGGCATTATTGCCTAGGTGTTATCTTTCACACGTGACCATTAAGGGTACCGGCTTGTTTAGCTTTACCAACTCCCTCTCAAAAGGTAAACAATGTAAACTGTTTGTGCAGAGTGCCAGCTCTGTGCATTAAATTACACCGTTACAATTAGAAACGTTTGGGGAAACAGAGCCTAAGGGCCTTGTAGTCATAGGCAGAGCAGAGCCAAAAAACTAGCAAAGTGTACAGAAAGAGTTTAGTGAAGAGGCTCAAACAGAACCAGATAAAGTAGTGGAAGTAAAAAGACAAAACAGACAATATCCACTCGTAAAAGTGGATAAACATTTGAACTGACAATCATGGACTGAAGTCGATTGACAGATCTGATTCTCCCATTAAGCACAAATGAACAGTAAATCTCTGGCAGACGTCCAATTCATTCAGAAACAATAACGGATGCAGCCCATCTCAGACCCATTACACAGTGGATGTCCTTCCAAAAACCCTCCTCCATTTCAGAGGCCATGGCAAGTGGCATGACTCATTTGGCAATGAGCTTAACAAAGATAAGCACATGAATCAGATGACATGGCTGGCTGTGGGCCACTCACCCCACGCCTGCCTCCACATGAACTCCAGGCTGCGGGTGGAGGCAAAGTGTTTTTTAATGGAATAGTGCACCCGCTGGATGAGCATGCTGGTCAGGTTGGCCCTCTTCAGCAGATAGGGCATGGTGGCACTGTGTCCAAAGGGGTCCACGGCCCACCCACTGCGAGGAGTTATACCTGCGAGGGCAGGGCGTGAAGCAGGTTTATGGCGGAGTAAAGGAAGAAATGCATGTATCGTGTAAATCTCTGTCCGCAGCAGGAAACACTGAAAGTAGCACAAAGCATTTTATCACCCACCGAGAGTGAGGCTACATCTGCTGAATGCAGGATGACAGGCTCAGATTTCATTATCGAGCGCGGTGAGGAGCGGTATAAATTTAGGTTCAAACTGGCGTGAAAGCAGAAGTCGTAAAAATTCACAGACACACTGATGTCCCGAAATATTAAAGCTTCGCTCCTCCGAAGACGAATAAAGCAGCCTGATTGAGGGCTGACTGCTCTTTAACTGTGTACCTAAATTTCGCTCCAGCCACTGATGCCCCTCGATGAGCTGGTCGATCATGGCAAAGTAGTGAACATTGGCTTCGTCTGTCATCACCCAGCCGCCTGTCACAATCTCAAGCTGTCCTCCAAGGATCAGTCTGTTGAAAAGAAAGGATTAGGAACACAAGGTGAGGATAATCCAGCCCTAAAGAAGCATAGTCACATTAACCAGATAACGAGCTATTTTTAGAGCCCCCACAATCTGCCAGCAGATACCACCTACTGAGAAAAATACAGTTCACGGAGCCAGCGAGGCATCAAAGCGATCTCAACTAATTCGCTGATTTTGCAGGGCGACGAAAAGGCCAAACTTTGCGCTTCACAAAAAAAGCTGTGACTCACTTGCGCATGGCCTCCTGTTTGTGTACGTCTGCAGTCTCCCACCACTTGGAGAAGAAAGAGATCTCGGACCAGATGAACTTCCTGCGAGGATCCTCCGCCAGCTTCACCACCATGTTGTTTAAAATATGTTGCGTCTGGTCCGCGAAGTACTTGTCAAAAGTCTTGATCCAGCCTAACAGCACGAGAGGATAAGTCTGAAGCAATCTGCGCAGCCATTTTTAAATGGAACAATGCACCCTCCCACCCGGCCCTGATCTCGCCTGCTGATAGAGAGACACGAGGCAAGGGCAGGTAGAGCGATTCGGAGCTGCAACGGATCAAAAATAAAACTCATATTTTATTCAGGCAAAGCTGTTCTCTTCAGAAAGCTATTTAGCAGAGTGGCTCCTCAAAAAAAGTGACTCAAAAGCACTCAAAATGTGCAACACTGGAGATGACTGCAGTCTTTAGAAATGCTGTCGCATATTTATTTACCTTTATAAGCATCAAAACTCCACATCTGTGAATATAAACAAACTGACGATTCACAAAACCACTGCGATTAAAGGGCACAAAGAAAAATTGGAAAATAACTACAAATATCAAATGTTTGTCCATTTCTAAGATCAAAACAAAACAATTTGAAGCCAATCCCAGATTTTAAAAAGGTAATTATGAAAGTAAAATCAAATGTTGAACATGAATTTTGGTCCAGAAGCACTTGTAGCTCAGTGCACATGCAAATATCCCCCATGGTGTTATGTAAAACATCGTTGGACTGCTTCCCTTGAACTTTGTTGAAACACAAAAAAGGTTAGAACCACAGCAACCAGAAAAACTTCGATAATTCAAATACAGCACGAAAACAATCCCAAAACCTACGCAGCACAGTTTAACTAAACGCAGTTTAAACTAGAGCGCCTGCTGTTGATCGACAAGTTCTCTGCAGCCTGTCAACGTATCAGTAACTGTCAAGTTAGTGGGACTGTGGCACCAGCTGGTAAACAATGTTAATGGAAATGTCAGTCTGAAATAAAATTGCATTAAATCATTGCTATAAATAGCTGCCGTTTTCCAATGCCAATATCTTCTTAATTCCATTGTTTGTGGCTAAGCCGTCAATCACGTCAGCATTATGCTAATAACAATGGCAAAGAATGCATCAAGTTGTGAATGATTTCCTGCACCAACATAAGCAAACACCCACTCAACGAAAAGTCACTGTCTCCTCTGTACAAAAAAAGGCCCTTCTTACTCTTACAAGGAAGCTGTTTGGAAATACTTCAAGTTCACAACAAAGACACATTACGAAACATTCGCACTTATTAGCAAGAGCTGAAACTCGTCCAGCAACTCACCTGGGTCATTGTGGGAGTGAGGCACCACAAACACCTGCAGGGGCTCAGTGTCCCACTCCTCTGGCTCATAAGTGATATCGAAACCCTGCTTCCACACGCCGCCGTCCACGTTGTCAAACTTAAGGAGGGAGTACACATCCAGCATCTACAAGAAAACAGTTAGTCACCATTAAAGCTTACACACCCACAGTGGCATCGAGCTCCAGCGATGACATGCGCGGTTCAGCCAAACAGTCGTTTGGGACTGATCTGACCTGAACATCTGCTTGACTGTGGCTGCCTACGGAAAACTGGCAGTCCTGGGGCTTAACGGCGAGGAAAGTGGGACGCCCGTCGAAGGGGAGCACCCAGGAACCGTTGGCACTTCTGAACGGCAGGTGGCCGCTGGGAGACACGGCGCCTGTGTCTGTGAGCTCCATCACAGAGTCCTTTATGTGGCTGATGATTTGATGATTTTCCTCCAGGAGCTGCTCCAGCTGCTCTATCCGGTTCTGCAGGACCGAGATTTGGCTCTAAAAAAAAAAAAAAGAAAAAAAAAGAAAATCAAAAACAAAACAAACACATGCTAAAAGTAATAAACACACAGCCAGCTGGACGACAAACCACCCACAGATCAAGTACACATTCTTTTATTCTGTGAGAGCACATAACTTTGGTCTGAAGTTTAAAATTCTAACCGAGGTAACACGGCAGAAAGGATTTAAACTATTCATTCAGCACATTTACATTCCTGGTACAAACGCTGCCTGACTGAATGTAGCAGTAATATATAAATAATAGGAAATTGACGTGATAATTGGGCTCTGTATTCAAACACAGGTACTACTTTCCACTTGAGACATAGAAAGGTAGAGATGTTAATATTAATCGATGGCTACGTTTAGCTCCTGGTGCACCAGCATGGAAATAAATTGAGAGAATTCAAATAGAGATCGCAGCAGGAACGGGTCCTCACGCGAGATAATGCACCACCGCCACTGCAGTGTCTTACCCGTGGAAAGTTCCCGCCATTCTGTCGCCTTGCAGGGTCGTGCTGGACTCGGTCCAACATCAGATACAGCGAGAAGACAGCCACACAGAATATGGCCCCTCCACACACTGTCACCTGTTTCCTCAGCTTCATCCTCCTCTGGAGCAGTCTTGTTCCCGGGATGTCAATGTTTTCGTGTTTTAAAAAAAAAAAAATGACCTTGATTGGGGTTGTTTTTAAAAACGGCACAGAGGAAAAAGTCCTTGAAAATTGGAATGCAATCCTTCACAGAGAGGGGGGGGGAAGGGAGCTATGCCAGTTTTAATGGTTCAATTCCACTCCTGCGATACCTCCAACCTCCACTCACCATACTGGAACCCACAGCAGAGGAGGCGACAGCAATGGTGGCGGTGGAAAAGGGCTACTAAATCAGCAATGGCTGGCAAAAGGTCTGAGAGTTTGGGCCAAGCCACAGCCACCGGTGGGCTCCTTCAAAGTAGCCCTTGTGTTCGACCATCCAAATCGAACGAGATTGCAGGAAAAGAGAAAAAAAAAATAGTGCCACACACAAGGGGTGAAAAACAAGGGGGCCTAGTGTCCCTGCCGCAGCATCGTGTGTGAGGCTGTGGGCCTGCTTCTTCTGCTCCCAGTCCCCCACCCCCCCACCCCCACCCCCAAGCACAGTCTAATCCTTCAGTACAACCACAGCCCCCTTCCTTGGCTCAATTGGCTTCCAGAGCCATAACAGTTTGCACACTGGGCCTGTGGTGGTGCAAAAGGAGCGAGCTGAGGAAAAAGACCAAGTTGGCTGAGAGCAGCAGCTTTTTTTTTCTTTTTTTTTTTTTAATCAAGCCTCAACTCAGCCCAGAGCGGCTCCAGGAATTAAAATGAGACAAATGTCATTCTTCTCTCCAGTAGCATAGTGACGGCATATCCGGCGTGGCAGCACGGGCAGCTGTCCTTGATCACAAGCGCCAAGTTAAAAATCACATTAGAGGGGGTCTTCTTCAGCTGTTGAGAAAGTTTCAGATTGATGAAACATGAGGGGTGGGGGGAAAAAAAGCATATTCAGCAAGCTATTTCTGGAGACCGACTGACACACAAGAAACAAAAGTGACTGGTACTTTTCAGTAAACTGGCAAGCAAAAAAAAAAAAAAAACAACCCGAACAGAGATAATCAACCTGGGCAGAGTGATCCTGTGTTTTCCCCTCACAGCACTAACGCTGGTTCATGTTTTCCTCTGTGTGCAAATCCATGATCATAATCCGCTCACTTCCCAGGCAGGGACTATCTCCGCATTACCCCTGGGAGTTTGGATAATAACGCGACAGTCGCACTTCTCGAGACTTGAGGGTGGGTGGAGGGGGGGAATGTCAGCATGAGGCAGGCAGATTTCTTTTGACCACCTGGGCCAGGACACAGCCCACATGGAGGGCTGCGTTAGTCAGAGATGCATCCAAGTGGAGGCACGCAAAGGAAAAAACCCTGATCCTAAGATGCTCACATGATGGCTCACTGAGTTTGCATCGCTGAGAAACTTGTGTTTCGAGAACAGGCGACGAGCGGATGAATAAACGTGCCCTGAGGCGCACAATCTTTGCTCGTCACCCACTAGGAGGCTGCACCTCAGTTAAGGTTTAACTTGAATGACTTCTGATAAAAAATCTGTAGGCAGCTAGCCAGACAACACTCAGCTGCTCCAAACTTGACCACAGCACAAAACCTGAATGCGACTTTAACCTTGCGCAAACTGGGTGGCACACAAGTCGGTTCACGCGAAAAACACCTCAAACATTGCAAACAAATTCTAACACACTATGTCAAACTTAAATAATCGCTACCTCTTGTCATAAACGACACCAGATGTCATCAATATGCTGCTAAAAGAAGCTAGCAGGAGCGAAGCAGATGTGCCTTCAAGTTCGACAAACTCGACCGGGTCGCGGATGGTAGCCAGGAGTCAGGTAAATGTCATTGAAGTTGCAGGTAAATCGGGCTTCACAGCAGGCACAGCTGTCTTTCAGCTTCACTGCAGATTTACGGTCGACCGTGCGGACAACGGCAAGTCCGGGCTGGATAACATTAACACAATACGTGGCTGATTTTCCCTGGCTAACCGCTCACTTTTAAATCTAAACCGCGACCAGACAGTCCCGTTCGACATTGGGGTGACGCGCGTTCGGGAAAGAAATGAGAAAATCTGCTGTTACCCATCAAAATAAGAGCGATCCGGAAGAGAGTGGAGCCCCGCGGTGTACGTGCTTTTAGCTCCGGGCTGACAGATTACCTACTGGACTAGCACGGAGCCTAGCAGCTAGTAGCAACGCTCGGCTGCTGCAAAGGCTCACGGGAAGTGAGGGGCTGCGCATTGACGGGGAGTTTCGGCGGACCCACCAATGAATGGGAAAAGAGGCTGTTTTGTCTGAGAACAGTGGGAGAATGAACCTTATCAGTAGAGTCATGCACCGAGTCTGTCTGACAACTCGCATTTTGACATTTTCTTTTTTTCTTTCAACTTTAGATTCAATTATTGAAATAAATGTAATATTTATTTAATTGAATATAAGACATTCAATTAAATAAATAATTTATATGAAGTGTTGTAAAGGGGTTGTGTTTTTCTTAATGTGATTTAAACATGTACTATAATGCATTTGTGGGCTCTAGGTGAGCACTGAAACTATTCCTTATTGAAAAAAGGGATTATACTTTTAATTTAGTGGCATATAATTTGATCTACCTCTTCACACCAGAATACAGATTTCTTTTAAATGCTTGTTTGGTTACTTTAAAAAAAAATTGTCATACATGGTATTGCTCAAAAACAAGATACACAATTCATACACATTTTTCAGGGATGTCCTTCAGAGCATTACCTCTGAGAATCACTGTGCGGGCGCTGGTCAAAAAAAAAAAAACATGCACAAAACATGAGGAAGATGTTGCAGGTGTGTCACGTTGCCGCGCTTTTGACGGATCATCCCAGAACTCTTTGTGTGTTTATGGAAACGGGAGATTAGCTGCTGCTTCAATTATTAATTAGCTTTCTGTGTGGGACATGAACAGATGGTACTGTTTTGGTCTGACTCCATCCCTAAGAGACCAGGAACTTTTCATCAGATCCGCACAAAAATAAAAGATTTCAAAGTGTGATGATTAAGCTGTTTGAGGGAGTTATTTATAGTTTGAAATAGGTCTGGTTCCCAGAAGGTATGTCAGCAATGGCAGAGCATGGCTGTGAAAGCATCATCTCCCACAAAACAAAGTGGCAATACTCAACAAATGTTTGCACAGCTGCTTTTGACTCTTATTTTCAGAGCGAGACTTTTCTCCTTTTCTCCCCGGTGCTGCTGGATCTCCTGCAGATCTGTTATGCACTAGGTCTCACAGCAGGCCTAGCCTCCGGGGCAAAGGATCCTGTACAGTTTGGCCTGTTACACATGCGCCACCTGCGCAGGATATTTTTTTCTGGATTAACAAAAGCTGCAGCGGTAATATGAGAGGTTGACCAGGTGTACCTGAGCACACGGCCTAAATGGAAAGCTGTGTAACCACAGCAACAGAGGTCAAACAACAATAGAGCCTTGCTCTCCTGGTAAAGTGAGAGTCCCCCCATGGGGTGAAATGTGGGGAATGCCATAATAGGACACTTTCTTACGAGAATCTTGTCCACAAACAAAAAATAAAAACACTTTAACTGATCTCTTTTTTTGTTTTTTTGGTTCTTTACTGTCCAAAACATACAAAATAATTCATATTTGTGGTGTCTCTTTAAATTTATTAGTGAGTTTTGCACCTGTTTGTGATTATCTTTAAGCCTATTTTGTTTCCATGTATCTTTCAGGTTGTTGTCTGTGTTTGTTGATAGCGAGCGCCAATGAAACAAACACTATTTAGTATTTAGTGCACAGTCACAAGAAATAAGACAAAGTATAAGCTTGGTTTATTCTCCTCCTTTCCATACAGAAACGATACATAACTAGTTTCTATATGAATGTGGATATTCTCATATTCCTATAATATCTATTCAGACCGTCCAGAAAGTCACCAAAAAAAGCAGATGTTTGGGCCAGGATGCCCAGCTGCTCTCTTCCTTTTATGGTAATGAAGCGTCGGATTGAGGGGCGGGCAGCGCTGCGTACGTCATCGACGTGCTCCGGACTCCCGGAAGTGTAGCATAATGTGACATATCTGTCTGGAGTTAGCGGTGTTTCTTTCTACGAGGAGTGAAATTAAACCACATTTTTACCGCGGCGACCTACATTTTGTTGCGAGTGACGTCGTGAAGATGAGTGAGAATGGAAAAGATAAGGTAAGGCCACCATCGTTAGCTTCTTAGCCTCTGAGCTTCTCACCCACTGCACATGCAAACGAGTCTTGCATCTCACGTCGAGGTCCTGTTATTCCTTTCCCCCCCACCTTCATTCCAGGACCCTGTCGCTCTCAGGGAGGAGGGAAACGCCCTTTTCAAAGCAGGAGACATGCAGGGCGCCGTCGGCTGCTACACCAGGGCGCTCAAACTGAGTGAGAGCCAAGCAGAAAGTGCTGTCCTGCACCGCAACCGATCTGCCTGCTACCTGAAGCTGGAGGAGTACAGCAAGGCAGAGACGGATGCTTCCAAAGGTGCCACAGTCCTGTTGTCCTATAAGACTACCGAGAAACACACGTGTTTTCCTACTTAGCTCATAGACTGCCTCCAATTAAATTGGAGGAGTAATGCACCTTGATACTCTTTTAAACTTACATTAGCCTACTCTACATTGGGTGTCCCACTAAAAACAAATGAATCAAAGTCACGTGTATCAACTGGGGTACTCTCTCTCTCTCTCTGTCTCTTTGTCTCTGTCTCTGTCTCTCTCTGTCTGTCTCTCTCTCTCTCTCTGCAAACAATCATTGTATTATATTCACATTCACCTGTGAGATGTTGACAAATTCAAATAAAACTGTAGATTCAGATTTTTGCCCGTAACTTTGAAGTCCTTTTACAGACATGTTGTTCAGTACTTACATCTAATTCAACAGTAATGTACAATGCAGAAATGCAAAACTTTGATCTGTTCATCATTGAATAATCAGATACAATAAGCAACAGCATACATCTTCAAAGAATTACTTTTAACTTACATCACATTAAAATTTGTAATCACAGTAATCTACTACTATGTAACGTACTGTCCTGTTGCACCAGTTTTTACTCAAACCAAGGTTATTTTTTACATTGGTTTCGTATTTGTTCTATCTGCACTGCAGCTCTTGATGCTGACCCAGGTGATGTGAAAGCCCGGTTTCGGAGAGCCCAGGCTTTCCAAAAGCTTGGGAGACTTGATCAAGCTTTTCTGGACGCTCAGAGGTGTGCCCAGCTGGAGCCCAAAAACAAAGCATTTCAGGATCTGCTCAGACAACTGGGAGCACACATCCAGCAAAAAGTGAGCTGATGCTGCACCGATTTCTGTCTGAAACGGCATATTAATGAAACTGTTTCAAATTGAAGTTTTTTTTTCCCTCACACTCTTCCAGTCAGCCCAACTAAACTCCACAGATGCTCGTGTACAGCAAATGTTCACCCTCCTCCTCGATGCATCTGCTAATGACTCAGATCGACAGAAGGTAACGACTGCTCATATGGATGAAAACCTTCCTGACAGATTTCCGCGGTCCACCTTTCGTCATGTTTGATTCATCTTGGTTTTAATCGTTCGTCTTTAGGCTGCTCAGAATCTCGTGGTGTTATCCAGAGAGGATGCCGGAGCGGAGCAGATTTTTCGCAACGATGGAGTGAAACTAATTCAGAAACTTCTTCAGTCAAAGTCAGAGGAAATCCTTCTGTCTGCACTCAGGACATTAGTCGGGTTGTGTACAGGCCATCAGTCTAGAGTAAGTATTTAATTGAATACTCTAATTTATCATAAGGCTGCTGTGGAATCATTTTGATTATTCACCATTCAATATAATTTATTTTGAATCGATAATAATCATGTTCTGTTTTGCATAAGACTCAAGAAGGAAGGGAATATATGTGTATGTATACATGGTACACATGTATGTGTGTGTAACAGTTCATGTCAACCAAATATTTCACAACAAATATTCATCCACATTGATTTGGCCCCATTACTCCTTTCTCAGCCCACCTTATATAATTAACAAACTAACTTTCCTGACATTGTGTGAGCCAATAGCTGACTGCTTCTTATTAACTCTGCCAAGCCAGATGCTTTCCTGGGTGTTGGTTTGTCAGTGTGTCTGCTTGCAAAATAACTGCAGATGGGTTTATTGTGATTCCATTTTTAATCACATTGTTAATGATCTCTTTAAACACATTATTGTTTCTTTTGTTTGTTAAGCCAGCTCAACTGTTTATTGAAGGATGTTGACGTCTGTCCAAATCTACAGTAGACCAAATTTATTGGGACAGCAAGTCTTCAGTCATCCGCTTTGCAGATTCTTTATTGCTGACATCTACTGTTCAACTTGCAGACTATGGCCATAGTGAATGAGTTGGGGATGGAGCAGCTGTCTGCAGTAATGGGAGCGGGAGCCTCCGCTGTGTCTCTGGCTGCCTGCCACCTGCTGCAGGTGATGTTTGAGTCTCTGACTGAAGGCATGAAGAGAGAAATCAGAGGGAAGGACGAAGCCATACTCCCCGGTGAGTTCCGGTGCTGATGCTGTTTAGAATACGTGATTCGGTTTTTGTGTCTCCATTGCTCATCCACTGTGTGGTTTTGACACAGAACCGTCCAAGGAGCTGCGTTCAATGTTACGGCACCTGTTGGAAATGCTGCCTGCGGCCAACGTGTCCGGGTCGGGCAGAGACAACGCCATCAACCTCCTAATCAAACAAGTACCGCGCAAGTCATTGAAAACCCCTGACAATTCACTCTCCTTATGGGTGATAGACCAAGGTATGAAACACGACAGCAACATAATCTCACTCTAACTCGTTTTTATACAGTGAATTAACAGCAATTATTCTTGCATGCCTCTTTCAACTTTACCTCTTTTGAATTCATTTTACTGACATTTTCAAAGGTTTTTGAAGTGAATTTGTCATTTTTGTTACAGTTTTGCACCAGAACCATTTCATCCTCCTTGTTCTCTTGCAGGTCTGAAGAAAATTCTGCAGGTAGCTGGGACTGTACCTGAGCTTTCTGATGGACCACCCCTCACTGACAACACTCAGATGAGCTGCTCCGTCTTGCTTAGCAAGCTCTACGATGACCTAAATGGGGACAAAGAAAGGGAAAACTTCTACAAATTATGTGAAGAATATGTTCAGTGAGTTTTCCATCCAAAGCTGTCACCGCTTTACCAAAAAATGTATTTCACTTGGTAACTTTTTTTTCTGATCACTGTGATTAGACAACACTTCAGCAGATCTGGCCTCGATGCCAAGCTGCGAGCCATCCAGACGGTATCTGTGCTCATCCAGGGACCGAGTGACGTGGGCAACCAAGCTCTCGAAATGTCAGGAATGATGGACGCAGTGATCTCTCTCTGCGCCTCCGAAGACGTGACTCACCAGCAGGTAGCCGTGGAGGCTCTTATCCACGCCGCGGGCAAAGCCAAGAGAGCCTCCTTCATCACGACGAACGGCGTGGCCCTGCTAAAGGACCTCTACAAGAAGAGCGAGAATGACAGGATACGTGTGCGAGCCCTCGTGGTGAGCGTTACAGATGGCCGGAGATGATCAAATATTTTTTTTTAAAAAAAGAAGGTCGGGCTCATGAATTTGTTTGAACCTCCACGCAGGGTTTGTGCAAGCTTGGATCCGCAGGGGGGACAGACTTCAGCATGAAACAGTTTGCAGAAGGATCGACACTTCGGCTTTCCAAGCAGTGCAGGAAGTAAGGTTGCATGCAGGAGATGTGTCACGCCTGACTTTAAACCTTTGCATAACCAAGTTGACTGGCAGAGGAGTGGCTCACTGGGTTTAAAGTAACTCAGTGAGAAATGTCTCTTCGTCCATCAGATGGCTGCGCAACGAGGCTCTCCCTCCAAATTCCCGTCGGTGGTCTGTGGAAGGTCTGGCCTACCTCACATTCGATGCTGATGTGAAGGAGGACTTCGTGGAAGACAAGGAGGCTCTTCTGGCCATGTTTGAACTAGCAAAGGTTGAACACGTTATTTCATTTAACATCTAGGTCCATAAAATGTAGCCAGGTCTGAGCTCTGTCTGAAAGGTAGCTTAGTTGTTGTTGTGAGAACACTTTTTATATAGATTTTGAAACCACTCGTACAGGCATCTCATACACTGGAATATATTGACCCCCTTTGTTGTGTGTTTTGCGTCCGCCTGCAGTCGGAGGATAAGACTGTGCTCTTCGCAGTGGGCTCCACCTTGGTGAACTGCACCAACAGCTACGATGTGGAGAAACCAGACCCTCAAATGGTGGAGCTGGCCAAGTATGCAAAGCAGCATGTGCCTGAGGAGCATCCCAAGGTGCTGTTCAATGTTCTTAATTATATGTAAAGCTTCCCTCATGCAGTACATCATGTCAGGATTTATTCATAGTACTGCTACTGTTGCTATGTCCTTTTTCTTCTGTTTTAAAGTCATAGCTGTAAAAACAATTCACGTTCATCTTTGAAAAGTCACCATTCAACCTTGAGTTTCTTCCTCAGGATGCTGCTTCATATGTGGAGAAGCGGCTGGCGAAGCTGCTGGAGGCTGGAGCGGTGTCTGCATTAGTCTGTATGGTCAAACAAGAAAGTCCTGCGCTCACTGAGGCTTGTAAAGAATCTATTGCCAGGTAGTGAGACGGCGATGAAACTTGAATGGATTGTTTTTCCCCTGAGATTTTCTTGTTGATTTTTTTTTTCTTCTCGTGACAGAGTTTTCTTGGCTTTGGTGGAGCGACAGGAGGACAGAGGCACAGTGGTCGCACAGGGCGGAGGAAAGGTAGAGCACTCTGACAGTATTCTCAGCTTAACCTGCTCTAAACAGCCTTTGAGAGGATGTTTAAATGATTCATGCTTGCCGTTCCCCTGCACAGGCTCTGATCCCACTTGCATCAGACAACACCAATGTCGGAAAAATCAAAGCAGCACAAGCCCTGGCAAAAATAACCATCACATCTAACCCAGAGATTGCCTTTCCAGGAGAACGGGTAAAAACGCAGGCCGTAATAAATCACTTCAGTTTAAAAAAAAAAAGAGAGAGAGAGAGAGAGGGAGAATCTTTACTCTTTCCTGTCCTCGTTCTATCTTTTTCTGCCCAGATATATGAAGTGGTGCGCCCCCTTGTCAGCCTTCTGAGTCTTGAGTGCACCCTGCTGCAGAACTTTGAGGCATTGATGGGTCTCACCAACCTGGCTGGCATCAGTGAAAGACTCAGGTTGGCCACTAGAGGGATGTCTTACCTGAGATCGCACTAAAATAGCCCTGAACAGGAGGACCTTGCTTTCAGCTGTTATCACATTGTTTAAAAACTGTTTACTGACATAGAAATGTATTATTTTGATTGATCATAAAGGTCTGAATTTCATATTGTATTCAGTTCTAGTTTTAGAAATGGTGACATTTGTACCCTATTGTGTTGTTTTGCAGACAAAAGATTATAAAGGAGAAAGCAGTACCTAAAATTGAAGGCTACATGTTTGAGGAGCATGACTTGGTCCGAGCCTCTGCCACAGAGTGCATGTGTAATTTGGTTTTAAGCACAGAGGTAAGTCAAACATTAATAATTGAATCAGCTGTGCAAATACCTGTATAAAGAAGTTGAGCTCAGTGCATTGTGGGTTGGATTTGCAGGTGCAGAAGCTGTACCTGGCCACAGGAAACGACCGCCTGAAGCTGCTTGTGCTCTACTGTGGCGAGGAGGACGAGAGGCTACGGAAAGCTGCGGCAGGAACTCTGGCCATGCTGACCGCTGAACAGCCCGAGCTCTGTCCCCGAATCCCTGGAACAGTAAGAAAGACCACTCCAGCTGCACATTCACAGACCCCAGTTATTCCTTCCTCTGTTCTCACTCACAACACTCCCACTGTTTCCCTTTCTTCAGACAACCCACTGGATGGAGATTTTGCAGGCTTTACTGCTCTGTGAAATATCTGATCTACGTCATCGCGCGGTCGCCATAGTTCAGAACATGATGCAGGCGGAAAAGAGTCTTGCTGAGACGCTCATGGAGAGCGAAGTTTTGGAGATTCTTTCTGTCCTTGCAAAAGGAGGA
>JAUESF010000080.1:7871173-7882958 GCA_032274765.1 Malacoctenus tetranemus
ATGTGCACTGAAATGTTTTGCCTTCCTTTGACAGCCACGGTCAGTTGGGGCACGGAGGTCTCATCCCTGAGGAGGAGCCCAGGGCAGTGGAGGCACTGTGGGGGATGCCCATGAGCTCCGTGGCTTCAGGGGGCTGGCACTCTGTCTGCATCAGCAGTAGGTGACGGATGAACATATAGATGGTGTCGTTTGTTACCAGCACAACTTTGGGGAGGGGGGGGTGACAACATGTTCATAGTTGTTGTTTGCAGATGGTGGGGACCTGTACGTGTGGGGCTGGAATGAGAGTGGTCAGCTGGGACTTCCTTCAAGAGGTCTGCGGAAAGAATCCCGACTAAAAAGTGACCAAAAAGCAGGTTGGGACTTTTTTAGTATAGTTATATAGTATAGTATAGCATAGTATAGTTCACATGTATTCAATTTAGTATAGCAATTGCTTTTGGTTTGCAGTATGTCTCTAACCAACTGAAATGGAAGTTTATTCTGCAGCACAGGTGCCACTTATAAAAGCACAGTATAATCTACCATATCTTCACAGGTATTTGATGTTTTTAAAAGGCTTTTAAAAATAGACGTTTGGCTCTGCTGACTATTAAACAGGAGAATCACACCAACAACCTGCCGCGACTTCTCATGAGGAGCAACAGGAGAGAGAAACGCGTGAAGAAGTGTTCATTTCTATCCAGGCGTTCCCAGCTCTGCTGGATGTCACCCCACCATGTGAAATCCAGGCTGTCAGCTGTGGCTCCAGGCACACAGCAGCGGTAACAAGTAAGACATGTGTTTTGACAACAAGTTCCCATTGATATGCCTTTTTTGGTAAATCACTGAGCTTGTCATTTCTACTTCACATTCCAGCTACAGGCAATCTGTACACTTGGGGATGGGGTAAGTGAAACTTCCTAAATGAAAGGCTCCTGGAAGCAGCACAACTGCATCAAACTTAATTGTTTTAGACGGCGTCTGTATGTCACGCGGGGCCCTTTTGTGACTCTGTCCTTGTGTAACCTTTCCAGGTAATTACGGCCAGCTTGGACACCAAACATTGACCAGCTCAGATGAGCCCCAGCGTGTGGAGTTTTTCACGGCTGAGCGGTTGCGTGTGGTTGATGTAGTGTGTGGGACGTGGAACACCTTTGCTGCAGTTGTCGAGGAGGAAGTGGCTTGCTTATCAAAATCGCAAAGACTTCCTCAATAAAATTGGACTGTGGACTTTGGGCAGATTTACCAGAGAGTGTAAATAATGTGAAAGAACATGTGAATATTCATTGTAGCTATTTGAATAAATCATGTGATTTTCTGTGCAAAAAAAAAGGACAAAATTCTGTAAATATTTTTTTTATTTTCATTAACATAATAAAATAGTGGTTTTTATATTTCACAAATGATCCATAAAACAGTTAAGGCAGTAAAATCCATTGGTAAGTATAATTTAAGGCAAGAGTATAGGATTGTTCGATTTAAACGTTAACAGCACAGTGTTGGAATTAGGAGTGATGCGTTTTTCACAGGCCACTAGAGGTCTTCACAGCACAATCTTGAAAGAACTGTGGAAACAGCAGGCATGAGAATAAGAAAATTGTGCAGACGAATGGTCAATGTGCAACATATGGCTTCATGGTCACCTGACAAAATCTGGAGATCTTGAAATGACGTGCTGAAACTCTGAGAGATTCACAGTTCCATCCTTGTCAATGTCCGACTCTTCAAGAATCTACGTGACATGCGAAGGAAACGGCTGGTAAGAATGTCGCCCTGACACAGCTGTTTATTTTTTATTTTTTTGTCTCCACGGCAGCTTCAGGGAAAGGATGCCAAGGTGTACTCACATTGTCGATGAGCTGTCTCATTTCCTCAGTGGTTAGTCTTGTGTCGTCTGTCTCACCAGTCAAACAGTTAACCAGTTTCTCCAGGTCGCCGCGATCGAGCGTCCCATCGTCATCAAAGTCTGGCAAATAAAGATGTAGTTATGACTCGTATGAAATGGCTTTAAATGTGCCATTGACCAGCTGTCAATTGAAGTATTTTGTTACCAAATATACGAAATGCATAGTGGGACTTGATTTCCAATGTGGCAGAGTCACTGAAGGCACTCAGAAGGTCGAGGAAGTCTTCAAATGTGAGGCCTCCATCGCTCCCTTCAGACGTTGAGAAGACATGGCAGATCCTTTTACTGAACGGGTTGGACTGTGACAGGACGGAGTAACAAGGGTCAGTACACTTTAGCAGCACTAAAAAAATAAAAAGGTTCCTACTTCCAAGTCACTGGGTCACTCATTACAAAGTGAAATCGAAGGCCAAGCACAATCCAAACAACATGAAACCCTTTACCATCAATCGAATAGCCTCTCACCTTCAGCTCAGGTAGAGTAAGAATCCGGTCCCTTGGTACTCGAGTATTTGGACGCTCTTTCTCATCTTTGGTGAGCAGCTCACCGAATCTCTTGTGTGCACTAAAAAAAAGTCCACAAATTGTATCATATATATATGATAGAAAGTTGTTTTTTTAATTAACAAGTTGTTAATTTATCATTTTAAACGCAACTCGTCACTTACAGGAGAATTTCTTGTTTAGTCAGGAAAGTCAGCTCCTAAAGTAGGTGAAGCACAGTTACAGAAACGTCAATCAACGTTGAACTACGACAGATTCATTCACAAGCTAGAGGGACTTTAGCTTCCAGCTCTCATTATTTTGGACAAGTGGATTTTATTAGCGTACGTATCTCAACCCCGACGACTACACACGTAAATCGCTTTGTTAACGTGCTTCAGATGCCTGTCATAGACGTGTTTTAGCCTTTACATATTAAACTGAGGCAGACATTACACTAACTTGACATATTACGAAGCGTGAAAACTACTGCTCCAACTTTAGCCCTCCCGTTACGTCGGAAAACAGTGAAGCTAATGTCAACAACGCTCGCCAGCGTTCGCTGAGGGCTTACTTGATATTCTGACAGCAAATCCTTCCCAAGTTGACTCGCCGTGGTTCCCATGTCGAACTTTTCTGACCACTATCTGTCGTTTTCTTATCGTGAAGAGTTGCCCCCGCGAGCGAACTGCCACACGGCTAATGTGTTTTGCATCTCTTCCTTCCGGTTTGTGGTGGGCGAGTTCACGTCTCGGTACGTAACAGTATCCATGGCGACCGGCTGGCAAACAGCGGCGCACAAAGGGCCGACAGGTGATATAACACCGCTCACCTGTGCTGTAATACATTACTTATTTATATGCCAACCTAAAATCGATGACATCTCCCCTTTTTGATGTATTTGTGGACTGCTGATTGATTACTGTGTTGTTCATCACCTTGTTTTTGCTTGGTCTCATTTTAAAGTGTGATTGAAATAATAAAAGAGTTTATTTCTTCAGCTTAATTTTTTTCAATGTTGTCCAAACATCCCTTATGTTCCAATACAGACAATATGAATACCATAGAGTCCATAGTTTATATTGTAACTACGGAATCGTAGTTGTCAAAGGTGGTTAAAACACAAAATAACAACTGTTTTCCAGAAGTTCTCAGAGTTTATTCTTTCAACAAATGATGAATTATAGCATTGTTATGGTGGCAAATTTCTGTAAACCAAAGAACAAAACAGCAGCATTAATGCATTTATCTTTGTATTCTATCCATTTTTCTTTAGTGCAACATTTCAAAGTAAAAAAAAAAACAAACAAAAAACTGAACACTATACCAAGAAAACTACAGCAAGTGTTTGTTTGTCAAAGCATACAATTTTACATTGATCGGATACTTCTCTGATAAAGTTGTTCCACAAATATACGTCTTGTTACAAATAGATGAAATAGAGATCTTGTCAGACGTTCAGAAGTCGATCGATTCAGCCATGGGAATGAGATGAACTAAGCTCCTGGGTTTGTCTCCCAGTCAGTTGTATCTAAGAGAAAAAGAAAACAGATGTATACTGAAATATACACACATAGTTTGATTTCCATTTATTTTCAGACATCTTCAAATGTTTATGCATTAAATGTGTCAAACTTGTTAGGTTTTGTCAACGGCTTGCACGTACCTGCCATTTTGGTACCCTCCTTGGTCTCAGCCGGAACTCCAATGCCATACTCGTTTTCCCCGGTGATTCTGAAGAAGTAGATTCCTCCCTCCTCCAGATCCGACACCTTGTAGGACAAGCGGCGACATTTGTCCGTCAGTCTTGTCCACCCTGTTCTGCTGATGTCTCGTATATCGACCAGGTAGCTCTTTACGGGGGCTCCTCCTTCGTTCTCCGGGATGTCCCAGGTCACAGTGGCAGAGTTCTTGGTCACGTCCTTTACTGTTATGCGAGACGGGGGACCTGGTGAATCCAAAACCCTCACACTGAGAGTCAGAGATGCAGATCCAGCCACATTTTGCAACTTGACCGTGTATTTGCCGGAATCGTCCCGCGTTGCTCGTTCCACTGTGATCGCGGTGACAGAGCTGGTAGTGTTGATCAGACCTCTGACTCTCAGGTCCACATCTGCTTTGTCCCATACCACACTCGGGACAGGTTTTCCTGTGAATGGCGCCGTCAGTGTGAAGGAGCTCCCGTCTTTCACGATTAGAGCTTTCCTCATCTCAGGGCTGATGTCAAACCTGGGCGTCTCCTCTCTTTCCATGACTACTTCAGGGTCTGTTTCAGGGCTTGGCTCACTGAGGCCAATCTTATTTATAGATCTGACAGTGAAAACATACTCCGCTCCTGTTGTGAGTCCAGTCACTATAAACTCTGTCTTATCTACATTGTGAATCGCAACAGTCCAGTCATCTTCTGTTGTTTTTTTGTACTCAACTTTGTACCCTGTGACTGCAGCTCCACCATCAAACAGAGGCTTGTTCCACGACAAAGAAATGGAGGACCTCGATGAGTCAGCGATGACGGGCTTTGCTGGAGGGGAGGGCAGAAACTTTGGATCCTCAGCCAGGGTGAGAGGGCACGGCACACTGGGTTCACTGAGTCCAGCAGCATTTTCAGCAAAGACCCTGAATTCGTACTCGCACCCTTCGTGCAGGCCCGACGCTTTGACCCGAAGGTCATAGACCGGCTTCTTATTGACTCTCACCCAGCGGACGCCCTGTTTCTCCCTTTTTTCTATGACGTATCCACTGATCCTGCTGCCACCATCGGAAGCGGGCCGCTTCCAGCAAACTGTCATCGTTTCACTGGTTGCACTGGTGACCTCGACGTCTGTTGGAGGGGACGGGTTGGTGAAGGGATCCGTGGCCTTGATGGGCTCGCTTTCCAGCGTCTCACCCTGCCCGTATTTGTTCACTGCTTTCACTCTGAACAGATACTCATTTCCCTTGATGAGCTTGGTGATCTTGCAAGTGGTTGCCATCATGTCGTCGTACACAAGGGTCCAAGCGACGCGGCTCGTCTCGCACTTTTCAACAATGTAGTACAGAATCTCCGCACCGCCGGTCTCCTGAGGTGGTCCCCATGACAAGGTGCATTTTTCAGCTGTGAGTCCAGAAACTTCCAGAGGTCCGGCAGGAGGCCCTGGCCTGTCCAGCACTTTGCAGGTAACATTCCTCGACGTGGTACCACAGGTGTTCTGCACGGTCAGAGTATACTGTCCCGAGTCTTTCCTGACGCTCTCTCTGATAAGCAGAGAGGTGTGTGTCTTCATTGCAGTCATCTCGACCCTCCCTTTGGTGCCGATGTTTCTGCCATTCTTCAACCAAAACACTGTCGGGTTCGGCCGACCAGAGATGTCGGCGTCTATCCTTATGAGGTCCCCGGCTTTGACGACCACAGTCTGTCTGAATTTGTCCTCCAAGACAATTTTGGGGGGCTCCACATCGTGCTGGACCGTGACAGGTCCTGTTGTGTCAGAGGGCGCGCTGAACAGGTCCGCCGAGTTCTTCGCAATGACGCGGAAATCGTACTGCTCGCCCTCTGTGAGGCCAGTCACTTCCAGAAAGGTTTCCAGTAAGTTTGTGAAGTTGCACTTCAGCCAACAACTGTCTGGCAGCTCTCTGCGCTCAACAATGTAGCCAGTTATTTTCGCCCCGCCGTCATATTCTGGTTTGTCCCACGAGAGTGAAACTGAAGTGTTAGTTATATTGGCGACTGTGAGATTAGAGGGGGGGTCACACTTGTCTCTCGCTGCGACAGGCTCGGATGACTTACCGCAGGGTCCGACACCTGCAATGTTCTCAGCACAGACCCTGAATTCATAGATCAGACCTTCTTCTACGCTCGTTATCTTGAATTGACTGTCGGTCACTGGGCTCCTGTTTAACTTCGTCCACAGGATGCTGCTCTGATCTTTGCTTTCAATGTGATAACCAATCACTGGGCTGCCTCCGTCGCTGTCCGGCTCACTCCAGGCAATGACCATCGCCGACTTTGAGGCTTGAACGACGTGGAGGTTGGCTGGTGGACCAGGTGGCTTGAAGGGGTACTGTGCAACAACTGAGTCCGACTCGACAAAGCAGCTCTTTCCATAGCGATTCTCAGCAGCAATACGAAACTGATACTCGGTCCCTTGTGTCAGACGGGAAATTTTGATTGAGCTTCTTGCCACTGTCGCTGACACAGTCTGCCATATTGTGCTGCCTGTATCTCTCTTCTCAACAACATAATTGGTGATTTCACAACCACCGGCGTAGTGCGGTGGCTGCCACGACAGAGACACAAAGTCGGCACTCACATCGTCCACACTCAGGTCACTTGGTGGTCCGGGCCTTTCAAAGACATTCACGAAGATTTCCGCACTTGTGGTTCCGGCAGAGTTGGTCAGGGTCACTTCGTAGGAACCAACGTCCATCCTTGTTGCATCTCTGATAACGAGCTGAGAGGTCGCATCGGAGGTGCTCACTTTCACCCTGCTCGTCTCCTTCACCACGTTGCCGTCCTTTTTCCAAGCGACTGTCGGAGTTGGAATGCTCTTGAACGGAACATCAATCTTCACATCGCTTCCTGCCTTGGCACTGAACGTGTTGGACAGCAGATTGATGACAGGCCCCGCACTGGTGTCTTTCACTATAACGGGTGCTGTCAGAGTCTTTGCTTCGCTTTTTCCCTTCTCATTTACAGCAATCACTCGGAAGAAATACTCCTTGTCTTTCGTCAGTCCACCCACTGTCACCTCAAGCCCTCTGCTCTCTGAGCATACAGTCCACTCGTCCTCTCCTTTCGTCTGCATTTCAACGATGTACCTTGTGATCTTGCTTCCGCCATCATGATCGGGCTTTTCCCAGGAGAGTCTTGCACTGTTGCTGGTGACGTTGCTGAATGTTATTTTGCCAGGAGGTGGAGGAGCCTCTGACACTTTAACAGGCTCTGTGATCTCCACCGGCAGTCCGGTGCCAAACTCATTTACAGCCAGGACACGAAAATAATAAAAGGATCCCTCCTGGAGGTTATCTATTTTGTATGAGTTTCTCACACAGTTGCTACAGACGCTTGTGAATGCTTTCCTGGCCTCCTCTCGCTTTTCTACAACGTAATGTGAAATCTTTGCTCCTCCATCAATGATTGGTGCATCCCAGGAGATGGAAACAGAGTCTCTCTTCACATCCTTAACCTCTAAGTTGGTTGGTGCACTGGGAGAGTCCAATATCCTGACATTGATGAACGCCGTCTTGGAGCCGCTGCAGTTTGTAGCGGTCAACAGGTACTTTCCAGTGTCGTTTCTATTGACGTTCTCGATCAGTAAAACAGTGTATGTCCCCGTCACTTCAATTTGAGCACGCTCACTGAGAGCACTGCCTTCCTTGGACCAGTTCACCTCAGGTTCTGGCCTACCTCTGATAGTGACAAAAAGACGCAGCGCGGAACAGGCTCGCACACTGACCATCTTCCTAAGTGTGGCGTCTAGTTCAATCTCCGGTGCCTCGAGTTTTTCAGAAGCAACCACAGACGCAGGTAGAGCGACATGCTCTCCAGTTCCAGCAGCGTTCGTGGCGCTTATTCGGAAATAGTACTCGGTGTTTTCTCTCAGGCCTTTCACTGTGTAATTTGTCTCCTCAATGCCTGTGCTTGGGGTGCATGTGAGCCATTCGTCTTCTCCCCCTTCTTTCATCTCAACTACAAATCCACTGATGGCAGCTCCACCATCATAAATTGGCTTCGACCACGTCAGAGATACAGTACTGCCAGAAAAGTCTGTGACTTTGGGGTTGGTAGGTGGACCAGGTGGGTAAGTGGCTTCACATGCTTTCACGTACTCGCTTGGTTCACTGGGCGTTCCAGCACCAGCAATGTTCTCTGCAAGTACTCTGAACTGATAGCAGTGACCCTCTGCGAGGCCTGTGCATCTGAAGCGCAAGTCATTCAGCCTCCTCTTGTTGCATCGAGTCCACCTGACTCCCTCTTTGTCCCGTTTCTCCACAATGAAGCCGTCGATCTCTGAACCTCCATCTGTCTCGGGCCTTTCCCAGGTGAGGACAACGGAGTCTCCAGTCACGGCCGAGGCCACGGGGGTCGAAGGTGCACCGGGTGTGGTGAAAGGATTCTGTGCAACGAAGGGCTCTGATTCCAAAAACTCACCCACACCAAACTTGTTCACAGCAGCTATCCTGAAGATGTACTCTCTGCCAGGTACCAGCTTTGACACTTTGTAGCTTACAGCCTCCACCTGAGAATCTACGCTCGTCCATGTGACGCGACTTGTCTCCCTTTTTTCAATGATGTAGTGCGAAGTGCAGGCACCTCCATCATTTACAGGTGGATTCCAGTGGAGATTGCACTTCTCTGCACTGACCACTTTCACTCTCAGCGGTCCTTCGGGTGGACCGGGCCTGTCCAGAACTTTGACATTCACCGGAACGGACGTTGTTCCACCCGCGTTACTGAGAATCAAGACAAAGTGTCCACCATCCACTCGAGTGCTGTCCCTCACAGTCAAAGTTGTGTGAGTGAGTGTGTTTTTGAGCTCCATTCTCGGTGTCGTTTTGTCCACTTCCCTTCCATCTTTCAGCCACGTGATTTGAGGAAGCGGCTTCCCGAAGAAATCGGCCTCGACAACAAACGTTTCTCCGGCCTGAACAACGTTGATACTCTTGAATTTAGGATCAATAACTGCAGTGGGGGCTTCAATCACATCTTGAGCAGTGATGGTCAGAGTTTCTGACGGTGTGCTCCAAACACCAGCCGCGTTCTTAGCAGTTACTCTGAACTCATAACTCTGTCCTCCTGTCAGACCCGAGACTGTGAATTCATTTTCAATGACGTTAGTGAAATTGGCCTTCATCCAACGGCCGTCTGGGAGCTCCTTCTTTTCGACCAGATACCCTGTGATGGTGCTGCCGCCATCGTACTTGGGTTTGGCCCACTGGAGTGTGACGTTCTCTCGGGTGATGACCACAGCTTCCGGTTGACTGGGCGGATCGCAGCGGTCCCTCGCCGCGTAGCATTCGGAGGTTTTACTCGATGGGCCGAGTCCAGCGATATTTTCAGCGACGACTCTGAATTCGTACTCGATGCCCTCCTCCAGGCCGCTCGTTTTGAAGCGAGTGTCACTGATGACAAACTTGTTTAGCTTGGTCCACAAAATGCTGTTCCTCTCTTTGCGCTCAAGGTGATAGCCGAGGATGGGGCTGCCGCCGTCTTTGGCTGGAGGCTCCCATTCGATCACCATGCTGTACTTTGTTACAGTCGATGCAAAAGGGGTGCCGGGGGCTGCAGGTACACTAAACGGATACTGTGCAGTCACAACAGGAGAAGTGATTGCGGTGCTTTTTCCGTATCTATTTTCTGCGAACACTCTGAATTGGTATTCACTTCCTGTCTTCAGCTTGGTCGCTTTGATTGTGGTTCTCACTGTTGTCGCTGACACAGTCTGCCAGTCTGTGCTTGAAGTCTCCCGTTTCTCCACCACGTAGTTGTCGAGCTGACAGCCTCCTGTGTATTCAGGTGGCTGCCAGGAGAAAATCACATAGTCAGAGCTGATCTCATCGATCTTCATGGGTCCTGTGGGTGGGTCCGGCTTCTCCAGAACAACCACGGTAATTTCTCCTGTGTATTTTCCGGCACTGTTGCTCGCAGTGACAGTGTAGTGACCAGAGTGCTCTCTCGCGGCATGTCTGAAATGAAGAACCGTCAATGAAGCGGTGGATGAAATCTCCAATCTCGACGTCTCTTTCACTGCCTGACCATCCTTTCTCCAGTCGATCTTTGGCGCTGGGTGCCCAGTTACTGGGATCTCTACTTTCAGGTTCTCGCCGTTCTTAACAGTGAACGTGTTGAAAGTTATCTGCAGTTGGGGCTTGATAGCATTTTCCTTATCTGTGTCAGAGGCAGCATGGGCCTGGATGGGATGTTCACCATCCTCTGCAGAAGCACTTGGCTGACCTGAAGCAAGCAAATACACATAAATGGTCAGAAGGGATATTAAATGAAAAAATTACAAGTGTCACAAGACTTGCTATGATTAATATTGTAAAGAAACTGTTGTATGTAAATCGGTATGTTAGAATTTCACTGATTTTAAAAAAAAAGATCATTGATCATTTGATGTTCTCAGTCTCTCAGGGCATTTTTGACTGACTGAGCACATGACGACAACATATATGGTCTACATTCAGTAAATTCACAGCATACCTTGGACAGCAGGTGGGGAGGATGACTGAGCAACATCCGCTCTGAGCTCTTGGTCAGAATCTGGTCTCATATTTATATTTGGTTGAGATTTATCGTCGGCGTTCTTTCCTATCTGAAAGAGAGCAATGCAAAGCTGTCAGAAATGAGAGAACGAGCTGAAGCGAAAATAAAACACTGTTTGTTTACCACAGCAGGAAACTTCATGGTCAAATCAAAAAATTGTTATATATTATACATTTAATGTATGATAGAGTTGGGACACACTTTAACAACAACGTTTTTGCCTGTAGCAGTGAGTGCGATGTGTTGGTAACAGACACTCTTGATGGAGTTAAAAATAACTGTTAGCCAACTGCTCGACAAACAAAGTTTATTATTATCTAACTCTAACTACTCTAAGTTACAGAGAAAAGCAAACCCAGATAGCCTAGAACAGAACACAGAGAGATTGCTAAGTTTCTTTTGAACTGTATCACAGTTTGTTTTATAAAGCTAAAATAAGATATTTCAACCCAACTGTACTCACTTCACTTTTGTTCACGTCCATCTTTTTCTCCTTGTTTACCCTCTGAATCTTCCAAATGTGGAGGCAAAATTCAGTCTTGTCTGTTGTTCAGTTTGTCAGCGAAGATGCATCAAGTGTGGTAAGTCCCCAAACTCTGAGGCAGACATATCCAGCTCAGCTTTATCTCCACCAGCATGTATGCAGGGACTAAAATAAGCAGGGGCGCCTGATTGGCCAGCTGCTCATTCTTTCACAGTTAGTTTAGCCAACATGGCTCAACAGGGGGGAGAAGTGGGGAGTTGCTCAGCAGTTAAACATTGTGCAGCAACTATTTTTTGCCTCAGAAGGATTTAAGAAGATGACTTTACAGTTTAGATTGCGTCCAAATACCTCAGGGTGTGTTCATTTGGAGGGTCTCTGGGTTATTAGTGCCCACGTATAATGTGTGTGTGTGTGTGTGTGGTGGTGGGGGGGGTGTTAGTCAGAGAGCCAACAATAGAGCTGAATCAGGGCCCATTAAATGCCTCCAGTCAACAATTCTCATCTCACGTTTTGTAATAAACCATATAACTCCTAAATAGTTCAACTATGAAATGTAACTAATATGATCTAAAATATAAAAAATAATATTATCTGAAATAAATGTGATATTTTAAAACATATTCAAACAATTAGTTTTTTCTCTAGGTTTAGCCATTTGTTTTGAAAAGTCAAACCGGAAACATCC
>JAUESF010000080.1:7951071-7976071 GCA_032274765.1 Malacoctenus tetranemus
TGGATCCAGACCATGACCTGGAAAAGTCAGGAGAAGGACTGCAGTTCATTGTACATGCCAAGAACTTTATTTTGTTCCAACATGCCAACACCTCAATCCAGTAATTATTAACTTAGCAAGATATATATATATTTTTATTTTTTTATTTTTTAAGAACTACATATTACTTTGTATTCTACACATCTACTATTGTTTGGAAATTGTGAAATCTTTAGAAACTTTGCAAGAAGTACAGGTTGGTTCTTACTGGGAGCTTGGCATCCTGGGCTTTCTTTGTAGGAGTGTAAATGTTCAAGTAAAGACAGTCCTCTGAAACATCTGGGAACTGGGCCAACTTTACCCCCAGTTTAACGAGTACGTCTGAAATAATGTCTTTGCTCTGAATGCACCTGAAATCAAAAAATTCCAATAAGTAGACACTGGCCATAATTCAATCATTGTCCCTCTCAAAGAAAAGGACACTTACACGGGTGGCTGCTGGGTAGCATCTCTCATTCCTTCCCATCTCTCCACAGGCTGAGGGGCAGCAAGTCTCAGTGAAGGACCCACAGGTGGTTTAGCAAATGGGACCCCCAGAAATGCATGGACTCCCACCGCCTTCCCCTTCACACTCACAAGCTCACCTCTTAAGCTACCAAGCTCTGTGTGAACCTCAGGTGCTGTGAGGACAATGGAAGACAAAAAAAATCTGATTTAAAAAAAATAAAAAAACAATCCTAAACTGACAGCATTACCTGTTTTGCCAGCAATATAACAGACAAAAGCAAACTGTATAGACTCTTTCCCACCATTTGTTCTCTATGTGATCAGTTAAAGTCTGCATTTGGCTCCCTGACCCACCTGGAATGGAGCTCTCTGAAACTATACATATTGTGGTTGAACATATTTTGTCAGTTCTCTGACATGTACAGCTGTGTTTGAACCTGACATTGTATTATGTGGTTGTTTTTCTTTTTTCTATTTAAACACAAAATTTGGTGCAAAGCACAGTTCAGAGAACCTACATGAAACTTCTAACTGTGACGTAACAGGTTGTGTGGTACTTACCATGCAGATGTGACGCAACATCAACAAATAAAACACATAAAAGATAAAAGAAAGTTGCCTTTTTGCAGATCTTCATGGTGACGACTTTCTGCTACAGCCTGGAACTCTGAGAAAACGTTGGTCCTCTGAAGCGTCCGTCTCGACAGGGCAGGTAGCGTGTTATTATGTGACCTGCAACTGGTTAATGACCACCTTGATTTGGGGCAGCTCTGGGTTAGAGAGTGCTCCAGGTTTGGTGAAAGGACGCAACACTGCACACAACAGGATGAGGTTACAACATATTTGAGTTTGCCCTGTGATGAACTGGTCTGTTCAGTGCCTTGGCCAAATGACAGGTTTTAGAGATGGTCTATTGAGTTCTTGGTCTACGTCAGGCAGATGATCCAGTTGTCCTTTGGCTTTGTCAGCTCTTCTATCAAGTACAAATACACCGAATTAATTTTTTAAATGCAAAGTATGTGTTTCCAATGTTCACTTTCCATTGCAGATCAGTCAAAATTGCCCTAAACAACATTTAAATGCACACCCAGCAAACTTCCACCTCCTGTCTCCACTCCTCAGGTGTTCAGTAGCCAAAGCAAAAAATCCTGATGCAGACAAGAAAAAACAAGTCATAGCTGGTCCTTTCAAAATCGGGAGAAAGATTTGAGTCAACAGGTAAAAAACAAAAGTCCAATAACGTTTTCAGATTTTATTATTATTATTATTATTATTATTATTATTATTATTATTATTATTGCTATTATTATTACTATTGTTATTATTGAGTCAGAATTCTAACTATTTTCACTCCAGAACATCAACTAAAAACACATTCTCAGTCAAAAACAGGCTGAAATTTAGGCTATAATCTCAGACTTCTGACCTTTCCCCCGAAATCTAGCAAAAAAAGAAAGCTGCCCTTAATCCTCTTTGATATTCAGAGTAAATCCCAACACCTCAAAATTTGTTTTAAAAATAAAAACACAAAAACTTGTGCGGTCTCGTGTGGAAGTGAGGAGGTATTGCATCCATCCATCTATTTATCCTTACAGATAACGTTTATGGTACCTATTTAGTTGGTGGGATTTCTTGATAGTGCTTGGCTAACATTGTCAAGAGTGTTTTTTATTTCCGAAAAATAACAAAAAGTGGTGCTATTGCTATGAAAATTGTTCTAGATTTTCCAAAATTGCAATGGCTTTACAGTCTACATCAAATTGTCCCAGTAAAAAAACAATAAAGATGGCCTGTGTGCAGCGGGTGTGTGACGTTGCTGATACACTGAAGAAGAAGTTTGGGTTTTGAGTGAATTGTGCACCGGCGACCGGCCGCGGGCAGCTGCCTGAGCCTCGGCTCCTCTGAACCGTTGGAGGATGAACACACGGAGGCGAGGACTCATCTCTCGCGAGGAACGACGCCGTTATCGGAATCTCTACAAACAACACGAGAATTCATCATTCACACGGTAATGTAACCCAAACTAACACGGTACATGTGTTGTGTGCCAGGAATCGGGAGTGAAGCTGCATCAAGACCTTATTTAATCGCCGATTCTACAACATTTAATTGTTTTTTGAAAGACGATTTGGCGGCCTTTAGGCCCGACTAGCATGCTAACTGACGGGCTAGCCCAAAGAGGGTCTCCTTTGCTGTGCTTTAGCTTTAAGGTTAGCACGCAAATCTAATTTTGTAGCGTCGGCTAGCATTAGCCGTTAGCTGCGTGTATGTTTAGGCTCTTGAGGTAACTCTGCAAACGAAGCTTTTCCGCACATTTAAAACTGACTATGTCATCCAAGACGAATTTTGAGATCTTATGTAATGGTAAGCGTCAAGCTCAACAGTTTATCTTGTTTTGTTTGCCCATATTTGACGTAGCTTCGGATCCCCGCCCTGTCAACTTAAGTACGGATGACTAAATTTAACTGTTCAGTCATGTTTTGACGAACTCGTTGTGCGATGGTTTACAACGCAGTGGTCTTATTTTGACGTGTTATTTTGTCCGAGCAGCCAGACAGTTGCGCGAACAGTGCCCATCCACTTAGCTGCAGCAGGCAGCAGCTAACGTCACTCCCCGTTCACAACAAACATCAGCGGTTTTGGGCGTCATTTGGAGAATAAAATCAACAATGACATTGTGCATTTCATGCGTACTTGTGCCACTGTGCTCAAGCATGCCAGACATGAAGGGGCAGTAACAAGCGAAAGTTGCCTTGTGTCTGGAACCCCCCCCTTTAACATAGCTGGCAGTTTGCTGACTCTTGGTTGTTTTTAAGAAGCACGTAAAACACAAACCATATGCAACACACTGAAAATTATGTCACTACATTTACTATAACATCCGTATAAACTAACCAATTGAATGAATGGACATATTTTCCATTATTTTTCATGTCATTTTAAAGCTTCTCGTGGTGGAAGACGAAAACATGATCATTTATTGCTGAATGGCTTATACATATATATCCACGCCTTTCCACACATGCAACATTATTATGGTTAATAAATAAAATGTTCAAAAACATTTCTTTGAAATAATCAACATGCAAAAATGTTTCCCATAACTCCTTGGCATGAGAATTGATATCCCTCGTCCAAATTTAGAATTGCCAATAAGAAACAATAAGAGAAATATATTGAAAATATGTATTCATTACATTATTCCTTCAATCCTTCAGGTCCTGCTTCAAATTTTATTAAACATGTCACATGATGATGTGACTTTTTTCATTATGAAATCAAAGTAGCAAAAATTCACATAGCAACCTGAGCTGATCTCTATTAACAATCAAATACACTGAAAATGTCTGTTCACAAGACAATCTAGCTTCCCCATTTGACTCATGATTAGACTATTAAGGAACAATAATTGCATCCAGAAGATCCTGCTTAGGCGTGATCAATTGTAAAGATGAGAAACACTAACCTGGACAATCTTCCTCTCCAAAAAAATGAAATGGTAGGTGCCTTAACACAGCAATAGATGTGTAATGCATTTAATCTATGTCAAAGACTGAAATAAAGTATCTGTTGTGTCAAATTGTTTCAGCTGTGAAAAATGGCAGAACAAGAGTTGGATGAAATCGTGCAAATAACAGTGGAGGACTTCAATCAGGAAGAAGGCACAGGTATAGTTTGAAATATAACATAATGCATACCATCTTTCTATGTTTGAAGTTTGATCATAAGAAGCATGCCGATTAATATTGATTATTTATGTCTTTACTTTGCTTCACTACACATGCACCTCAGCCTTCTTGAGTGTCAAAAGGAACGGCTTCTATCATTTGCATCATCTCCAAATAGAAGAAGGCTGGTGTGTGATTTTTTTCTGTGTTTCTGTGTTTTGCCAGACATGCTTGACAATCACGAGGATGATGAAGAAAGGCCTCCAAAAAAAAAGATAAAGCTAAGCAACAGTCAGGAGAGTAACAGTGTCAATCAAGACGTAACTCACATTAAGGTACTGGCTTTGTATTTCGTGTGCTATCCAGTGCCCTTTTTTACTTTGACATCAATGAGAGTATTTCTTAGTTTTGGCAATCTGGCCAATGCTTCTTTGTGTGTTTGTTTTCAGAACTTGCTGATTTCATTCACTGGATCAATCGGCCACCGACTGGAGGGGATTGAATCAAAGCTACAGTCACTGGATGCAACATGCAAAGCCCTTGGACGCAAACTGGACAGCATGATGCCATGTGCCAAGAGCCCCATTCAGGTCCCTATGGTTGCAGGATCACCTCAGGGGGCCACTCAAACTTGGAACAAAGTGCGATGGTAATCTTGACATTCTTGCTCCTCATCTTATTTTCCACCAAACAGATGAAACAAACTGAAGTACACATAATCTCTTAATATGCAGATAAATTTAAATTTTCCTTTTAGTTATTTTGCAAAGATCTTTTCAGATGATATCTTCGCTAAATCAAATTATACTGCTTTGTTCTCGACTGTACTGCAAGCATGCATGAATGATAATGTGTTTTCCCCCTCTCTCTTAGTGTTGTACCTCAAACAAATGTGATTGTGAGCAGTGAACACCCGAAGGGTTCAAGTCAAGAAGACACTCCACTGGAGAACCTACTCAGCAAGTCAGTGAATCTCCTACACTATATGTAGATAAAATCAATGTCCAGATACAATACCTAGGCTGTGAGTTGATGTAAAATGATGTATATTAGGTTTCAGAGTTTTTATTTCCTCCTATCGTTGCAAGGAGTGCACGGAATAGAGCTGTACGCACATGTTTATACAGCGTTTGTTTTCAGCACAGTGACGAGGAGGAGACAGAACACCATCCTGGTTAAGGTACCGGGCCCTGAAGAGAGTCAGGACGAGCAGGACAGTGGCTCAGAGGCTAGTGACTCTGTTTCCAACGGTGGTCAGTCTGGCAACGCACAAAATGGCCCGAATGTCACTCTTATCACTCTTAATGCAGAAGGTATGACTTTAACACTTGATACATATATCTTTCTCCTTGTTGAATATTGTTCTTTTTCTGTTTTACCGTGTGAGTGAATATGAATCAAATTTTTTGCTGTGTGTTACCAAACTCGATTGTTACATGTGTCCCTTCATTGTTAGTTGAACATACTGAAGAGCTAACAAACAAACTAAACTTTATATCAGTATTTTCATTTTCCTTATACAGTTCCCTCTGAGTTTGTTGCTTTCCTAATGCATCCACATGGGTGCGCTATTGTATCATATGAATAATTTCATGGCTTCAGAGGAAGTATGATCCTCAACCAAGGAGTGGATGGGATTTATTGAAACGGATTTTTTTTTCATTCATTTTTTTGGTCATTATTGTTTGTTTTATAATTATCAAGATACAAAATTGTTATAAAAGAGCTTTGTTTTGAAGAGTATTTATCTTTCTGTTTTACAGAAGATTATCCAAACGGCACTTGGTTGGGCGACGAGAACAACTCAGAGATGCGAGTTCGTTGTCCGGTGTCTCCTGGTGACATGCTCCATATCAGCTCAAACTGCCGCACAGCAGAAAAAATGGCTCTGACACTGTTGGACTACCTGTTCCACAGGGAGGTCCAGGCTATGTCCAACCTCTCGGGACAGGGCAAACATGGAAAAAAGCAGTTGGACCCGCTCATGATCTATGGCATTCGATGTGAGTCTCAACTTCATATTTTTGAGATTAACTTGGTTGGAAGCAATTTTCAGTGAAAATCTGCTACTACTGGCAAAACTCCTCACGCTTTCACAGCATCAGACAAATGTCCTGTGCATGGGAACTCACACAAGTGGGTCACTCACAAGTGTCTTAAAGCTGTCTGAAATTGTCTGTTTTTCCAGATGAGCAGAAAAATGACCCTCAGTAACTGTCAAAGTACTGTCTGGTAACTGCTGTGTGTCTCATCATAATTAGATGATTTATATGCGACCAATCAACAAATAAATTTCACTCTGGCAAGGTTCAATGCCTTGTCCCTCATGTCAGTAAATGAACTCTCTGAGACCTTCCCACATTTCATCCTCACTTCAGTCCAAAGCAGCATCGAACAGAACACAGAAATAGACAGCAGTCTGCATTCCCAAGGCATGGCTAAAACGACATTCATTCATCATTGCACACACGCATTAATGTGCAACACATTTTATAGCATACCAGATACTAAATGACAAGCACATGTCTGGTAGAAAGATCTCAATGGAGTCACTCTTAATTCGTTGTGCTCTTTGATTCTTGATTAAGCAGAGTCAGGGTTACGATGGCAGACATATGTATGTTTATGCAAGTCCTGTGGCCATATACCAAATTGATGCGCTTTTCTTTCAGTATTCAGAAGGATTCTGTTTACAGTGACTCATACAGAGTTCACTTTGTGCCACCTTCAAGAGGTTTGAGGAAATATTCCTTCATAGTACTCATGGGCATAAAGCCTGATTAATGCTCCAACCGAACCGCGTGCCAGGAGGTCATAAAGCTGGAAATCCTTTCCTCCCACACCTTACAATTGTACATAAGGGGGATCTCTTTGTTGACTGTATGTTTTTGAAACCCCCACATCTTGTCATGATTGGCCAGCTGTTCCAAGGTGACAGAGAAGTCAGGCCTTGTATATCTATCTCCAGGCTCTTTGTAGGGCACACTGTGATCACTTCATATGAACAACCAAGTGATACACTATAAATGTCTGACTTTAGATCAAATGCATGCACATGCCTTTTAAGAACAATATTCCAATTCACTTTCAAGGCCTTCCTGTGTTACCATTTTAACTAGAAACAGAAGTATTTGTATTCTTGGTTACCCATGTTTTGTTTCTGCAAAGCGTGTGTAAAGCTGCATGCAGATTTATTGTGACACAGTGGTATGTCGAGGCTGGAGCTGAGCCAAGTGACTTTTGGATGACTCATCCTGCCTGGTTAAGAAAAAAAAGGCGAGCATCTGCCTTGCCTGCCTGCCTGCTCAGGACTCATCAGATGCAAAAGGGCAGCTGTATGCTTTCATTCTGCTTTCCACACATCTTCCTCAGCTTCACTTCTGTCTGATTTCTGTCTATAGGTTGCAGCTGTCTTGCTAACTAGTGTAAAATTTAACTGTCAACCGATTCAACGTCCAGTCAACAATGAAGTGTGAGACAGCGATTAATCGAGCTGTATCTAGTCTCACCTTTATATATTTACAGAAGTGGTTACGAGACAGTCACAGAACTGTTTTAGTCTGTTGGAGAACGGTGCACTGAAGAGCAAAGAATGTGAACCATTATTTCCATCAGATCTGATGAAATGAAGCCAAAACGGCCACAGATTGAGATAGAGAAAATCCTGCCCCATTGTTATTTATTGATTTCAATGAAACCTGGGTTTTATGTTTTCTTTGGTTTCCCACTTTTTTCACTATGTTGTGGATGATTTAAGATTGGACCCCTTTTGCCATCATTGTGATTGCTAGATTGAGCAGAATGATGATACAGAGCTCAAACCTTCTTAATTCTACTTAAACAAAAAGTATTTGTGGGAAAACATGTCAAAACACTGAAAAGATATTAACTGTTCCCAAATGTTATAGTATTGGATGATTTTTAACAGATGAATTGATTTATCCTTGTCTTCATAGGTCATTTGTTTCACAAATTTGACATCACTGAATCAGACTGGTACCGGATCAAGCAAAGCATTGACTCCAAGTGTCGCACTGCCTGGAGACGCAAGCAACGTGGTCAAAGTCTGGCAGTCAAGAGCTTCTCCAAACGCACACCTCGTAGTAATACTGCAGGTAAAGTCCACACTCATTAGTCCAGTGGTTTATGGTGGTTGTTGTGACATGTTGAGAAGGAAAAGAAGCATCAAAGAATTGGTCTCTTTTTGTATGTATAAGAATGTGAAAACACAACAAAATATCAAGAAGCGATGTCAGGTAAAGTTTGGGAGCTTGTTTGGTCTCCATGTGCGTGTGCTTGGGTTTCCTTCAGGTACTCTTGCTTCCTCCTACAGTCGACACACATGCACAAGGTCAATTGACTATTCTAAATTGTCCAGAGGTGTGAATGAGTGTGTGTCTGATTGTCTGTCGCTGTGGTTCCACTGTGGTGGATTGGCTACCTGTACAGGGTGTTCCCCGCTTTTGCCCAATAACAGCTTGGATCAGCTCCAGCCCCCTTTTACCCTTTAATGGCACAAGTGGTCTATAAGATGAGTGGAAGGAATATTTTAGTGGAATATTTTAGTTTCTTGCGCAATTTTGTGGAAGTGTGCACACGGACATAGTTTATGTCCATCCTCTATGAGAATCATGACTTACCCGTTTATAAACTTCATAAACTTGTGAATGTTGCAAGATTTCAGCAGTTATTTTTTTGTCAAAAAAGTTGCTTAGCTGTAAACTGCTGCCTTCGCCTCAGAAATACATGTCTTCCTCCTCGTCTTAGGATTTATAGACAAGTTAGCACTTGTTGAGTAATGCTTGTACATTTTGATAATCTTGTGCTGTTGGCAAAATGAAACATGATTTGCTACTATTTTAACTGGTGATAAAATTATGTAAAACAGTTGCATGATGTTTTTATTCATGGGATGAAGCCTGTGTGACATCTTAATGATGAGCCCAGGGTTTTTATGGTAAAGAACAACATTTTAACAAATAGCTACTATTGATTTGTTGTTTCTGAAATCATTTACTGGCTTCACAAAAGGGACCTTGTCAAAGCTCCTCAGTAGTTGAGTGAAATAATTAGCCAGTAAAAAATGAATTTTTCTGCATTACTTAAGCCTGTCCTAAAGAGCTCTCGCTATGCTACAGAAAGCACATTAAATGCGACCTTTTCTTGTCAGCAAGGAGATTAATGTAAGCGAGTAGTCAACACGCACAGTCCCATTATTGAAGTCTTAGCAGGTCATTTTTTCATCAGCACAGAGAAACCTATTTCGGGATCGGAACTAAATGCAGATACAGATGGTTGTAATCTGCACACAATGGCTGCTGTCCTTCCCTCCCTGTGAGCCGTCACCTCTCACCTCTGACCAGGGAGAAGCAAGACCGCAGGGGAAACCCAAATATCCTGTGAGCTCACAGGAGGGGAGGATTGTCAGGCCAGGCCTGTTTAGGCCACACAAGCCTGGAGTGAACAACACACACAAAACACAAGATCAGATTATGCTTCCACCAACATGCTGCAGATACATACCAAACAGACATTCAACCCGTCATCAGATAGCACATAGCGAACAGGAAAGAGGCAATCTAGTATGTTTTTTAAAAAACGTATGTTTAAGTGAACCAGTGCATTGAGCTCAAACTCAAAACCTGTCTTCTAAACCCACCAGGCGCTTGGTTGCTTTACTGAACAGTGAAAGCACAAGGAATGAGTTCCATTTTTCAATGCATAGCTGTGTCACTCTTGCAAACTTAAAAGTGCACCAAGGCTTAAATTTAGTCTACATAGAAACTACATTTTTTCTTCTCCTTTTTTAAATATCTATCGACTCTGTCAACCTCACTTCCCCTAAATTGCCTTTTTGTTGCAGCAGAACTTGACATCTTACAAGAGAAGGTCTGGCTTTGTTTATTTTGTGGTCTGTTGTATAGATTTCCACTTTCTCTGGGAGAGCTGCTGTCTTTGACTGCTTGCATAGGGTCTTGACATCTTTCGGTGGGTGTTTCATCTGTGTGGGGTGATGGAGGGTCTGAGCACAGCTTCAGGCTGCTGTTGTCATGGCGGGTGTTTAGACTGAACCCTGGAGTTTGTGTTTGGCTGTGAGACCACAAATTTGTTTGGATGTCTACCCGTGTATGTTGTGTATTTATGCATATGATTGAAGTATAAACAAGAAATAGACCAGCAGATGGCCCAGTGATTAGTCAGGATTTTTTTTAAAGGCCTAAAGCAATATTATCTGTGTATGTTTGTCACTGTGACTAAATAATTTTTATTTTCATTTATTGGTCGAAGTATACCTAAACTTTGTTATTTCTTACTGGATACACGAATGATTCAGTGACGTTTTTCCCTTGTCTCCCATCTAGAGGAAGGCATCACAGAAGAAACGGCCCACATTGAGACTGCCACCCAGCAGACTTTACACTACACACTGGCCAATCAGCAGGTCCAGTTCCACCGTATTGGCGAAGATGGGCAAGTTCAGGTGGTAAGTGTTCAATCTCAATTCAAAATCTCCTTTCTGAGAGTCAGAGTGTCGGAGAGTGTGTTTGTCACGGCTTGTTTTCCCACAGATATGCACTTCTGAGTATTAGTGAGTGTAGCCTATCCTCAAATTAATGAGTTACCTTCTGTGGATGAGGCTTAGGAAATGATTTATACCTACTGGGACAGATTCAGCATTGCAGCCAATATTTCCATTGGCTGTTTAAATCTGTTTTTGCCAGAGTACCACACCTACACACCAAAGCTCTATAGCTTGCTTTGTTACTGCATTGATGACATCAATGCCCTATACGATGTCAAAAGAAGCCTACAAAATAATGGTACAATAGCCCATGTAGTCGCTTTAAATATTTACTTGAGTAATCACATCATATATATGAATATACATGTTTGAATAGCTTGAAAGAAATCAGTGCAGCCTTTATTAAACATATTGATGTTGTGTGTCTGTGTCTGTCTCTGTCTGTGTGTGTGTCAGATTCCACAGGGACAGTTGCACATTGCTCAAGTGCCACAAGGAGAAGAGGTGCAGATTACACAGGACAGTGAGGCAAGTACACATCAAAGTGCATGTGTGATAGATTTTGTCCAAAGGTAATATACTTCTGCAGAGGTAAGGAGACAAGCTTCTCACTTGTTTGGTTGGCCAGCAGTGAGGATGACCTGCACATTTTGAAAACTGCTGACTGGCACATTACCCAGTCAATCTGCAGTATCCTGTGATGAAGTACAAATATAGAGAAAGAGAAGAATATTGATTGTTTTGCCAAGTCCATCCACCTGTTCTCGTTCAAAACTGTGAAAGGATTGCTTTTTCCGACAAATACATTTAGTCGAAATCATTACCAGTTTGAGCCTTGAATGTTCCTCTTTGCCTTTCATGTATCCCTTTCAAGTACTCTGCATGCAAGCTACACTTGACAAGATTCAAGATTTTATTGAGTTTTAGATAAAGTTCCCACACAGATTTTCTTATTGTTTACATTTCTGCACAAGGTTATGATTTTGTTTCCGCATAATACCCAGGTGTCTCGTGTCCCTCACCAGCCAACCCAGCATGCACACACGGGCTGCCAGCTATAATCACAATCTAAATCCAAACCCCGCCGGCTGCTAAAGCAGAATTTCCACTTCAACATCATTGCTAATGATTTTTCAAGGATGTCGGGGGAGAGATTTATTTCAAGGCGCTGGTCTGTGTACACACTCGTATACATGTAATCACATACTGTACGTGATACATACCACGAATTTGTGACAGCTTGACATTTGCGCAAAAGCAACTGACACCATAACCGAGTGTTTTTCTCATTTCCTATTCAGTTCAAGTGCGAGAGGACGCTTTGAGGAAGAAACGCACAATTGAGTGAGAGACAAAGTAAATTGGAGGCAGAAAAGCTCCAAAGCCTTTTCCTGCTCTTTGTGGCTGAGCCCAGATTTTTTTCCACTTCATTCTCCTTCCTCTTCCATGATATTGTTTGTTTTTTTGGAGTTCAAAGCTTAGCAACAAAATCCCGCTTCTCCCAACTGCCAGTCACAGAATATGTTTTCATTAGGAATGGGCCCCCTTCATCAAAGACATTGGTTTTAGCGTGCTTAAAACGGAAATGAGCTGTTTGAGAGATTACATTGCTCTCTGGCCATGTGGCAGCTCAGACAGTGTTGCACATATACATGGGATACAATTAGAGAGAAAGCAGCTGAGGCTTGAGGTCCGTTAAGTAGGGCTTGTATAATTTTCTCTCAAATGGTCTTGTTAATATAGCAGTGGGTGTTCTGAGATTTTATGGCGGCCATTGCATCTGAGTTTGTGGGCACTGGCAGAAACAAGTAGTTCTGACACGTCGCAGATACCATCATGCTGCTCTAACACTTGGTTTAGCACGTTTTTAACGACTTGCGTCACCTCAAGACAAAGTCAGAACGGTCTTGACCTGCCACAGAGTTTACGATTAATCGGAGGGCAAAATGTGGCCAATATGAATCTTTTTATATCATCAACAAAATAATTTGTCCGAATTTGTCATTTTTTTCATTTCAGGGAAACCTTCAAATCCACCAAGTGCATGTTGGTCAGGATGGACAGGTAAGATGACATTGCACAAGGTTGGGGGAAAAAAAACAACTGATCAACTCATCAAATGCTGCAACTGCTAAAAACTACTGTTGTCATTACGAATAACTATTTGTGCTACCAGCAGTATCCAACACAGTGGTAGTGTGATGAATGGAGACACCAATGGGTTTTGGAGAGTATTTCACCATCACACATCACCTTCATGTAAAGTCTGCCAAGTCTTGCAACACTTTTCACATCACAGCACAGGAGTTACAGTTTGGGTTTTAATGACATATTGCAATATTGACAGCAAGGCTTATGTGCAATCAAAACATTTTAATTTTGCGTTCTACTCACAGCAGCCTTGAACATCCAACTTTGATAATATTGATTTAAGAACCTAAAGAAAAACAGCAAACATTCTTAAAGGATACACTTACTTTGCACTAGAGCCACTTGGTGGAGGTGTTGCAACCTTTCACTTTTGAATTCTCCAGGGAAGTGAAACTGGAAAGCCAGTTAGCATAGAGTATGAATGCAAAATCAGTAGCTAATGAAGGACACTGATGTATCTGAACAGACAAGACAAGCCCTAGGTCAGCCTGTTATGTGTGAAACACACCGGTCCTGGTCGATGCTGTGGCATTTTCTAAGTTGTAGAATTAATACTCATATTCGTGGTATTTGATGCAATCAAGTCAAGAGGACAGTCGCGTCTGCAAAACACAATCTTGTGTATTCAGAGACATCACAACATCACATTTGTAATTACATTGAAGACTTATCCAGAAAAAAATTGGAAATAGGTTTTTGCTGTTTTTTACACTGCCTTTCAATTTGTTTTTTTGACTTTTTTGTGACCTATGATGGGTTTGCCTTATCAATCAGACGCTTATTGGCATATTCCTAAAGCTAGGGGCAGATTTTATGAGGAAGTTCAAAAAAATGGAAACTTCTAAAGTTTTAAAGTATCCAGAAGTAACATCTTGTTCAAATGAAATTATGCCTTTCTCTGGTCCCTTACGTAGTATTGTATTCACAAAAAACTTGACTTTGCTCGAGAGATTTACAAGACAACCAATGTTGCGCTTGAAAATTTGAGACACTTATCATTACTCCAATGAAAGGGGTCAAAATCTGAGTTGGGAAAAAGTAAGAGTCCAAGCCACCCACTGACGGGACGATGGGCGTTCAGTATCTCACTTCTTCATTTCACAGTCTGATTAACATCTCAATCATTCAGTTCACTCATATGTTCTTGATGCCATTTAGTATTTAAGTGTGCACACATTTGTGATGTGTGAATGCATCTGCTTTATATGAAGCCTTTTTGTTGTTTGCATTGTTTTATTGGCTGTTCGGCTGTGTGTGTGTTTTCAATTGATTGACGTCGTCACCACACATTCTCGTGCTCGGTCTCTCTCACACTCTCATAAACACACATGCGTGCTCATGTCCTCAGATGATCTGCTCGCCGAGCCTGACGGCAGCATTCTTTTCTGTCTCTCTCTAGGATCTTGGAACAAGTTTTGGCTAGGGTTTGGTTTTGGTTTTGCCTTCTTGCACACATTTCAAGCAGTTGTTCAAATTGGTTCACCAAGTGCATGAACTGTCCTTGCAGCTTGAGCTCTTTTGAATGGTATGAGAGATGACTTGCAGAACATGTTGAAGCTGTAGTTTTCAATACATATAGTTCTTGGTTGGTTTGTGTATACGCAACAAAATATTACTAAACTATTAGTAAAATAAACTGGCCTCAGGCCTCCATTCCCTGGATAGTGTCATGAGGCTTAGTGCAATAAATAAAAGCATGAACCCATTCTCTCTTTTTTTTAGTTTACACTTTGATTGAGTCTGCAAAATGATTTGAGTGTCATGCCAAAAGAAACACACAATGACTTAGTCTTTTAGCCTCATGTTGCTGGTCAAGCATTTCACACACATGCAGTGGTGCACACTGAAGAATCCTCTTTTCACTCATCAGTTGTCATTTTCTCATGAGTTTGACTTCTCATGTAAGGTCAGCTCTTAAGTCTTATAAAACCCAGAGAGAGAATAGTCACTCAAAGTAAACAGTACACAAGCAAGTATGATAACTGTAAACACAGTTCTCGGAGATAAATCACAGACTTGATTTGGCTCAGCACAAAAACATGTTATGTCCTTATCATGACTGTTGCTGTGTGGGCGAGAGTTTGTTAAAGGAGACAAAAAAGTCAGACTCGAATCTGTTGTTTCTTTTTCAATATCCAATTTGTCAGTTTACAGAGAGGCTTATATCTAATGTTTTGCAGTCTGGCAAAAATACTGCCGAGGCTCTGTGAGTGTAACCAAGGCTACGCAATTCATCACAGAACAACCATTGCTTCTCTCTCTCTCACTGTGGCTGCTTCCTCTCCCTTTGATTTGATTTTTCCTGTGTTGTGTAGTGGTCACACCTGTCTTTTAAAGGCCACCTGCCACGTTTACTCGCTCCAGGTTATTAAACTCTCATATGTTTACACTTTCAGGTCAAATCTTGGCTGCGTTTGGATCCATTACATTAATTGAAAAAAGGGAACGTTTTTACCTTCTCAGGCTTGGACTTCTAACAGCTTTACACAGATGTTTATGCACTCTGGGGAATTTTCAGGTCTCTCTATCTGTGTGCACTTCCCCTTGTTGTCTGCACCTCTAGTTTTATATCGCTTTACAATTGTCTTCCTGTATGTTGTGCTGCATTCATCCACCATCAAAATTCACCATTATGAGGAAGGTCAGGTTGCAATAATGTTTAAATTCTCAACCATGTTCCAAATGTCACCAGCCACAAACTTTTCATCTCTTAAAAAATTCTCATTGAGTTGTCATATTTCATGAGGACAATAATTTCTCACTTCAGTTACTTCATCATTTAAATAGTTTAATCATTCCCTCTGTTAATTTTGTGCTTATCTTTCTAACAATGTCATTTACAGGGATCAGATCTTTATTTACCTGTGTTGGTGCCAAAACAAATGTTTTGACTATTTTCCACTTAAAATGGTTTTCTCCAATTTCAATATGTGATACAGAACAAGGGAATATTATTATCTGTTGATATGGACCTTGTCTTCCTCTAAATTTTACTCCTACTGGCTGATTGCCGTTTTGAGCACCTTCTGCTCTGCCCCCTCCGAACTGCGCTTTACGCTGCAGTGGATACAGAGGAAGTGGAAAATAGAAGAACTCCTTTGTGAAAGGAAGAAATAATGCCTATGTTTTGCAGCTGTGTCAGATGTGCAGTTATAATTTATTGTTCTGAAGAGATACCGAAAACATGTTACTGCAAGTTGTTTGAACTGTACATATATCTTCACCCATTTACAGTGACATAAAGCCAAACTGAGACTACATGCTGCACTCAGAACAGAAAATTTGTAAAATGTCCTGCCCTGTAATTAGCCAAGCAGCAGAACTTTCTCAAAACTGATGAACCTTATGAAGAAAAAGCCAAAAGTAGCATAGCATTAATAATGTCAGCATTACATATCACTATGAAAATGTACTGCATGCAGCTGTGGAGCAGGTTGCTTTTTGTAGCTGCTAATCTTATTGAGTCCAGATACCTGCCTGTTGTTCCATCTTGTTTAAGTGGTATCAGCAATTTTCTTTTAGCCAGCCTTTTATCTTTTAAAAGAAAGCTGGCAGTTTTGATGCCAGGCTTCAATACACACGGTGATATGTACATGCTAACTTTTGATGAATTGGCCTGTGTTTCATTTTACACCTGAAGCCCTTCTCTATGTCACTTTGCAGAAAAAGCTAAAATGATATTTATTATATTTTGCCATTGAGGAAGAGGCATTGCATTAGAAATATAAAATGATCTAATACACACTCCTTGTGTGTTAAAGGGTGGGAGGCTGCATACTGACCTTTCTATCTTCCCTTGATTTGTCTTTCTCCATCTGTTTAGTCCCTTGAGACTGTCTGCATGCAAGTCTCAGAGCACTATGCAAGATTCCTCACCATAAACTTTGTTTGCCTAGCTGTTCATGTACACAATGAATTCTTGTATTATATCTGTTCATCTTTGTGTATATGCTTCCATTTCAGTCTATTTAGTTTGTTTGGCCAATTTACGCCAGAACTTAGTTGAAATGTGCCAACTGAAGGTTTGAGCTAAACTGGCCCTGAGGAATCCAGGGTTCTCTGGCGGCCCGTAAAAACACTGTCATGGAGAGAGAAAGGAAGACCCATGAAACTACAAAATAACTAGTCTTTTACTGCACTCCCTGTCTGTCATAGCCTCTTATCTTGTACACTTCTCTTTCTGTGCTGTGATTTTACCCTGTGTTGATGCAGACCAAATGGAGGATTGAGAGATGAAAGGAGCAACTGATGTGTAGGAGGAGAGATAGAAAAAATATGGGGAGAGGAAAGCAAAAAAAAGAAAAGAGAGACACCATCTGGAAGACATGTTTTGTCCAGTTGATAATTAAAAACTTTCACCAGATGAGCTATGAACTGGGCAAAAGCACATGTAGCGGTACTGATGCATGGTACCAGTGCCACATAAAGACACGGTGGGGGATTCTGCCCTCTGCTGGAGCAACCCCCTGGCTCTAGCATATGCAGGATGCTCTCAATGGCCTCGCATGAACTCCTTTTTCTCTCCCACTCATCCTTTTTTTGATTTTTTTTAAAAAACAATTAATGTGAAATAAATGGGAAAAAGGCATGATTGAAAGTTTATCTTTAATTACCTATCAGTCCCTTCATCCACAGTCAAAAGCTAATAATCACAAACACATTTTCTCAACTCTTTTTGTAAATTGCTTGTCAATGAAAAATGTCCATCTATTCACTGAATACTATGTAGAAATTCAAACCTAAAACTCAAGTCCTAAAACTATTTGCACTTGTGGACCTTGAGTCACTTTATTCCTCTCTTCATAAGATGTTCCAGCACATGTTGCCTTGGCTGTGTGCCTTTCTAAACTCAGTCCAACCAGTTTGCCTCAGGTGAAATCTAATCAACTTGTAGACACATCTCAAGGATATTTAAACAAACCCAGATGCAATGAGTCCTACTTTGGAGTGTCAGAGTAAAAAAAGGCCTGAATGCTCATTTAAGAAGTGTTGATTTTTATTACAATTGTAAACATTTCTGCTGTTACAAAACTCTTTCTGTAATGAGCTTTGAGCTGGAATTGACGTACTTAACTAAACGCTTTCTAAGTTTTCTCACACAGAAGTAACCCTAGTACCTACAGATGAGCTGTAAATCTACTGTTAAGTAAGTTCACAGTTTTTGAAGGAGCCTCTGTGTGGAATAGCTTTAAACTCATGTCGTGACAGTCAGAGAAATTTGACTCATCTCACAAGACAGCTGCAGGCTATATTAAATTTACTGATCTTGTCATCTGTCTGCGTCATTTATTGATGGTGGACATGGCTGCCGCCCATCAGGGGCTTTAGATGTATTTGTCAAGAGTCTGAACATAGCCCCCCACCCCACCTCATTTCCTCTTTTTAGTTGAACCTCTGCCATCCTCTCGTGTCAGCACATGTTTTGGTGCATCTGTTGGATCATCCCAAGTGACATTGTTCATGGTCAGTGTGGGAACTGGGTCATAGAACAGGATCCAACTCGGCACTGGCTCCTGCAGCCTCTCTGCCAGGGCCTGTAAGCACACAACCAGGAACAGTACATTGTGTGCAAGTTGGAGCGTGGAGCTGCAAAGCTTGGTAGACATGTTAATGGAGGACGGCCAAAAAAAGTAGAGGAAGTCTATAGGAGAGGAGTGAGGTGAGGTAATAAAGTAGAGTTGAAGAGGAAACAGATGAATAACTATGTTTGACCTCAGCTCCTCTGAGCTCATGTTGTACTACATGTGCTGATGTTCTTGTACATGTTTGCATGGCAACAGCCAAAGTCATCAGTCGCCACAAGTCGCATAAGGACAGTACATTCTGATTCGTCCTTTGTACACCAAAGCAGATGTTTGAAAAATGTGTAGTTTTAACCTCACAGTATCCGAGCGCGATATGTGCGGGAAATCACACTGCCGGCTTGTGGCCTGTTGTTACTCGGTGACCCTCTTTCTCTCTCTGCTGAAGAATGTTGTTTCTAGTGTGTAAAGGGTTGTTTAGATTCTTCTGATTCAAAGAGTGAGGGGAGGATAGAAATGAGATGAAAAGATACAAACAAGATGGTTTATGAGCAGTGTTTAGTAAAAGTGGGATGTACGTAAGCATTCAAGGATTTAGAGGTCTGGTGGTAGATCGTGTTTCAAAGGACTCGTGATCTGCTTTCTGTCTTCGTGGCATCATGGTCAAAGATAAAGGGCCACAGATTGGGGAATCCTTCGCTCCGAATATGCGTGTTGGTTTGTTTGTAAGTCAGCATTTCAGAACACTGCAGAGGAGGGTACCCCCAGTGGTGTTTTCTTTTGTCTGTGTGGGTAAACTCAGGGTTGCCGGTTGTGTGAGTAAAAGGGACCAGATGTTTCAGATGCATTTCAGCGTGACTCATCGCCAGCACAGGCCTGTTGCAGCTCTGCCTTACTCGTCCTAGTCATACAGAGCTCTGTCATCAGTTTCAGCACAGCAAATGTATATAGATTCTGATTTGATTGTATTTAGATTAGGTTGTCATGTAAACATCTGAATGAGAGAACTTGAGCCATAATTGAAAGAAGCACAAAAGTAGAGGGAATCAAATACTTGCCATTTAATTTCCTTTAAGTTTGGGTTCAGTATAATCTGATCTGGTGTGTCTGTGCATGCAGGCATACAACAGACATAATGTTTTTGGATTGTGTATTCACTGAATATCTCAAGGTTTGGTGCACACATACACTGACACTCTGATTTATATTTTGTCGTTTGGGTTATAAATTTTGCTGTGAGCTCAAATCATAAATATGTGACCATAAAATCTCAGGAAATCTCATTGCTCAGTCGTCTCTTATATATTCTCAGTAGGCTTGCATGTTTTATGAGACTGATCACACAACATTGGTGATCTTCAGTTGTCAGGATTGTGCTAGCTGTTTATCAAAGTGGATATTTGCTATGAGGCAATGTTAAAGTTAAGTTAAAGTTTATCTGGATCTCACAAGTTCAAGTGAAGCACACAGTGATTTCATTACATGCACACACAAACACATAATCCAATTTGAAGTGACAATTTCTGCTTTTGCGTTAATGAGGAAGAAGTCCTTGGAGAAAACCCACAGCAGCTCAGGGAGAACATGCAAATTCAACATGAAAATGGCCTGAATCAAGATACTCTTGTTCAAAGGCAATGCTAACCAGTGATAAGTGCTGTAGCATAGTAATATTTTTTCAAACATTTCCATTCACTTTTATTTTATCTTAAATATGTTTTATACAGATTTATATTAACACAAAAACGTCATTAAAGTATGATTCCTCCACCCCCTTTACATCGATGGGACTATGAAACAAATCTTTTCTCCAGACAAAGTAAGATGTGAATTGAGATGGAAGTCTAACTTTTGCTGTTACTGGAAAATGCACAGGCAGCAATAAATGATTGTTTCTGACAGATGTGGTGCCTCGGTTAAAGACCCAAGCGAGCTTCATGCTGATTTAGGCTCACCAATGTCTCTCACAGCAGATAGGATCTCTGAAAAGAAGCTGTTGAATTCTTGGCAGCTTTGTTTTTCAAAGGCTCATTACATGTTTAGATTTTTATTTAAGAGCAGTTGTTCTAAGGTTTAATTGGGCAGCTTAAACGGTTAGCTGCAAGTCAGTTGGCTGGTGCGCAGCCCAAAGATCAGGTTTCCAATGCATTTTGAAGTGTTTATGGATACTTGAATGCAAATGCCAGAACTGAGAGCAAAATAAGATCTATTAGGTTGTGTCACAAAAAGGACACTTCATACAAGAGATCTCTTGGCGTCAGTCAGAGCACAGTCACAATTCTAACTCGGCACTAAATGACTTGTTGTGATAGGTATCTTGTGTGTGGTTTTTTTTATTTGTTGGGTTTCACTGACTATTTATATATCAGGCTCCATTGAATTAAACAGGATAATTACAAACACCATGAAGTCGTCTGAAGTCAAGACGTTTACTGATATTGTAAAAATACTTTGTCTGTTTTGCAAACTGGGTTTAGGTCTGCACTTTTGAACAGTGAAAACCAGCATAAGAACTTTCTTTCTTGTTGTTATGGCACGTTATTCTTAATTGAGGTTGTTATTTCGGTCATTGGTCTTCTCTCAATTCTTGCTGCTGCAGATCAGAACTTTAGTTGAAGTGGTTTTGTGTTAAAACTTCTCTTCTCCTCAGTCTGTTAATGGGACTTACAAAGTAGAGGATGCAAGGGGGGTTTGATTTGATGCAGGTGTTCGCAGCAACAGTGCACCAACAGTGCCACGGCATGAGCGGGAATGGCATACGATGGCCTTCGGTGAGTGTATTTCAGGAAAATAATCTGTTGATTTTTGGGAAATGTTTGGCAGTAATAGTTGTTAAACCTTGAATGGATAACTGTAAATATTTGGAAGAACTCAGACCTAATGAGCAACAACAAATATTCTGTTGCTTTTCTTTTACTTGTGACATTTTATTTATTTGCTTCATGAGCTCATTGTTTTACCTCAGTCAGATTATGAGAGGAGGCCCAGCTATCAGCCCTCAGACTCTGAAGTGAAATAAAAGGCATATGTAACTTAGGAAGTTAATGACTGCAGTGAGACATATTTGGTCCAATATGTTCATTTTCCCCAATCCTCACAAAACAAACACTTAGAGTACCGCTGTGTCTAATGGGCATCACTACAGCCAAGTTGCAGCCAGGCCTTTGTCCTCGCCACTCCTCCACTTTGACCGCACCTACCCACCCGGAGCTAGTGTTTCTGCTTGGACATCTGTCCTGGGGTTGGCAGCCACAGATGTTGTTGACGGCTGTTAAGTTGAGAGGAAGTTCCAAGCACTCCAAAGTCCAAATGTTTCTTTTCTCATTTCCCTGTTTTGGTTTAGTTTTTTTTCCTCCAGATCTGAGAGAAGAGGCGGTATTCCTCTGGGAATGATAGGAACCAGATTTGTGTGGGCCTTCTTTTCTCGCAAAACAGAGAGCATGTGTATGGGTTTTTTTCTTTTAAATGGAGGCTGTTGTACATGTCGGATTCCACTGTACTTTAAAAAACGTACAGACATTAGAAACACACATGCACACCAAGTGGGTGACTCAAAGCATCATCCGATGCACAGCTGAGTTTAACTGAGACCTCCTGTATTCTGGAAATTGATACCATCTTGCACCACTTTTTTGCACTCTTGATCATCTGACTGACTATGGATGGATGGGAGTTCAGAGACAGTGTTAATGAACAGTCAATTCTTTCTCAAAGCACTTGTGATTACTGTTTTTTTGTTTTTTTTTAAAATGAAATTTGAAAGGGTGTAAAGTACAGTTTAAGGGTCTCACAACAAGCAGCGGTGACAGGTCGGTAAACAGCCTTGTTTATCCAGTTCAGCCCTTCGGTTTGGGAATCGAAGATGTTTTCTGCATTAAGCTGCTGTTGTTTGTGTTTTGCTTTTCCATCACTGTATTTCTTTAGTATCCTGGATCCATTACTGAAAGCATTACAGCATCCGAAAAAGATTTATCTTCTTTTTCTTTTTTCTCAAGGCCATGGCAGCTATCTCAGCCTGCAGAGAATTTTGGTTGGTCTTGATTATTCAGTTCTCTTCTCTCCAACACGTTTTTTTTCCCCGATGAGAGCTGTGTTTAATCCTGCTCATCCAGTCTGCTCTTTTTGGCCTCTGAGTGAGTGTGCCAGCTGAATATTTAAAGGTTCTCATTTCTAGAACCATGTGGTCAGTACTCGTGAGTTGTTTTAAGATTTTGGTAATGTCACATTAGCACATCTATTACATTTATTTCTACTAAAAAACAAGTTGTAAAGTGTTGTTTACAAAAACACAAATGTCTTGATCTTCTCACTGTTGTGTACTTCAATGTATGGTAAAGATTGAAAATGCTTGAGAACACGTAACGCATATCGCACAACCTCTCAAAGTAGATTTCACACAGAGAGTGCATGCACTTCTATTAGCTACTGGATTGCCACAGCAAGTCATTACTTCTTGTTTCTTAAAGCTGGCCAGGCTTGTATGCGGGATGTGAACTCAAGATCTCCCACTACGACTGGGGCAATATATTAATCCTGAATGCCACAAAGAAGCCTTAAACTCTAAAGCCAGTGAGGAAAAAATAAAGAAACAGCATGTCTTTATATGTGTTCTATTAGGCTACAATGTGCCATTACACTTTTGATGCTGCAATATTTTTTTCATCGGAAAAGTGAGCTCTCAAAGGTTGAAAAACACAGCTTTAGATCATTTAAATAGTTGTTATTAATTTAACCTCATCTCTTAGTAGAAGCATTTAACCTTTTAAAACCTTTTTTTCATGCAATCTTGCAGTTATTTCCTTTATGCATCATTGCTAACCAGCCTAATGATGATTACTTCTTATCAGCCAAATGAGTGGTAATTATCATCAGTACCCATAAAATCACTCAACAGTGTGCAGCAGTGTTGTTATGAACTTCCAACCCCGAGGAAATTCTGAACAACAAATCAATAGATCATGTAAATAAGAAAAGATGCTACCCGAATAGACTAAAATCTACCCTTTCAGTACACTTGCTTAACCTCTTCTACGAACAAAAGTACAACTCTCAAATACTCCGTTTATGATTGCTTTCTGCTGTCTCAAACCTTAAAGCCAAGCATGTCTGTCTCACACCTCAATCGAGGGGGCGAGTTGCTCTGACAAAGTAAGTCGTGGGACAGGATGTGGACCCGAGAAGTTCCTGTGTAATCATTGAAGAAATCTCACACAAAGTTCCAACTCTGTAAATGCTTTTGCGAGCCTCTGTGTGCTGCTCCTCACAGCTGAGAATGCAAACTGCTCTCAAATGGAGGTTGAGACTCTAATTGAGTGAGACAAGTGTTTACAATCTCAAATGTCAACCATAGCATTCTTTAAATCCTGGTAATTGTACACTTAGATACACCCGTTGGACAGTGCAGACACATCATCATATAAACACCTGTACATTTAGTCTCTGACAAGCAAGAACTTGGCAAAGGCCAGGTTTACATAGATACTGTCGATTGAGTGGAGATAAGGATGCACCGCTACAGATGTCTGTTACAAACAGCCACTCAAACAGCTGTGAGTAATTCTGATTAGCACTGTTGGCACAGTTTCGAAGGAAGGATGACTGTGAAATCAAATGCTGGTCATGATAGATTTTGAGAACTGAAGTTACTCCACATCAACCAACTGGACTATTTTTTTCAGATCTTTGCATACATTTAGCTGAAAGTAGAATTTTGCAAGACTTTGAGCCAAGCATTGAAAATTCAGCAAACCTGGTTCTGTCCATCTCTGCCTGTCTCAATACTACACCAACCAGCTGCTGGTGCTGGCTTTGTATTCACATTGGCGACATGATACTGGTATTAATATTCAGTTATAATTCTTTGCAAAACAGTGAAGTAGCGTATTTCTCAACTTGGCAAACTGTTTCTAGCACCGGCTGATCGCTACTCACACCGACCCTCCGGGCTCACACTGTAAACAATCAGGGATCTTTTATGGGTCATCAAACCGTGTGATTCATTTGACCTAACTTTGACAGTCTCCTGCTATATTAAAGCCCTAACCTACTAAGCCTCAGTCCATGTCTGTTCTTTAAGAGTCTTGGTTGTCTGATCTGGTGAGTCACACAGACTTCTTACACTAATAGCTTCCATCGGGCGGACTTGCCGGGACTGGCGCTTTGTGGTGATGAGGCAGCGGATTTTGTGGTAAAATTGGCAAAGTGTCTCCCTGGCGGGCATGTTGGGGGCGGGGTGGGGGGGTGGGGGGCAGTGGATGAACATTTGGGGCCCATCACCATCTCACACAACTACAAAGAATTGATTGGACTGGGGGTTGGGAGGCAGTGTGGGACTCAGGGATTAGATTGGTTGGAGGGCAACAAACATCGTGTGCAGCTGAGGTTTGTGAGGTTTGGGTTTCTATGCTGCCTTGCATATTCGCCCTTGAATTTTTACTGTTGGCTTAGTGTGTCCTAGCTGGTCCCAGGACCAAGTGCAGCTGGAACAAGAATGGGGCTTGAGACAGACACTTAACAGCACACATGCAAAACACACCAGACAACAGATGCACCAACAGACCTGTGTTCAAACAGAGGCTTTTAAACAAGGATTAAATGCAAATTAGACCTGGCTGTCACTTCATGTCGGACTGCATAACTTGAAACTCATA
>JAUESF010000080.1:7981071-7991802 GCA_032274765.1 Malacoctenus tetranemus
CTCCTCAGTGCACGACATGGATTCATAAGAGTTTAGCTTGGCCTCCAACTGTCGGTTCATTCAGTGTGTCAGGCTCGTGTGTTTTTGCATTGTGTGCGCGCTGCTCCACCGCAGCTGTGCTCAAGTCAACGCTGTTGTCTAGTGACAGCATGCTGGGCTGGGGGAAGGATTAAATGCTGCAGGTGTGTTTGAGGAAACCTTTGGCGTGCATTTGAGGAAGGAGTGAGTCACTCCTCATGGTCATCGTCCAGGACTGAGTCATCAGCATCTCATCTTTAAAGGGGGCTTTTACCCACACAATACCTCGCTCTGTCTGACATCAGCCGTACAGACGGTCAGCAAGGGCTCTCACACGAACAGGTCGTCGCTTTTCGACGTCCGTCTCCACCTGGCGGCTCTGTTTGCATCCAAATCTTTTCACCACTGTCTTGTTTTTTCTTCTTCTCCATTCGATCTCTTTTTCTCATCTGTCTCGCCGTCCCTTTTCTCCTTCATACGAGATTCAAACTTTACACACTGCAGCTTTATGAGTTACAGTAATAAACCTTGACAATATTTGGATAATCAGCGTATCTGTATTGTTGATCTGATGAAGATCCACTGAGCATTTCTGACCTAAATAAGTAATTTGGCACTCATGTGGTGAGTCTTAAAGCACTTTGCAATTTTTAATTTTGCTTTAACAGTTGTTCTTGTGCGGCCAAATAAATGCATTTCTCTTTGTAAGAACTAATTGTTCAAATCAAACATTGAAGGTCAGTAATTGATTATTTTGGTGTGAAGTCTGTCAAGCTCACAGAAAGTTTTCATCTCGGAAAAAGTACCTTGTATGAGACAAAAGCTGAGCACAGTCACGCTGTCAGTGAAGACGCTTTGAAAAAAGTGAAACATAAAACAAGCAGGGAGTTATTGAATGTTGACAGCGCCGAGGCAATGAGACCACAAAAGTCCCCCCTGTTAAAGTTTATAGTGTTTGAACTTTGGCTAGCGCTGCAACTTTGTGAGGCTAAAAGCTGTTTGGATCGTTGCGTCTGATAAATTCTCCTTTTCCTTGGATCGGCTGGCCACATTAAGTCTGGGCAGTGGGGTCACTCGGCATCTCACACTGGAAGGAGTGGTCTCGCCTGAGAGCCACTGGAGAGGGAGGCTGCATCTCCCAGCCACTTCTAAACACTGCAAACAGGAGACATCTTGTATGATTTGTTTTCGAGATGTTTCCATTGTGGCACAGAACCGCTCATGCAGAGCTGCAGCGCGCTCCCTTAGCATTCCTCCATGTCGCTTGGTGCCACAGCGCAGAGACTGCAAACATGGTGACAGAGTAGTCATCTTCAGTTTTTACTCTGTAAGATGACAATGTTTTTTTTAACCACAGTTTTAGTCAGCTGTATTTTCACACAGAACAAGAATGTCATGAAACTGGAAGCGAGATCCTTTTTCTTTTCTCAAATCAAAACAAGTTTGGTTTTTCTGCTGCTCCAGAAAAAAACCCGCCAGCATTCACATCAACAATGGCAGGGAGCTATTTTTGGTGCTAACCGACCCAGAAAGTATCCAGATTGTTTTAGACATGCTGAAATATACACGGCGTCATGCAGTGAAGCGTGTGCTGCAAGTCACAGTAGATACCTTCTGAAGAAATGAACGAGTTTGAACCTTTTTTAAAAGAACAAATAAATGAATAAACAAATTTATCTCACATTTGCATTTGTTTCTTTTTCTCATTTTCGGGGTGTTTCCTCGTCACACCTCTGCTGGGTTAAAGCCTGTTGGCCTAACTAACGATGCACCAGTGCCCTGACAGTCTAAGGCCTGTCCTTCCATCTACCTGGTCTATCTAAACCAGAGTTGCAGGGAGCTGAACCTGGATGACTTTAGATGAACATCTTGGATAACTGGTCTGTCACACACGCAGAACAACCATCCTTCACAGGCATTTTCAAAAATCAAGAAGAAAGTCACATAAAAACTGACTCCTGCACAGGGAGAACATGCAAACCACATTCAGAGAGCCTCCGAGTCCAGAATCAAACCCAGATTGCATTAGGTGAGAATGCAAACAGTTCCACCACCATGCAGCTCTCTTTCGGAACTAATTCTTTAAAAAAAAAAAAAAAAAAAGGTCCTTATTTCAAGCAGATGCACTAAATTCTTAACAAATGTTTTAACAAGTTCCACGTTTCCTCGTCCTCCCACTCATCGTTTCCTCTCTGTATTGTGTCTCAGGCTGCCGAGCTCGCGCCAGCGCTGCAGGCCGACATGGAAGTGAAGGAGGCCATCCAGGGTGCCATCCACGGTGAAAACGGCGAGGTCGTCCAGATTGTGACCTCGGTGGCCACCTGAGAGTCCATCTGGCCCAGCAGAACAGCAGAGCACAACTCTGCCCTCCGACACGGCCAGGCCAGTCTCGGCGGAACGTCCGAGGTCAACAAATACATGCAGTCTGACAAGCAATCAAGTTAGAAAGTCTTATAACAAACACTGAAGGTCACTGATGAAACAGATGGAAGAAGTGTTTTTCTCTTTCTCAGTCTTTTTCTTTGCAAACTCCTCGATTCGTTGCCAACCAGATGTTGCAATGTGGAAATGTTCACAGAGAACTAGAAAAGACCACGATGCTCCAAAATCAACTGTGGTCCTTCTGGTGTTTTCCTCAGCAGAAGGACCTGGCTGGCCGCACAACACACACTGGGATTATTGTCTATCCAGGGAGGGTGCTGCTCATGCAGGCCGTCACTCTGCCACTTCATCAGCACAAAGCACTTGTTTACATCAGCTATGGAAAATAGCGTGGCTATTTGGACTCGAGCTGCCTCGCTAACCCCAAAACCCCCGTGAGGGTTTGCAGCAGCCACGAATCCCACCTCAAACGAGCAGCACTTGGCTCGTTTTTTTCCCATCGCTTCTTGTCACCGTAGATTCCGGTGGAAAGTAGATTTAACCGAGGACGGCTACTCACGGACCTGATTAATTTGATTTCCTGTCGCTCGCCATGATTCGATCCATACTGTGTCTCCCGGCTGTGAGCCCCGCCTTCTTTTACTTTGCCCGGCTTGTTTTCATATTGCTTCAGATGCACAGCTTTGTTTGTTTGTTTGGTTTGATTTATCTCGATGTATCATGCAAAAATTTGTGGGGAGCTTTAATTTTGGAGGTAGGAGACCATGAAATAGAAGAGATGGTGCCAGCGGTAGACAGTACAAGTATCTTCTAGACTGCCAGGGAAGCCCTGAAGTTGTTTATTTTGCCCCGTTTTGTCTCTGTGACTGATACATCCATGCGAATAAAATGTTTGTGGCTGACATAAAACTGTGCTTCCTTTTGGGTTTATTTCTGCATTTATTTTTTACGTCCATCAATCGTGGTCATCAAAGTGTCTTCAAAGATTTTCTCGACATGACTTTGGTTTCATCCTCTCCAACGTGACAGTTGATTAGAGTCTATATTTATAGTTCTGGTTTGAGGTTGTTTTTTATGTCGAGTTTTTTGGTTCACTTGTTTTGAGTAAACATGAATCATGTCAATTTTAGTAACCATATGATTTGGCTACTGTATCGTCAGCAACCCCAACACGTTGGTGGCAAAAATAATTTTGTTCCTCCGATTTCAATTTTTATTTAGTGCATGTTAAACTTTATGGAGTACATTGTACTTGTCTCAAATAGGATATAATTACTTTAACCAATAGCATCGTGGCTTTTCCTCAGAGGTTCTCACTCCACATTCCAAAAACATGCAAATAAGGGCAGTTGGTGGCTCCAAATTGTTTTCAGGTATGAATGTGCTTGTTTGTATTTCCCTGTGATGGACTGACCAACTGTTCAGGGTGAACTTACACGACCCTTTAGATGGAAAAGCAGTAAAGAAGTTGAACTGATGGAAAAGTGCCACAAGTGAGATGGGCTTTGGAAGTTGTTTTATACTTTCTGGTCTCGATTTGTTCAACAACACTTAACAACATGGAGATTACGAAGCACAAGATTGGCTGGATTCTTTAGGTTAAAACTGTTTAGATGCTGTCCTGATGATGAATGTCTTTCTCGTCAGGGAGAGGAACGAGATAAGCGGGATGCTCTTGGGATGTGTGTTGGTTTCCCATGCTCAGTGTGATGTAATCGTATACTTTGGAGTGAGGATCAGAACCAGGCGACAAAGTGAACTTGATAAAACAACATTCATGGTCTTGGCTGCTTCCCTGTGTTTCTCTTTGGTCTGTTGTTGCTGTCTCTGACCTCTTTTTACACTGCTCCTTCATCTCGCCCATTCTCCTCTCTGCCTCCCCGACGTATTCCCCTTCTCCCACTCGCCCACTCCCACTTGTGTTTTCCTATTTCTCCCTTGGAGGTCATATTAAAGTCCATTTACTCCCCTTTGAAATTACACACTGAGCTGGGCTAAAGTTTCGTGGGATAGTCTGGTGGCTCCGTAGCTCGCTGTAGCTGGGTTCAGAGGTGAGCCCCGCCCCCAGCGAGCCCTCCATTAAATCTCAGACTTGGACGGGAACAGACCTTGCTCCTCACTTTTACAGTCCTGGGCTCCATCCAGGAGCTGGCGTGGGTACTATAGCAACGGGCCGCGCTCACAAGCTGCCTCCGAGATAACCTGCTGAAAAACGGGGGTGACTGACGGATGGAGAGATGAGATGAGATTGTTTGGAAGCAGAGTGCATGTTTGGAGAGAAGGAGCAGAGTGATGGACAGAAACCAGGCGGCGCAGCTCTCTGCTTCCCCCTCAAGCAGTGGCAGCTCTGCTGGCATCGGCTGCAACATGCAAGGATCTAACTCATCTGCACTTTTCCTCTTGCAGAGACTTTTAACAAGCCTGGTGGAGTCAAACCAGGATGTGCAAAGAAGAGTGAACGCATTGCTCGGATCAAGACGTCCCTCGAGATTCATAAATCAGGAGATGCTAATCTTGGGGAAACAAAGCTACAAACACACGATATTTATTGGTTATGGGTCAGCGGTCAGATTTCACCAGTGTTGCGATGTCACAGTAGATAAAATGCACACTTCTTTCTCACTTACAGCGTAGTCCAACAGGTCATGAGTCGGGTGTACAAACACCGCCACCAGACGAATATCCCAGCAAGCATTTTTTCTGTTTCATGTGGGAGATAGAAGACACAAGATGTATTTTCATCGAGGACATTCAAATAATGACTCATTCCGATTTCTTTGTTTTCTTCATTCATCAGTAAGAATTAAGTTACACCCAAGATCATTCAGTGTTGTGAGCAGTGGTTCCCACGAATGCCCCCAAAAAGGTGATAGAAAACATTTCAGTGAGACCAAACACCCATTCTGTACACAAGTAGGAGCCTTAAAAGGAGCAAGCAGGAGCCTTTTCCAAGGTTTAATCTATTAGGAGGCTTAAAGATCATCAAGGTCCATCAGGAAGTGGTGGTTAGATAAACTATGGCATGATGGGGTGTCACTGTCTGAGTATTTCATGGAAAACATTACCAGTGTACTACTTACAAAACATCAAAAGCAAAACTGTTGTTGTTGTTCTTGTACTTTTCCGTTGTAATTTTCCATTTCTGGTTATGCAACCAATTGTGGACAGTTAATGATTGTTACAATTTGTTCAAAGGTCACATGGTTACACTTAACTTCTGTATTGGGATTTATCTGCATTGTACAAAAGTGCACCCGCAAATCCTGATGAGATGTAAAATGCGAATGCTGTAATTATTTCCTGAATTCATGTGTTTTTGTATCTTCATGTTCTGGACTTACTGGTCCACTCTGAACTAAATCGAACCGCCATTATCTCATCCCTTCTACGTGGAGGACGCGGATTCGAATCCCAGCGTCGACAGTGATGACTTGCTATCGTGACCTTAGCCATAAAGGGATAGCGGCACACAAGCACTGACACACCAAACACACTCACGTTTTACCGGTAATTGGCTCACATTTGTCACCTTGAAACATCTATCTGGATGAGACTCGTCCATTTTTAGGTTGTTTCGACTGACGCTTTATGGACACGGGTGATAACCGAGTCGGAGTGAGGAGGGAATCCCTCGTCTCGCGCAAGAAGCGTTAAAAACAAGCCCTGAGAGGAGCGGGGTGCAGCGCTGCGGCTGCCCGGATGGGAGGTTCTCCTTCAGCTTGGGGAGCAGATGTGGGAGAGAGGAGGGGTGCGGGAACATCGCGCTTCCTCAACCACCAGTTTCCTGCTAACAAACCATCCCGCTGCCGGCTCGGACCTCCGCCTGGATGCGCTCCGTCTCAGGTGAGTGGCGTTCGCTTGGTCCGCGTTCGCGCCGAGACGCGCACGACGTCGACGTCCAGAAGGTAAAACGCCGACGTGATGACGTATAAGCGTGTTGCTAATTTTGTGGCGACGTGCGAAGAAGTGCGCGCGCGCGCACCCCGCAGTTCTCCTCGCGCCACCTGTTTGACGTTAGCTTTTAAAGTCGTGTGTTTGCAGTAATGTCGAGTGTGGCGGCTTGTGTTTTGAATGGTTCAGAGTGTACGGTGGACCTCAGCTGACAGCCAGTCAACGTGTGACGGTGCGAGATGGGACAGGTGCGCCGCGCCAAGCATCAGTCACCTCCGATCATTTCAACGGCCCAACACTGTTTTTATGAAGAGCAGTGCACTTTCAGAGTGAGTCCGTGCACCCTGTCACAGGAAATAAGCTGCAGACTTCACCTTATGCAACCTCACAGAGCAGGTGGTCCTCTTTTGCAAAACCACTTCCTGCGTCAGGGGCAGAGCTACCACAGTGGCAGATGGGGGCACCCCCCACCTGAGTTGCCAACTCCAAATAGCCAAGGTGACATGCTGAACCTTGGCACTAAGTGAAGGAGCCTTCATAAAAAACTGAAGAAAGATAAAGTAGACACACTTGTTGACCAAGAAAGGTCAAAAGTCTCCTAAGCTTGGTGAGAAGTCAGTGGCAGCCCGACAACAAAAGCATGTATGTTATTGTGCCACTCACAGTCTGGACATTGATTATGTGAAGGAGATATTAGCAGGATTTGTTCTGTGTGTTGTGGCTAATTTGCAAGAAACCATCTCTCAGATGACTCGGAGGCCTCGGCTTCCTCATGAACCACAATACCATCATATCCTATATGCTGGTACTAAGTGTGTGACCCAGAGGCATGCAGCCACTGAGCTCGATGGTCTGTTTTCGCAAGTGGCTGTAACACGTTTTATGACCATCGAATGCCATAATGAGAAAATGTTCTTTTGTTAATTATTGAGGGCTTGCTGTTTACTGCAAGCTGTAAGAAACTTTATAGGAACAACATGTCCATGTAACAGCATTCATGGGAAGGCTTCCATACCATACAGTGTATTTGTAGATCGACATTGAGTTTTTTGTGGTATTTGCAGCTGATTTACTGAAATACCTGAACAGCTTGTGACACAGTATCTTTGACAGATTCTGTTACACAGTGTTGTTTTAACTGTACGGGTCAGAGATGAGAATGTACGTATCTCAAAGCATAAGCTTGTTCACACTTTGTGAGTTTCAAACGCGCCAGGATTGTCCTTTGTTTCCTGAGACGTGAGGGACTGAACGAGGTCGGCCTCCCTTGAGCCGAGGCCAAGTCTGATTCCATGGGAGAACGACTCCTTGTTTGTTAACACCAGAAAGCTCTCACATGATGAAGGGAAACTTCAAAAAATATGTTTTTCCATTGAGTTGAAGTGGTGTAAGTACTCTGAGGAGTCTGCTTGATTTACCTCCTCTTATCTTTGTTATGGTTAGAAATATGATTATGCCAGATGTGGCATGTCGTGCATGGCTTTGTCTGGAGCCGTAAACGGCTGATATCTCGAAGCATGATTTCCTCTGGTCCGGGCGTACCAGGAGGTCAGCCCAGGAAAACAGGGACTTGGAGGTTTGCGGAGCTGTTGAGCACCAGTGTCTGACACCGCATTCCACCATCTCTGGTTATATTCACACATCAACCCATCAAGATTCCCACAGTATCGTTGGGTGCGTAAGTGTGTGTGTGGCTGACAGCGTCGCAATAAATTACTCTGTTTGTGTGTATGCAAGGGAGTGAGATGTTTTCAAAGTGTTTATTAGACTTTTTTGTAGGTGAGCTGTTCTAGGTGTTTTAACATAGACCAGAACATCCCTGTGTGTGCTGTAAATCTGCGGATATGCCCTTTAAACACACTCCCAGGATTAGTCATTCGCTTGCTTGCCTAATACCAGTCTGCACGCGACAGACCCACACCAAAGTCATCTGAGGACGCCATAGACCCCTTGCTTAGATGGAACCCAAAGACATAACGAGTTTTCACATGTGGAGGGATCAACAGGAGTGGTCTGATTCAGCATGTATGACTCAAGTGTTAGTGGGAGATACGTATCTTTTTCTGACACAGGAGTGGAGCTGTGGGGGGATCGAGAGGAATCCTGGAAGGAGAAAATATGTGGAGACAGATTTTTATTGGTGTGAAAGAATTGCACAAGTAGTTAGGGAATAGGAGGACAGCAAAACTCCATTTTGTGCTCCAGCTGGGCAAAAAAACTAACCTGTGTGTTTACCAGTGACAACACATGTTGATTCTGCTTAACAATTGACAGATGTGGAGCACAGACATTCGTTTTGTAACGACTGATCAGCCATTGCATTTCCCAGCCACGGTAATTTCAGCTGATTAAAATTTCAGAGCCGCAAAGTCATCACTGCATCGATTGAGTGGGATTAAATTTTTCACGGTCGAGTAAAGAGTGAAAATGAGAAGAGAGATAGAAAGAAGAGAGAGAGTCATGGAGAAACGCGTCTTATTCCTGATGTTGAAATATGACTCCAAAATGTACAAAATGAGCAAGCTTAAAATGTCTGATTCTGTTGTGTTACAACTTCTGTCACTCTTCAATCTTATTGTGGATCCAGTAAGTGAAGAGAGATTGATTACTATAGGTCAGAGAAGCACGACCCAATGTGTGACTCTTCTATGTGCGGTTTTCATAAACACGAATATTCAGCACACGAAGAACGCCAACTATGGTGTTGGTGACCTGTTTACAGACATTCCGTGTTTCTCCTGTCAATTTTGAGGATAGTTTTGATTTTGGCCAAATCCTTGTGGTCTTCCAAGAAACAAGCCAGACAGAAATGTACATGGAGCATCTTTTCTGGAGGCAGGACTCGGATGCAGTTGCGAGAATTGTGTCCATTCATGCTGAACCAACAAAGAGCACCTCCAGTGGCCATGAAATCTGTACAATGCTCCCTCTTCAGGCAGGGTTTGCTTTGGTGTGGACGCATGGCAGTCTCCCTTTCTTGATGTGTAAAGCTCATGCTAAGGTAACACAAACACATCGGCTCTTAGTTTTCGATGATTGTACAATAATAAATCTCATATTCAGTTTTAATGAATAGAGCCTCTCAATATTAGCCCTCGTAAAACCAAAAGATTCATGTTTCATTTTGTTTTGATTGGTCGTCAAAGGCAAAGTTGAGATTTATTCAAATCACATTGTTGAAACGGAACAAAGTCCGAAGAGTTGGTTTCCTCCACTTTTCAGTCAAGTCTGAAACACACTGTTCATTTTCTCAGCACTTTCATGCCTTTCTTTCCCTTGTCACTTCATGTCTGTCCCAAAGTTTTCTTTAATGAACCAAAGAGAGACTGTGGCAAAACCCAAAAAAGACCCAGAGGAAACTAGAAGCAGACCCTCCTTCAATTTCTCACAGTCAAATAAATCACGATGGCGTGTTTTATCTGGAAAACACAAGAAGGATGTGATGTTGAAGCTCGCACTTCAGGCTGTCTTTTGGCTCACACTCTTGGTATTCAGATCCAGTTAGGGTCTGGATTTGCACGTCGTGCAGTGGTTAAAGGTTGTGCACGTTATGATGCAAGTGGAGAGGGGTAGTTGGGGGGGGTGATAGTGGAGAAAAGGCTGGATGCTCCATTGCCTTCCAGCACTTACAATTACTTTTGTAATCGGTGTCAAACGAGAGCCTTTTTATTGGAAGGATGCGCCCTGCCCCGACCACTCAGCTCCATCATATTCGGCCAAGGGAAATTAGGTGAATGTTGTTGCACCCAGCTGTGTTTTGGCCCAACGACCACTTTTTTTTTTTTTTTGCAATTACAGACCGAAAGACAAGATCGGGAAACACCCAAAGGCCGTGTTGTCACTGCTGAGTAACGTGATGAAGTGAGTGTGGCTGGCAGTGGCCCTCAGAAGGCCCAGGGAGAAATCACATGTAAACTTTGAAGGATTAACAAAACTCGAGAGCCTGAACTCAGTGAACTCGCGCGACGGCGCACAATGTCAGAGGCAGCCAGTTTGTCGTGAGGGCAAATGTCAGGATGAGATAGCCACATAAAGTTCTGCCAAAATGATGTACATTAAGGCCACATACTGTTTGTATATCTGCAATCTGTGACAAAAAAATGCATTGGATATCTCCCCAGGAAGCATAAAGTTTATATAATGTTGACCAAACTGGCCTGTGTGCAAGTGCAGTGTTTAATATCAGTGGCGTATGGCTCGGTTTAAGGAATCGGGTGTTTGTTACTGTTGTTGTGTGTGTGTCAGTGTGAGTGTGTATGTAGGTCAAGAGAGAGCAAGATTTTTGGGGCTAATTCTCCACCATCTGGTTCAGCTCTTCACTATCACGTGATCAGCGGGTAACCGAGTTTGATTACAACACACACACACACGCACGCACGCACGCACGCACGCACGCACGCACGCACGCACGCATGCACGCACGCACGCACGCACGCACAC
>JAUESF010000080.1:8010841-8024464 GCA_032274765.1 Malacoctenus tetranemus
GTGCGTGCGTGCGTGCGTGCGTGCGTGCGTGCGTGCGTGCGTGCGTGCGTGCGTGCGTGCGTGTGTGTATTTTCACTATTTGCTGGGGTTAAACAGACAACACATCTCTGACCCTGTCCTCCTTTTTAAAAGCGATCACACTTGCAGCAGCTGTAAAAGGTCACGGCTGGATATTGGTTGACCTTGATCTGGGTCTGTTTAACCACAGTTTGTTTTTTTTGAGCAAAAGGTGTTTACTAAAGTATATTAGACAGTGGAGCTGAATTTTGAGGGTGAAACTCTGAGGAAAATATGAATTATGAAGACTGCACATTAATTAAAGAGATGACCATCTGTGGTTATTGACCATGTGCAAAATACTGGACATATTTGAGAGTGAACTGCAGCGTTTAGTTCGCCTGCTATGGTTGTTTTGGACCAGTAAAGGAACAATACGGTCTCTATTCTCCTTCCGCTGGAATTTGGAGTCAGGTTGGTGGCTCAGGAAGATCCAATCATTCCATTGTTATCGAGCAGAGCGACGGTGATGTAGTTGTCCTTGAAGACAGAAGGAGGAATGAGTGCACCTGGAGCAGAGCACTCTCATTCCACAGCAACAGTGGGTCCAGTGGCCTGTTGCAGTTTTAACAAATGTTCCTGGTGCAGTACGACAGTGTGTTATGTAAGAGGTAGAGGTAGCCCCCGAGGGATCAATATCTGCCAGTGCAAAAATATTCACGGCATAATGCTGAGGCTGGATGGGTGAGTGAGTGCAGTATGTTTGTCATCTTTCAAAATTTGGAATAACGATTCACCGAAGCAAATATTTGGAGCGCATTCATGCCAGATGAACTTTTTTACATGAAGCAGAGCAAGGAGAATGGAAAAAAATAGGAAACACAGATGAAAGCGGCTTCAACAGAGACACTACTGTGGGCTTTTTTTTGTTGTAACTGTTTAGAATTAAGTGTGGATATCCATTTCCTCATCATTCACACAAAGACTTGGGCAGCCACATAGTTTTCTGCTGCAGGCCAGTAGAGTGAGTTCGAGGTAAATGTCTGCACACATGGGTGTGAAGTAATGAAAGAATGGAAAATGTCATTTAACTCAACATAGCTTGCCTCCCGTCTCCAGCTGGCTTGAAGGCTGATGCATATAAATGTCGACGTATGCAATTAAACTGAAAGAGCATTTCACCTTCAAATATTTTGTTCCTTTCTCTTTTGTCTGCGGCACGGCTTACACCGGGGCTGTCAGTTACTTTGACAGCGTGATTTGTGACGGAGGCGGCTGGTGACAGGAGGCTGTTTTGAGGGAACAGAGGAAGGGGGTGGTCATGTGGGAGACAACTAGACTGGAACTGAATCCTTATTCTCTCACAGTTGTGGGTTTGGCTGAACACTGGACCTCAGTTTCATACTCTGACATCATCTGTTCAGGGAAATAAAGCGACAACAACCCCAGAGTGTTTGTTATAATGAAATCAATCAGATTAATAAATCGTGTGTAATGTTGCCTCCATCATGCCCGTAACTTAGCTTCTCCTGCCAGGTTCCTCTCTTGTGAGCCGAAAAACACCAGGATGTGTCCACAGTGCCGCCGGTTGTTAAGGAGTTTATGGTCATCTCAAGGCTCGGCCTTCACTAATGAATGACACGCTCATTATATTGGTCTTGTGAATATGCATGTACAGAAAGGAATGTGAAACAAATCAGCAGTGTTGTATTAAGTGAATCACCACATTAATGACACTCATTCACCAGTAATAAACTAATAATTGAACAAGTGAGTGAATCAATTGTTTCGGACAACCCCTTGTTCTGAAAGATGAACAAGTAAATAATAAAATCGATACATGTAGCGACCTCGTTTGTTAATAATCATACAGACCTAAATGAATGAGACCATTGGTCATCCAAATGTCACATGAGGGTCTTTCCTCAGTTCACCAAGTTATTTGGTGTTTTAGAAACCAGCAAGACAACTCAAGTACATCAAAAAGTACCTTGAATGAAATACTAGTTTACCGTACCCTTTTGTCTGGCTTTAATCTTTGTTAGCCTTGTGTGCTGCAAACGATCACAGGCCAACGTTAAGCTCATAGATTTGACTCTAACCTTCAAGTGTGTGTGTACATTAGTAGAGTCAGGGAAAAAAATTGCCGGCTGTTTAAAAAGGAGAAAGGAAATGAACAACACAGCAGTGTAATCAGGATTACTGTCGGTTTGCATCGTAGCAGTTTGTTGAAAGTCAGGCTTCTTGGAAAACGCATGAAGAAACAGTGGTGAGAGGTGTCCTCTGGGCCCGTTTACAAAGGCAGCAGTGGAGCGCAATCAGTGATCTTTAATCGAGCACACATGCATGTGCATATTTGTAGGTGTTTTTCTCGAACTTCTCCCACTGTGTTGATCATGATTAACTCTCTCAAGTTTCAGGGTTGAGAAAGTTTGATTTCAAAACATGTAGCGTGTGTTTGTGTGTGTCCTTGGTGAACTTTCTCTCTCTGTCTCTTCGTATGTACTTGCCCAGCTGCCACTCCATCTACACATTTGCTGTAAGCATGTATCCACGAATGTGTGTTTTTATCTGTGGTACCAAGAGTTTGGTAACACTGACATCAGATCCAGTAACAGCCTGTGGCGAAGCGTCGGGTTGGTGGAAAATGAGGACTTGTAATATCAAAGTCAGGGTGTGTTTTGATTTGAGTTGGACATTTTTCAAGGACGTCAAAACTGTCACAATTAAGCACTTGTATCCATTGCAGAAACGCTGAGTTCATTCCAGCTCGCAATTACAGGTGATCTGTTGACGCTGGTAAAAGAATTGAAAGGAAAATAGCGATGTCACACAACCAAAAATCTGGTGATGGATGCCAGTATTGATCTTTACATCAAATTTGATACCACAGCAGAAAGTCAATGAAATCAAAGTCATAAATCCTTAAATCCATCTGCAGACACATGCATTTGCATGCATGTTATGTTTTGACAGATCGACCGAATCCTGAGCAGCGTCCAGCTCTGTAAGCTGTTAATGCCTCAACTATTCCCAACCATTTCAACTATTCCCTCCTTTTCACCAAAACGATCTGTGACAGTGTTTACATCCAGGCATTTGGTTGTCTTTAACTTGTCCCTGACCATCTGACTCTGCAGCAGAATATCACAATGCATCCCTGCTGGTATTTTTCCTCTCCACACGTCACAGTGATCCTGCAGCTGCACCTTTACTCACCTTGACAGGCTGCTGGTGTTTGTCCAGTATTTCCACTTTCTACTTTGTCTGTGTCCCTGCAGAACTGACATTTATTGTACTTTGAAACGAACACGTTGATAGACTTTATAAAATAAATAAAAGTTACACAATACTCTACCTGATCAACTCTTTTAGGAAGGTATATTTTTTAAGTTTGAATTGCAGTGAAGACCTTGGAATATAGTACCTATATGCATTCTTTGCTGTGCTCTTTGCTTGTGTTCATAGGCAGGTATCTGTGAGTGAGAGTGGTGACGGGCTTTCAGTGACATATCTAAACAGACCTCACATTAAGGCCTCAGCACTCATCAGAGGTGCATCTCCCAGACAGGCTGAAGTGTCATTCTTTGAAGAATATGACACTCAATGCAATAACATAAATCCCTTTCCATGTTGTTATTACAGTATTGTTTGGAGTATCGGGGCGCTGCACATGGAAGCTATTACCCTGAGGGCTTAGGAGTGCTTTTCCATAGAGAAAAATGGGGGGATGGTGTGGACCATCTATACACTATACGAAAGGCTCTCCCCTCTGAAACCTCCTGTCTTCTCTGTGGTGTTGGGGTAGGCCGAGTTTCCTGTTGAGGCAAACCACGAAGAGTGTGAAACCTGGCCCGCAAGAAATTATATGTCGTCCTCAACGAGAACGCTATTTTAAAGCCTGTTGAAGGATGGTGTTGTTTTGGATTATTTCCTGAGTCTTGTGCTGCATTCAAACTTCTGTCTTTTTCGTCATTACCACCAAGGCAACCTCAGTCCATAGACAAGTGAAGTCATTTACTTTCTGTCTCTTGACGTCACCTTTCCATCCAGAGGAGGACTTCTCAGTTAGAGTGCAATCCAGCCTTTCTGTGATGGAACATCAACGATCACTTGCCTCCCAATTAAGGACCACGTGTGCTCCTCCTTGCCCAGCTTTGCCCGGCTGCTGGAAACAGTGGTCCAGGCTCGGCAAGCCTGTGACAGAGAGGGGAGTCTTAGGAGGACCATCTGGCCTCCATCAGAAGTGGGTAAACAGAGCCAGATCCTACATGGAGCAGTACAGCCAGGGCTTGGCTCCCACCCACCGTCACAAAAGACTCGGGCAATGGCTCAACATGCAAAACGATGTGCATGTTGTCAATAACTCAAACCGTGTGCAAAAATGCAAATCTGTTCGAAACTTGCTGTGCACACACTCAGCCTTGTGTCACTCTGATGGCGTCCTCCAGGAGTACAGAGGACTTTAAATTCTTCTGCATGGCGGAGTAAAATGTGGTCTTTTTCCTCCTTCTTTTCATGATGTCTTGCATTTCTGGCGAGAGTCATTATTACCTTGTCTCACACTTACTGCTTTTTACCAGGTGCTGGAAAGTTATTTCAAGCTCTCATCAAGAAGTGACTGTACTTCCCTTGAAAACGGGTTGGGGAAGAAATCTGTTGGTTGCACTTGAAGCTCATATTAATATTAATATGGTGCTTTTGTGCAGTCAACACAAGAAAAAGGCAAGATAAGTTGCACACTCTTTTCCTCCGTTACAGCACTATGTGACATGCCCATATACGAAAGCCTTCACTCTCATGAACTTTTTGCACCCAGTGCGTACGCCTGTCTCGACAGTTGATTTAATGCTGCTAACTTGGAATTTCTCTATTGGGTGTCTCCACCTGGATCTCTGTGGAGCTTAGATTAAGCTGTGTGCTTATATATTTTTTTTTTTTAAAAAAAGGACGCTCAAGAAGAATGAAGTAAAATAGCAAGTTTCCACATGTGTTTGGATCAAACTGTTCAGACTTCTTGAGTCTGTCGTGACAAAAACAACAGCCTTGTTCTCTCAGCTGCCAGTTGGCACTCTATAGTCTTCACCACCAGCATACATTAGTGTAAATGCACTTTGATATCATGGTCCAGTGTCAATGTTGACTATCATGGACCTCATTTGGACTTACGCTCTGCTAGGCCTGACTGCTTCACTGGTGTTTTATGAACTCCACACTTTTTTTCCTTTGCATCTTTATTGGGTTTATTTCTGTGTTTCAAATGGAGAAATTAACTGGCCAGGCCTTGCACTCACTGATCATTTGATCTCTGGTTCTAAGTGGTGATCAGCCTTGGAAGGAGGACCGGTGGTCATAAAGAAACTCTCGACTCCACGTCCTGTTTCTGGACAGATTTATTGTAATAATCAGGTTGTGAGCGGTCATGGCAAGGGCAGCTACATGTGGAAATATGCCCCGGTAATAATGATAATAGGCCTCTTTAATAAACACCGACATGCAGCGAAGTCTGTCGGTTTGAGGAGGAACCCCAGTGGTCCGTGTTGCCGACATCATCAGTGCTCCACAGTGGGAAATGGCGGATGGTTTAGATTGTGGAGCTGAGGTTCCCCTCTGCAGTAATGCTGCTCCATCGGGAGCCTGATTCCAGACACTGGAAATAGTTTGAGCTTCTCGGCAGACTGAAGCCCTGCCGGCCTCTACTTGTCCCTCTGCTGCTTTGGATTTTATGAACCTCGAGTCAGACTGCTTCAATCTTCACAGTAATATGCAACTGGAAAGCATAACCACTACATAACACTGCGTAACTGGATTTATTTATGTCTTTGAATACCAGCCTATATTGAAAAGCTCAAGTCAAGTGAAAAGCTAAGTCTGCTCCATCAAAGTCTCTCCTGTTTCTGTGGTTTTTGTGTATGGAGTTGCTGCTGATTGCATTGAAGCTTGCACTATGCAGCATGAGTGTGGTGTTGATGTAAGGTAATTCTGTAAAAACCCACATAATGCTCCTCAACAATGCTATTTTTTTCTTTCCTTTTAACTTTTATTGCCGTGTTTTTAAAATCCTCACTCTCTGCTGTGTCTGGCACTTGCTTTGCAAGGGGTTAGTGAAAACCATAAGGAGGAACATGTTGACATTTTCGTATACTTTCACAAGAGTTCAGCACTTGAACCACTTGCTCACTGTTGAGGTTAGTTTTGTTGAAAAAAGAGAGAAAAAATATTTTTGAAATTCACACCTTTAGATGCTGCACTGTAAAAAAAATCAAGTATTTTTTTCTAATAAAAGTTGAAATAAATTTCATCATACTTCATATGAGACACAGTCACTCAAAAAGTGAATTTTTCAGCTTATTTCAAGACCTCCTAACTTGTAGGGCTAATTTGAGATATAAAAGTATAGCTTGTTAAAATTCTTTATTTGGAGATATCTTTTGAGCTTATTCTAGAAGAGATATTTTTTGAGTGTCTGTTCCAGTAAATTAAAGTCCATTGACTCTCTCTGTTGTCTTGTGGAATGTTGTGCCCTCCCTGTCCTTTCTCGTCCTGTCTGTACCCAATGAAAGAAATGCAGATGATGAGTTAAATGAAAGCTTTATTCCAGACAGTTGTCATTTCCACTTTGAATTCAGTATTTCACATTGAAACAGAAATCCAGAACAAGTGCTGACAATTCAGATCGGGAGTAAAGGAAAGGTGAAATGTGCAGCAGAGACATGGAAACAGAGACACTAATGCAAGAGAAATGCTGTCTGGCCATCAATATGTGCCTATTGATATGTCCACATACATCCCTGTGTGTTTTTCATTTTTTTGGTGCTGTGGGGATTCCATTACCTTTTAGCAGGGAGAGCATTATGCTCCTTATGAGCACCATGTGTCTGTCTTCCCGGTGTACATGGGAAACGTTTATTAGATCTTGCCTGCTGAAAATGAAGGCTGCACCACATGTAGGTTTGTCGTTTGAAATTGACCAAAACTGAGACTGCCAGTGGGACTGCGTTCAAGCATGTGAAAATTCACTCCCATTGCAAGCCAGTCTATACAATACCCAGTGCCTACGATACATGCACCCATGGATGTCTTCGGTTAGGTGAGGTTGATTATTGTTTTTTATCAAGAACAGATGCATCAGCAAGGATTAGGATTTGGCTGTGCCTCAAGACAGATCCAGATAAAATCTGCTTGATTTTAGACACAAAGTCGTATGTTTCTCATGAGGTGTGTACCTTTACTTAACCCCAGCTCAAATTGGGTCATTTTATGCCCTTTTAGCCCAGTAGTACCAAATAAGATGGCAGGAAAATGTGGCAGTGAAAAACCAGTTGCTATTTTTAGTAACTTTCACAAATACTTCTCTTCCTCCAAAACTAACTCTGGTGTTTTTACAGCAATCACAAAGTATACCAATTAATGGATCTGATTCATGCATACTAAAGTTTACATGTGCTTGAGTAGGATTTGGGAAATCTGTGAAATTCTGAGAATGCCTTTCTGCTTTACAATTAACAAAATCGCTGCCGTGGTCATTCTCAGTCAGTGCATTAAGGCACCTGACTCATGCACAAGTGCAAAGTATGATACAAAAAATAAACTTCATGTACTTGAAATGATGTGGGGAATAAACAAAGAACGCAATTTCATTTTTTAAGTCAACTAATGTGTTTTTTAAAAGTACAGTTTGTCTTTTCTATTGTAAATAGACTTATACTGTGCATCAGTCAGTAACACTCAGTAGAATTCAAAATGCAAAAACTGTTTTTCAAGAATAAAAAGCAGTCAAGTGCAGAATCGGATTTAGGTGATTATCTATGATTGCGGAGTTCTAATCATTTCACCTGAAAACAGGTTCCTCTTCTGGATGTGTGATGAGTGATAAGTGCTGAAACCTCACCTCATAATTTGAGTATGTTAGTAATCTTTAGTGAACCACAAGCTTGTGTCCGTCACCACATTCCTGTGCCACCCAGAATCCAAATTACTGTAAACTAAACCAAAGCCACACCATGGCAACGGAAGGGTGTCAATTTGGACAGGAAAGAATTTATTTGAACGTGACTAAAGTTTCTCTGGCTCAGCTCCCTGGTGGGGATGTGGACTGGGTCTGTCTCTGCTTACTCTGTCCCTTGACGTGCGTGCCACATGCACCCCAAACAATAGTCAATTCATCCTTCTCTCTCTCTGTCCGTCTGTCTGTGGATCCAGCCAGCGGAGGCCGCCTGGAATGAAAAACACCTCAACTCCCACCTAACTGGGAAACACTTTCAAAGAAATGCCGCAGCATCCATTAGCTCACTGTAGTTACTGCAAGATGTGCAATCATTCATTCACAATGTCCAGAAAAATATAGTAAATAACCCAGAACACTTGAACAATGAGTTTGAACATGCCGTCAGTCTATTAATTTGCGTGGGAGAAGGCTGCAATGGTTGACCTTAAATTCCATTGATGTAAAATCACCACAACTTTCACTTGGGATTGAAAGGATGCAGATAGATTGAAATGCCAACTTGTTGACCACAATGTCCTTGGTTTGCATCCAGAAAAAGGACCTCGGTATGCACTTATTCCCCATCTGTCTCCCCCCATTTTTTTAAATCATTCTCTCTATTTTCTCCCAACAACAAACACAAAACAACAACCAAATGAATTTAGTAAGTTTCATGCAGTGAAGTAATCAGATTTTAGATCTGATAACAAAATAAATGCTGGCACTGAATTGCAAATAAAGAATCATTAGAAAGCCTGACTCGAGGTATTGGATTGGATTAGAGAGAAAACGTTCTCCCTCGGACTACCTGGCATGACCTCAGCTGACTGATTCTTATCAGTCTCGTATTTCTGTCTCAGAAATGTCTTTGGGGCCGAGCAGTGGAGCTGTGACCAAAAATGTCATGCCTCTCAGATAAGGGAAACCAGTTCAGTTTATTTCTTTTTCAAAGCGCAGCACCGTGACACACATACAGACTGTGAAGTTGTTGTTTTTTCTTTTTTTTTTCACCTCGCCGTCATAGAAAAGGAACTGATTCACGGCATCCTGCATGCCCACATACTGTAGGTTGTGCAGACGCCCAGGCAGCTGGTTCAGGTCACACTCTAGAATAATAAACCCATCGTAATTTGATGTGTGTGAACTCTACTGGACAATCCACCCCCTTCTCTCTATTCTTCCCTCCCCCAATTTCTCCAACTCAGTCCTGGCTGGAAAGTGGAGGTGATGATGGGCCCCTAAGTTCCCCAGTAGGCCTCCCTTACTGGTCCCACTCTGAATGGGTGTCTGTTCCCTGACATCTTCATCTCTCATCACCACCCCATCAATCCCAAGCCTTTGCGACCATCCCCGCAGAGACAGGGCTCCACTTTGTCCCAAAGCCCACCCCATTTCCCGGTCAGTCTCACTGCCTCATAGCCCCCCACTGTCCACGGGGTGTGACAGCAATCTGACGGCACCAGAGGCCCCTAAATGACAGAAACTAAAGCCAAAGCCTCCTTCTGTCCCCTGATGCATCAACACACCCTGACCAGAAGCATCAGCACTCCCCCACCCCCCACATACCCAAATACCACATGTGTGTCCAGCAGTAAGAGACCATCCCCCACTCTGTATATTCATAACGGAGCCCCTCTACCTTGCTTTCATCCACATCAAGGTCCCCTGACCCAGTAAACGCCCGCAGGATCAAGGCCCCCTCAGGGAATAGAGGTGGATGTTATCATAGCATTCCAGCCCATGTGAAAGTATGCCAATTAGCATAGCTGGAGAATGTTGTTTTGCTTGCCTCTTTCACTAAGCCCCCTTCCTAACAGCAGGCGGGGTTCATGCAGTAGGGTTCTAACTGTCAATGAAATGGCCTCTGATCCCAAAAACCGATATCATATGTTACAGCTACTCTCAGATTTATTTAATAAAAAAGAAGAAAAGTACGTTTTTCTGTCAGTGATGCCTGACCAATGCTGTCAGGGTCAAAAATGACCAGTATGCTTTGGTAACCGTTTCAGTTCACACCTCTGTAAAAGCTTTTTCCTGAGTTCCTGAGCACTGCGGTGTCCATACTCACCACGCAGTGATGTCAGTGAGATTTCGATATGCTTTGATAGTTAATGGATCTGGCCAGCAGGGCTAAACACATTTCCAGTCTAAGCTAAGCCGCTTGGAGATCATCCAAGGAGGTAGTAGGTGTGTGTGTGTGTGTGTGTGTGTGTGTGTGTGTGTGTGTGTGCGTGTGCGTGTGTGTGTGTGTGTGTTGTAATTCTCTTGACTCTTGTGAGATGTAGTGCCAGTATTTGGCGTTTAAGATCAGAATGCGTATTTCTCTGTTGTTTATGTGATTGTGTGTCAGTGTCTGTGTGTACTTACTCCCATGGCCACTTTAGTTACATACTGGCTTGTTCATTGTTTGTGCAGCATAAAAGGTGTAGCCAGTTGTGTACGTTTCAATGTTTTTATTCCTGTTCCCAAATGACTGAGCTAAGAGATGAAGAAAAAAAAGGTTGTGGGGCCCTCTATTCAAAAGCGCAGTAAAGTTCAATACTGTCTATTGATTAACTGAATACTTTGAGTGTCAAGCTTAAAATTACCCAGTTCACACAGGCTCACCACACTTAAGCCATGTCAAGGAAAACAGTGTCATTGTAAAGCAAAGTGTACAACTTGATTAGTTTCCAGTAAAATAAATAATCTTCTTACAACAAATCAAATGACTCAAAGGTTTTACTTATAGCTGAGACAGTGAACTAACTTCTTGGATAAGTATCACTAAAAAAAAGCAACTTTTCAGGCTCAGAACAAAATGGATTCAGATTCCTTGTGAAGAAGCTCTTTGGAAAAGAAAAGAAAATTAAATGTCCTCAAGATTTCAAGCAAGGCCAGTTGCCTTTTGTGATGCAACTTGAACAGAGTCAAAAAGTGATTTTTCAGAAACCTACTGATGTAACTGGACGAAGATGACCATGTATCAAGCTACAACGATCCTTTCGTGTTGTCATTATTTATGTGTAGGCAGCGAGAGTAGGTGGCCATTTTTTCCTCTCAAACTATTAAACAGATGCAAAGCACATTTTCATTGGTAGTATTCAGCTCATAGTTTCTTCAGGGTTTTTTTTCGTTCTAATTCTCTGTTACAATGAATTTTTTGTGTTCAATCATCTTTTTACCTCTTTTTGTAATGAGCTGTTTGCTTGTCTGTCGTGTACTCACCTTTCACCTGATGTCTGTCTGGATTAGCTCCAGCACCCCAACATGGAAAAAGCAGGTTTGAAAGATGTTTTTAAAACAGCATTTGAAGAGAAATCCATTTAAAGATAATCACTAGAAAACAGGCTGAATCTCATTTAGACTTTGGACTGCAAAGCGTTTTTTGTTTTTTCAATGAAACTCGACTGAAGGCTTGAATTGAGAGGCACAAGCAGTGAAGTTCACATTGTGCTCTAGACCTCGACTCAACCACACGTCCAAACCTCAAACAATGTGCCGTAACTCAGAAGCATTGTTTAAGACACGAGGCACGCTCTCAACACTGCCTCTGAATCCGAACTGACCACGATACGAAATGCCTCCATCTCCCACAGATACACTGCATGCCTCTCTTCAACTGCAGCACTCTCTTTCTACAGCAAATAACCACTTGAGTACATTTGCAGTTTTGTTTCTCCAACCAGAGCTACCGCTGTCTTCTACTCTTTCCATGCAACACTCCTCCTGAAGGCGGAATGAAAACAGCCACTCTCATCTCATACGGTTTTAATGTGTTATTGTCGACAAACCTTGTCGTAAATTTAACTCTCTGGCAGAATACAGTTATAGCTAAGAAGGAGCGTTCAGTTTTAGTGTTGTTTTTTATGTTTCACTGCTTGACAAACAGTTCTGACTTGATAGGGGTGAGTTTTTATGTCCAGTCCACAGGAAGGGGCAGGAGGCCAGGAGGGGTTAGAAGGAGAAGCTGGGTGAGTAGGTGCTTGCTACTGAGGGGGTGGAAGAGTCATACTGTTTCCCAGAGAGAGTTACGGTCCAACAGGCATACGATACCACTGCTCTGCTTTCTATAAATCAATCACTGAAGGCCTCATTTTTAAACCTGTTTGATTTATTTGCATGCATCACTACTGCTAAATAGTTAACTGGGAGATCACTAACTTTCATCTTGACAACTGACATATGTTTTACGACTCTGTAATTTTACATGGACGTTACGATCACAGGCAGGTAAACAGTGGTGTTGTGTGCGTCTGGATTTTCATTCACTCTGCCTCGAATCCATGGAGATTTGTGGTTTAGTGTAAGTTCCTGGCCTCCCTACTTCTGCTGGTGGAGGGATATATGATAGGATAGGCTGTGGTGTGGCTGTTGATGGCGTTTGTGTTTCTGTGCTGACTGCTGCAATGTTTTTGTTCCTGTATAAGTGTGATTTGGCCTCAGGCTGTCGAGGCTACTGGTTTCAAGTGGGACGTCGGTTTGGATTACAGCTGGATCTTGATTTAAGACCTAAGTTGATTCTTCCTGCAGATTCGCCATACACATAAACAGTACATCATACTGCTGGACCTCTCTGTTTAAAGATCCCGTGTGCTATGTTGTTGAAGCTTCCATCTCATTACTGAAGATTAGGTGAGATGTATTTGTTTTGACTTACATCTTTGATTCATCATCTGGCCCACAGGTGAGTGAAAGCAGCTTAAATAAATGAGGCTGGAACGTTCATGTCTAGCTTGGATCCTTACTTGAACTCGTATTCCCCTCTGTGGCCTACATTCCTTGTTGTGATTATCATATATAGGAGGATAATGATTACATTTTCCCCTAAACTTTCTGTCAGGTTTCTAGCCAGAAGGACTGTTTAATGGCTTATTTAATGTGCTATGCCAAATAATGTGAACTCATCTGATGGCCTGTAGCATAAATCACAGAGGCTCTGATAACCCTGTTGCGAAGCTCAGACTGTAAAATGTTTGCAAACGTTTTTCTCTTTACCCAAGGGGGAATAATAAAAACCTCTTATCGTGTTTAAATGATTATGTGGGAAAACAATTACATTAGGATCGTTCTACCAAAAGCATAGCTTGAAGTTGGTACTTGCAGTTATAATGAGTTTCCTTCTCTCTTATCGATCGGAAACCCAGAATCTGCATATTTCAGGCCTGGTTCTCAATGTGTTTACAATTATGTTTCTGAGTTTTAGAGAAATTCTTGACTGTTGCTGTGCAATGAAGCTGTGTTAAAGACTTGAGGGTCACTACTAGGTCTTGGAACGGTTCTTCTTCATGCAGGTGGGACTGCAGGGTCTGATACTCAGATGAACAATAAAAGCAAAAGCTGGATTCTGACCTAATTAGAAACAGGGATGCGAATAAGTCATGCTGGTGCAGTCATAGTCTCAGCGAGTTAAAGGACTGGAACTATCCTGTGACGTCTTAGTCCAACCTTGGGATCACTTGAACAGAGTTTGATTTTTGTCATGGCTCTCGTTCATGTATTTGTGACTGTGATTTATGAGGGACAAAACTAAAACACCACCCAGTGAAGGACTTTTATGTGTAGACAATGTTTCAGGCTGGGCTCACACACTAATCCTTGATGTAGAAACCTTGGCTCCAATAAGTCATCCTGATGACTCTACTCATGTATTTGTTGTT
>JAUESF010000080.1:8034573-8045869 GCA_032274765.1 Malacoctenus tetranemus
TGTGTGTGTGTGTGTGTGTGTGTGTGTGTGTGTGTGTGTGTGTGTGTGTGTGTGTGTGTGTGTGTGTGTTTTCAAGAGTTTGTGCTATTGTGTGAACGTGCAACAGTCCCAATTCCCAAAGCTGGGATCTTGCCTCACCGAGTGACCCCATGAGCTGATTTATGTTTAGATTTTATTCCTCCTGTTTTGCTGGATGGGTTTTTGCAGGAACTGTAAACCAGTAAATCACCCAATGAAATGTGTGTCATCTGTGGCTGTTGCTACAAGTCATACATTAACAGCCATACGTTACTGGCTACTCACTGTCTCACATGCATGAAATCGCTTGTCGAGGGATTTTCAAAAGGAGAGCCACAAAAACATACATGTGGAAATTTGTCTGCTTTTGTGTTTCCATATCAAACTGTATGCATGTGTGTGAGAGAGGGAGAAAAACAACCCAGCAGTAGCCTAATTTGCGGAGATAGTGGAATCATTAAGCCTTGTCTCGGTAATGGAGACTAATGTGGGATTAGGCAGGCGTAATGACATGCACCCGTCTGGAATGCATCAGCAGCAGCAATCAGGGTGGAAAATGGAGTGATATGGAATTTCTTTGACAAGCTTTCATTCATATTCATAAATGGATACTAATGTGGAAATGTATGGAAAAGTACCTTACCAGGAAAAATGAGGATTCAGGGTTGGAAAGTGGTTAAATGCGATTGTGTCCTCGAAGTTTTGTTCCATATTGACCCTCGGAAACACTCGCACATGTTTCGTTGCATTAACTTTGTGACTGTGACTTTGTGATGGCTGCTGTAAAGGCTGCTTCTGTCCATATCATTTTTGTCAAGTATCAAGCTGTCACTTCTTTTCTATTTGCTTCAACATGAGCAATAAAATTAATGCAGGTCAAAACAAGATGTGTATGTCTTTAACTTGCTGACGCCGTGGTCGAAGGAGTTAGTGTACGAGCTCCTGCCTTTACCTAAACAGCAGTCACTGATCATTTCCTTGGCCGAGGAGGTGAGGGCCAGAGCATCAGCAGAGCAGAAAAAGAATGAATAGGCTGTGTGTGTTTTTCTAGGAATCTGGGCTTTGGAGAGCTCATACACCCCAATTTACCCCCCTGGACTAACCCCTCTAAGTCTGTGACTGTACCCCCTCAGCTGGGACTCTCTCAGTGGTCAGGCCTCCGTGTCCCCCCATGCTGGGAGTGACTGGATACATTTATAAACGAGGCTCTCTTCTTCAGCCTTTCATGACTGCTTGCCCTCCCTGTTCCACATTCGCTTCCTCTCCTGTCCCTCATTTGGCCGCTCTCCTTCCAACCCCCCGATTCAACATTTCTCCATCATCATTTTCAGAAGACTGAGCCATCCATCAAACATGCCATTAAAAAGAAATGCAGAGACGGACTTGCACCTTCAATAGTCATGCAATGAATCAATTGCTCTCTTGTTGCCTTGGGTGATTGTCAGCCAAACTGTGGTAAAACGAAAAATGTGGGACAACAATCCAACGTTGTCAAGGAACTATTTATACATTATCAAAACAGCTCATAAACGCCTATTTGTTTTATGGCTTTCTTTTCCTCAGGTGTTTTACCTTTGGATTGATCAAACTGTATTTTGTGTGATTGATACTTGGATGGAGATCACACTTCCAGACCGCAACGTGCTGCCAGGTGGACATGCTGTAAAAGGGGAAAAAAATACACCTTGAGCAATGAAACATCCAGAGCGCAATTAATAAATGTAGTTGAACTCCTTCTAAGAGACGACACCAGCTAAAATCATTTACCAGCAGGCCGCTAAGCTGCAGAGGCTCAAGCCATTCATAAATCTCCATTTATGAATCCTTGGATTCGTGTGTGACTGCCAGTTTTACCACCCTATCCATTTCCTGCACTAGATCTGGCTTATGACATTGATATGACTGGAACTGTTATGTCAACCAATAATCCAACATGAGATTTATTTTTGAAGCTATTTCCCACATACTGTAGCCCTACTTCTTCCCCCCACCTCTCTGGCTGCCATGTCGACTGACATCCTATAGGAACGGAAAACAAACGCTGCCAGTGTATATTGGTGTGGGTGGAAGTTTGTCTTTTGGGAGTTGAATTTGTTGCTCTTTGCTCCAAATATCACTGCGAGGGTTAAAACGGTCTCAACTGTGCTGCTGCGTGTTGCCCCGCATGTGGTCTCACACTGACCGGTGTTTTCGATTCATTATGCAACCTTTTCAAGATGACATTCAGGGGTGACGTGTGAGTGAGATGTGTCCATGCAGTCTAAACCTAAACATTCTTTGAGTTTGAGCTCAGTTAAATATGGGCTGATGTGACATGGATATGTTTAGGGGAGTTGGTGAACTCCACATGTAAAAATGTATCGAATGATTGGAAGTTTTGTAATGAATCAAGTAGTTTAATCAAGATGATGACGATTACACAATTAGACATAAAATAACTGATTTTTTTTCCCTCAGGTGAAGAAAATGAACATACACAGAATAAGAATGATCAAGAAGTTGTCCACAGCAAATTGTACATATGTATTCATAATTTAAAAACAACAAATAATTCAATAATAATCAAAAGGAGTTTCACAAAGTCGTATATGATTGCTCATATTTAACTCTAACTTTTGCGTGTTCACAGTTTTCTCATCAAAGGACATAAGCGAGCCTCGCTAACGATTCCAGATATCTCACAATTTATATCCAATGTTCAATCTTTATGCTTACTTGGAGCAGAGAGTCTATCTGGTTGATCCTGCCAGTAGCACGCTTGTCTCAAAGACTAAGCAATGTAAACATAAGTACACACAGCATGGAGAGAAACTGCAAATGGCTCATTAAACTACTTAGGATTAACTTGTGTTGTTTTTATTCATATTTCCTGACTAACAAGTGGACACTTCCTACCCAAAAACAATGCCTGAAGCATGTTTCATGCACCCAGTCTATAATGAGCAGACTATTTCAGTGCACCGAATGAAAAAAAAATACTAGGAATCAAAGTATGAACATTGTTGATGGTGTTTTTCTCAGAGGACACAGATGTTATCTGATAGTGTCTAGCTTGTTCCTATAGTGTCATTCATCAGTGGCTAGAAACAATCCTTCTTGCTTGAAGGTGAACACGAGAGAGATGGGGAGCGAAAACAACACATGAATAGCGAAGAAAGAGAAACTGAATATTTGTGTTCTACACATGCTCACACTTGAATTTTCATACAAACATCCAGAGTTATCTTAAAGGCCAGATGCCGAGTGTTTGGGGCAGATAAGGATACTAATCTGATCAGAAGCAGTGTAGCGTTGATTGTGTTGTCTTGTTTGGGCTGTCGGATGGAGCGCACAGACTTCTTCCAGCTCAGGCTGCTGCTTCCTTTGCAATGCTCGGTCGTCATGTTTGTGTTTCAGTTTCTCTTCTGCGTGCTGATTTGTCAAAAACAGACAAGCGGGTATCTGTTTATTTCACATTCAGTCTGGATCATATCAGCACATCTAAGAGTTTGCAGTGCGTCCACCATAAGAGTAAAACTGGCCCACGTCTTTCTTCAGCTCGCCATCAGAAGGACTGATGTTAATCATTTTATTTCTGGAGGCTGTCGTTTCGATCCATATGGTTTCACTGGAACGAATCGGGATTATTAATCATGCTGAGCTGCCTTTGAAAATCCACTTGGAACTCTGGTACTACAACTACGTTTGATGAGTGAAACGTCTTAAACACTTGGTCTGAATGGCAGCATCTGGTTGCTTTGTGTATTTCCTTAGTATTAAATAAGTGACACTCTAACAAACTTAATGTGAAATGCTCCACATGCAGGTTCAGGTTTTATAAACTGGTATATAATTTAAATGCTATTCACATTGGTATTGTTTGTGTTTTCATACCTTATAACAAATGTGCCATACATTGCTGTGGCTGCTTTGTCAGTGTTTCTCCTGAACAATCCCACCAAGACAAACTGGCGTAGACTGCCTTTGTTTTTCGCTGTGAATAACCGAGCTGACAAATGAATTGATTGCCTCATTCGACTGTGGGCATCTATTCACAATGATCCCCGCTGACATCAGCCTCCATCGCGTTCCAGCTTGGCTCTCACATCAGCAGTCGGGGTCCGTGCAAGCCAACAGCTTGCTTCAAGTGCACTTGCAAAAATAGATAAACCAAGGGTATTCCCCAGTCCTAAAAGTGAGGTATTTGATTGGCTGTGATGAACCATTTACTTCCATGTGATTGGCCCATAGTTTGAGGAGCGTGACCCAGAGTCTTGCCAAGCGTCAATACCTGTTTCCCCCTTTCATAGGCTTGGCTCTCAGTGCCTCCTGTGCACAGTGCTGTATCCCTTCAGGATCTAATCTACACTTTGAGGCAGTGTAGTTTCGTTGATGTTTTTTAGAGTTTAGTTGATGTTTTATGCATTTATTTTAGGGTTGCTTTTGTTATGTTTTCAGCTAGGTCTGCAGCGTGATGAGAAATAAAATCACCTCAGAATGTGTAGTGTGATTGACAGCTATTGAACAAACTATACTGATGTTTTTCTATGTCAGAATCAAGAACAGGTTCCCCTTAGAGTATTGATACTGTTCATACTGCTGGGAAATATCAAATTGCCGTCTTCCTTTTCACACTTTGGACAGATTGCCTCCTTATCATTATGCCTCCTGCAGGCACTTGCACTGCAGCTCTGACTACTGTATAGATTTGCGAAAGTCTTTAACCTGTCTCTGTGCTGACGTCATGCTCTTAGGTTGTGACAAGTAGCAGTCCCTCTTCCCAGCAGAGCTGTAGCGCATGCTAACTGAAGTGAGGTCACCATAGTAAAACAACACAGAAAGTTTCCTAAGGTCGTAAAGCCGGGCCGCTGAGTGAGCGTAGCTCCAGGGGAATACGTCCTGGATAATTGGCGGGATAATTTCCGTAGCGGCAGCTGAGGTCAGGCTTGGGCCTCCTTCCCCACTGTCCACAATCCACACACGCAGCCTGAGCCCCTCATTTGCCTTTCGTCCCATCATCATCACCATCACCATCATCATCATCATCATCATCATCATCATCATCATCATCATCATCATCACAGTTTGTCTAAATGTTCTTCTCTCTTCCACAGTGCCCCAACTTTGTGCCAAGCTCACCTCTAATGCACTGACTTTGGTTCATAATAATGAGATCATGGGGGGATATGACCACTTTATTGGGTAAATGTTTTGTTTCTGGCTCTTTCAAACGCAGATCTCAGACTCACCTCTTGTTCCGAAAAGAGAATATTGACATGACTTGTATAAAACTGATTTTTTCCAAAGAAATATATAACAATCAGCACTTACAGTAAACAATAAAAATCCGTTGAAGCATAAAAACTAAGGGAGAGAAGTAGACAGCTTTATAGATGATGGCGTATGTGCAGAGATCAGGCCAGACTGTGAGTATAAGCAACTGAACTTGTATGACTTGCTGATGTTACAGAGAATTTTGCGGTTATTGTTTGATAAGTAACTCAGTGCAGACTTTTGGTGCAGTATTATGGTTGCACAATATATATATATGAAATTGAGTCATTTGGAAGCGTGCTCTGTGTCGTCGTCAGGGTTCGCAGAGACAAAAACAAAAGAGTAAGTTGCAAAATTCAGGGAACGAACTGAGATGCAGTGATCGTCTTGTTTCCCGACATCCCAAACTAAAATGTCCTCTCTCTGAGAAAGAAAAAGACTTTTCACTGAAATCCTTTTGTCTTGCTGTTTTGTTACTAGCTCTGCTTTCTTTCTCCCACAACTTCCCTGGTAATTTCTCTGCTCCTTGGCTAACACATTGTGCTGTGTGTCATCAGCTACTTTTCCTGCCTCTTTAGTGGGAGCATAATGATCGCTGATAAAAAATTGCAACACTGACCTGAAAGGTGGTTCAGTACCTCCGAGACCTCAGTTGAATCACGGCATTAGTAGATGAGATTTTGTTGCTTTTTCACACCTTTTTCTTCACTGTGGTTCAGCAGAATAGAGGCGATTTAACAGGCTGCATGTGGATGCTACACATCATCATTAGTTGCAACAGATAACTGTTTTTTCTCCTGTGCTCCCGTATGGGCCTTGTAGCTGCTCAATTATTTTCTCATTTTTCTGTACTTCCTGTTCGTGGAAACGTATCTCTGATATATTTCTGTCTGTTTCACCGTCTTTGGTCTTAAATCAACAGTCCTGATCTGTGCTGTCAGCCTGTGTGTGCTGCAGCACGGACCTCTGTTATCATCATCTCTTTTTTATTGTCCCGTTCTAGTTGTGTGAGTCTTACAGTGTCAGCTCCAGCTTTCGCTGTGCAGCCCAGCGTGTTGGAGACATGGCTCTGTGGGTGGGAGGCAGTTGCATGCGAGGCACACTCTGGGCCGCGTGCTGTGGGCTGTGCTCCCCTTTAAACCTCTGTAGAGTTTCTCTTCGCTCACTCCATTTTTCTTTTTTCCTCCTTTTTTCTCCCCGTTCCTGCGGTGGGGGAAAATCTTACAGTGTGGTTTATTTATTCTGGTTTGGTGTTGGTTCTCACATGTCCTTGGCAGGCTCTCGTACCTCCATGACAGTAGCCTGGATTGCAAGAGATTATCCTGTGCACGTGTGTCCATCTCACTGTTCACACTGATGCCAGTGCAGCAGTGTTTGCTTTGAGGATCAAAACCTTGTCTGCTTCGCATTTTGTGCGTGTGCGATACGGACTTTCATTGTTAATGTTGGAGCAGCCAAGTGTTTGGCTGCCAGTGTGCTTCCTCGCCACAGTGCGCAGATTCTCCAGCATCCACAGACTCATCTTTCCCCCTTTTTCTTCCCTTCATTTGTGTGTCTGTCTTGTTTACGTTTCTCCTCAGTGAAGAAACCACGCTGGCCTTGTAGCAGTGAGCCGCGAGGTCGGCGATTCAGCTGGTGATTTGGGGGAAATGAATGAGGGGGTTTAAAATGGGGGGAGGGCTTGGGGAGAGGAGGTGGTTAAGTGAAAGGCAGATTGGGAACTGAGCTGTTTCCATCTGACTGTTTCCACTAATCCTAAATTGCAGCCACTGGAAGACGGCGTCTTCCTCCGAACACGTGTTCACAATTAATCCGTCCGTGGTGAGAGAAGGTCTGTTTTCACCGAGAGGGAAAGACGAGGCAGGAGAGGAGTTGCCCCTTGATACTTGTATTATTCACACCCGATTTCTGCGACCAGATTTGCTCCGAGTACCTTAGCAAATTTTTCCCCAAAACAATTTGCCTCCTAAACAATGAATCATTTAAATTCTTTATTACTGATCGAAGAATTTGGGAAGAAATTAACGTGACCCATAAAGTTCAGCTGTTCCTCAGTGAAAAGAAACAGAAGTGTTGCGACAGCAGATGTTTGCAGAGTTTTCTGAGGACAAATCAACAGTTTTCAGTTGAGAGAAACAAACGAGTGTATTATTGGTAAACAGAGGTGGTTGAGTCATCTGCTTTTCTTTCCAGCCACAACTGGCGATTAGATATTCCATTTCATGTCCACAAATATGCTCTGTTGGTAATTAAAGGGCCAGCGATTTGTTGCTTGTCTCAGCATAAGTTTGCCACATTGGATCCATCCAGCGGTTGATGACCTTTTCTTGCCCTCTTCTTCTGTTTTCCCTCTAAATGTCTTCCATTCGTACTAATAAGAAGGAAATGTGATGATTTATGCTTTTGCTGTACCTTGCTCTGATTATTTTGCCTCTGTTGTTCTTTTATTCTTCTGTTTCTGTCTGTGTGCTGCCTCATGCTGCCATATTGAGCCACATGAGTGTTGCTGCGAGCAGGAGAAAGTACAGGGGACCCAGGGCGCGTTGACATGCAGCTCCTCTGTGTGATGTACGAGATGGCTACAGAGGGGAGGGAGAGGGATGCAAGCCCCTTTTCCAATGTTTGGGAGGCACATAAAACATATTACAGAAGGGCCATAAAAAGAGCCAACATTAGTGTCCAAATTTAAAACATGTCCCAGGTCTCAGCTGTCGTTCACAAGACTATTTCTCCCCCCTTCCTCCTTCTCTTGTGCGGAGCTTTGGCAGGAAGAAAGAACAGAGCAACAGAGAAAAAGGGGGAACTGGCAGTCTGCACGTTCACAACATGCAGACTTTGTTAGCGTGAAACATTATGTGTAGTCTTTTATTCTCCTAAAGTGTTAAAGATGGGACACTCAGAAAAAACAGGTCAGTGAGTGAACTCGCTGCTACAACAGGTGAGCGTGATGCCGAAGCACAGTGACCAGAGTGACTCATATTTGGTTGAATTCTTTTTTCGCACCAATGCAAAGACATATTTTTCTACTTACCCCACTGTTATGTAGCCTTGCGGATATATTTGGTTAACTCTGCTGGATCTTTGAGGAATCCATGAGATTTCAAATGCCGCCTCAGTACTTTAAATCACTCCGAAACGGCTTTGAAAAACATAGTGGCAACTCTCATTTCTTCCTTTTAAAGGATAATGCACAGACACTCCTGTCAGCAGTTTTCACTTGAACTTTTCCCCCTTCAAATATACAGTTTTTACAAAAAGCAGTGACAGTTAGGTCTGTAAATTATCCAGAGAAATCAGGACATTGTTTCCAGAACGATACATTACTGAGTTTTACCAATGGGACTTTTCAGTGCTTTGGACTGCACACATTGACATTCATCACCCATTCATTTATCTTTATCACTTTGTCTAACCTGGGGTCAAAGGAAGCTGGACTTGATCCCAGCTAATAATCAACAAACTCAGAACTCTTGCCGCTGGTCCATCACAAAGAGAACACGAAGGCCTCGTACCACATTGAGCAAGGTTTAGAAGTATCCCTGCAACTTTTTCTAAGTGGATTGGCATTCTGTCCACATGGAGCTGACTAGACTGGAAAATAGGTCCCAGATTGGATAAATCCTGAAATGAACCTGCTGTGTCTCCATGTGGTTGGTGAAATGCTGAAACAATGTCGCCATCAGCCCTGCTTTTCTCTTAAATGTGTCCCTGTGTCCGGTTCATTTAAATCAGCTCCTTGTGTCTTCCTCTCTGTGTTGTAGGATGTCACAGCGCCGCTTACTGACCTGTTATCTGTGCTTTGTTTTCAGTTGTTTTTATGTGAAAGGAAACATTTCCTGATGTGGCGTTTTCCTTAACAGACATTTTTTTAAAACAGGCACATTTTCATCACCGTGTGAGCCAAAAGGAAAAGCAATCACATTTTTACACTGATGGCCAATTAAAAGTAACCAATAAAACATAAATGCATGCTTTTAGATGATGGGACGAAAGGCACAGAGAGAACATGCAAACTCTTCTTGCACTGAGGCAATAGTTTAACCCAGAACACCACGAACGTAGACAAAACTGAACTGAAGCGCTACTTCGTTGTCATAATTCAGGTGAGTTGGCCAATGAAAGACTGCCACAGGTGAGACACATCTAACACTCACTTTTTTACATGTAGTTTTTTACCTGGTGGTTTACTGCATGTGAATGTATATTTATGTTGCCTGTTCATGTAAATGACAACATGTGTTGATAGCAGACATTGGGAGCCACACACCTATTAACATTAATGATGTATAATGATGTCTAGAACATATTAAATCTATATTTTCACAGGCAAAACATTCAACACCTGAAGTGTGGTACATTTAATTGCTTTCCTGATCTTCAAACCCCACATTCAGCCTTGCCGTGTCCCATGAATGAGCCACATAGACACTGAGAGTCCGGCCGTGCAAGTAGCTTCAGGTAGCAATCCAAACACACAGTGGTATTCTCAAACAACATGGGCCTGCCAACTACAACACTCCTATTTATTTATGTATTTGCCTAGATTTCCTGTATACTTGTCGAGATGCTGGACGCTGTGGGCTCTACTATCTGAGGCTCGTTTGACAAGGGTTGGCGAGCCCCCTCCGGGCTTCGCCATGTTGCGTTAGTTTTCTTGGGGGCTTATAATGACGGCGCTGTCCCCGTCCCTGAGACGTCTCTGTTCTCTTGGCTGCCTCCCACCCTCCACTGGATGCTGGTCCTGGCACGTTCCCACCAGAGCTCCCACCAGCAGTGTTACTATGGAACTGCGTGCGCATAAATTGGGTGTGGTTGGATTTTTGTATACGTGTGTCTGAGTCCGTATAATCCAAGCCTTGGTGTGGCATGACTCATGCTTTTTTTTTTTGATGAGAGGAAATAGGGATGAAGCCTCAAGTTAAGTCATTAAGTTAAGGTATACTTTATTTGTCTCCTCAAGAAAAAAAATCTCCTCTGCATTTAACCCATAGTTACCCTAACCACACATACAAGGAGCAGTGGCACGCCGCAGCGCTGTGCCTGGGGAGCAGTGAGGGGTTTTGGGGCCTCGCTGAAGGGCCCTCAGTTGTGGTGGCAAAGCTTGAGACAAGTAGAGTTTTTCCACAGTCATCAGATCACAGACATTTACATGCTATGACAATTACAACTGACTGCAATAAAGATTTGAAAAGTGTTTTCTTAAAAAACTCCAACAAAAACTTTTAGTAAATGTTTTCACCATTTTCTTGTGTGGTGAACTTCATGTTAATCAGCTCTTATTCAGGCCAAAAAAACAGACAACGATTGGATCGTTTCCATGAAATGTGCAAAGTTTTACCTGAAGTAAATTGAGTGCATGCTCCACACAGTATGGCTGTCAAAACAGCAGCTTACTCTGTAAATGTGAGCATGCTGGTTTACTAAAATTAGGATCTCTCCTGAAGTGGTGCAGCACCAAGCATTGCTGCACTCTTTTGATTGCCTCATAGAGCTACAGTTTTATTTTGATGTGTCTGCATTAAACGAACAAGAGATGGTTGTCGCTGCATATTTTGACAATGCAAACCTTGTACAACTAAACTCATCAACGATGGCTCCATCCAGTGCCAGTGAGCCAATGTGCAAAATACTAAAGCCTTGGACCTGGCACATCTAAATGGAATGTAGCCATTACCAATGTTATTAGTCCCAGTTGTGCTTTTTTTCTGCAATGACATGTCAAAATGTTGACTGTAAGAAAAGCCTCGAATGCCTCATGGCAGCAATGTTAATGTGTATGATTCCTCATATCAAACAAACACATTAACTGTAATTTTGTTGTCTTTTGCCTGCAAAATTGTTTTATTTGACAGCAAGTAAAGATTTGTAATTATCCTTTTTCACCCCCATGATTATCTGTAAGATCAAATCCAAATTTTCCACATATCTCTTGGCTTGAATCCTATATATTTCAGTGTGTGTGTGTGTGTGTGTGTGTGTGTGTGTGTGTGTGTGTGTGTGTGTGTGTGTGTGTGTGTGTGTGTGT
>JAUESF010000080.1:8061002-8079612 GCA_032274765.1 Malacoctenus tetranemus
CACACACACACACACACACACACACACACACACACACACACACACACACACACACACACACACACACACACGGTAAACGGAGCTTCCAGATGACTATCCACCCCAGACTCTCAGGTTACATGGACAAATTTTCCAAAGCAGCATTTTCATCTTAGACTTTCCTCTCGAAGGCTTCTTTTGCTATTTGGAGTCTTGTCACATGTTTCCATTAGGCTGCAGAGTCACTGTAGGTCAGTCGCCTTTTCTGATTGTGTGATGGTTTGAAACCTTTGGGGCTGTCCATGACTGCAAAGTCCTAAACACATTCCCGAACACATCAAGTCACCAAGTCTGCTGGTCGTCAAGTTCATTGGTTTATTAAACTCCTAAACCACATGCATGAGCTTAGAAAGTCACAGTTCTGCACGGAGGAGCGGCTTGCATTGCCAAACATGGTCAAAACAACCAAAGATGATGAGCTTGATCCTAGAGAAAAGTCCCAAAACTGCGATTATTTTAAAATAGGATTTATTTGAAATTAAATGAAATGAGAAAATTGGACCTTGAGGAGTTTGAAGGAGTTAAGTTTTATTGTATGTGACTGCCAGTTTCCCAAACAAAGACTGTTACAGTGGCGCCGATGCTGTAGATCCTGAACCTTTATGAGTGTGCTGAAAGGCCTGCTGCTGGGAGGGTGCACAGATGGATGGTCGTCAGCGGAGGCTACTGGGCAGATGACAGCAGGCCCTCCGGTGGGAAGCCGGGACTAATAATGAGCACTACAGACGAGAAGGCCTTTGAAGGGCCAGGGCATGACCTGGCAATGTAAGCTGTTGGCAAAGGGTGATCGATGCCCTGGGAGGCACTCCGGTCACCGGTGGCATGAGGAGCGGCATTTTGGTTCATCACACAGTCAGCATTTGTTCTCCTGCAGAGCACATCAGGACACTTTCATCTCGTTTTACAGTATGTGTGTGTTGTTCTTTTCCTCAGTATGTTCCAGACGTGCAGTTCATGGAAGCTGTCTGTCTCCTGCTATGACTTGCTGCGTCACGCTGTGCATGTTGCACCTACAATTCCTCAAGTGTGCACTCACCGTAACCCTGACAAATAAACCCACATATTATGTCGAAGTTACCACTGGCCATGGCCTCATTGCGATCACCTGGACAGTCCTTTTGAAGATGACGAAAAATGGCTTTTTCTTCATCTTCAAGTATCTTGAGAAATGTCAGTGAGGTGCTAGGTTAATAGTGAGAATATGAGGTCCTGTGTCTACCATCCTTTTTTCACTCTCCTCAGTTCCCAGTAAACTCTTAGTTTTTTTCCCTCTTTTCCTCTAATACTGCTTCTGAAAAATAAACACCTGATAGCAAAGAACTTATAAATTTGAGCAGCCAGCGGTCTGTCAAAGCATTTCGATATTCCTCCCCAGCTGCTTGTAATTGTTCCACAACCCAAACGCCCGTTCCTGTGATCACAGCCAGCTCCTTAACAGTAGCCATGTGTCCTGAGGTGCACTCAGTGACTGCGTGTCCACATACACTCAAACTGTACATGCGAAATTAGGAGCGAATCACCAGAAGTCTTAAAAGCGTGCAACTGGGACCATAAAGGGGGGAAAAGTTCAGCTCACGACGTTTTCGTGACTCGTGATTTATTGTAGCAGATAACTATAACTTCTGACATAAAATTAAATAGACACATTTCTGCAACATCGTCTTATTGTTTTCCTTCTAATGTTTTACAATGGAAGGAGTTTCAGAGCTTTGTCCTCACGAGAACTTTTTTTTCTTCCTTTAAATGTGGTTTTGTTTCAGCACAAAACACCACAACTTTTTTTAATCTGTGAGGTGACATAAACAATCGAGACCGAAGCCGGTTAGAGCTCACATGTTTTTTATGTAAAAGTGGTATTTTTCAATGTAGCATGGTTTATAAAAAAGCCCCAACAACAAAAACCAAACTAATAAGTCAGTGAATAAACGGACGTTGTCAGCTGAAGGTGTTTTGAGCAGTGAGGCCACACAAGATGGAAAAGTCATGTTTTCAATCATGTTTGGGTCGTTGGGGAGACACAGACCCAAAATTAATAGTTGCAGCAAATTATTTACCAGACTTTTAAGGAGTTTGTGCCTTTTTTCGTCCTTGGCAGTCGTCATGTCCATATGTTATGGATTAAGTGTCTGGCGGAGGTGGAGAAGGAAGACTTTAAGAGGTTGACACTGAAGGGACATTTACCTGGCTTTATGAGCCTCCTCTGCAGTCGTTGAATTGCTTGTTGATGCTATTGTAATTACTGTTAACTCTTCCTGCCAAGTGTGAGATGAAGCTCTGTGACCGCGGCCTGTCTGTGGCTGATAGTTCAGGACACTCGAAATGTTTTCCCTGAAATAAACTGTTTAGGAGATCCCGCTACTTTCTCGCGGAGAACAGTGAAACTGTGAAATTATGCAGTCACACTTTATTAGGACAGAAAAAAAGACACGCAAAGCAGAGTCGAAAGATGCAAATGAACAGCATCATGAATATTATTGCACTTTTTTGTCACATGCTTTGTGTGTGTGGAAGCTCACAGGTCTCAATGAGGTTTGCATCTGACAGTCAGTCAATCGTGCACTTGTTGCCTCTCTCGTTGTCGTTTATCTTGTGTGGAATCATCTTGCAAACCATCAGTGTTTGGTGATTGAAAATCATTCATTTTTAATGGCCTCAAATTTTGCATTTGTCCACAGTTTAGCAAAAGTTTGTTGGGATCTGTGTAAATCTTTGGGACGTTACAGTCTTTCTGCGTACACTTCAACAACTTGCTTGTAAGTAAGTGAAATAAAGCCTTTCCTTGGGAGGGAAAGAAGGAAAAAGGCGACCTGGATCTGTTTTGTTCGTCTCCTCCAGCGGAGAGCTTGCACACTGCTCTGTAGGGAGGAAAGCTCTACAACGTATACTTTTCTTGTAACATCCACTCACTCACATATTCAAACAAATTATGTTGGCTGGTTAAATATTCATGTTCATTCCGGTAATGTCTGACAGTGTTTTTTCATCCTTTCTCTTTCCATTAATTTCATTTCGTTTTCTGGCAATTAGCACGTTACAATGTCAGTGTGATTTTATCACCTTGGAGAAACTATCCAGGACTTGGGAGTCGGGACGACGTGGGAGCTGAACCACTTGGAAAATGACACGGCGCGCCACGAAAAACACTGAATATCAAATGGAAATACAGACCATTTTGTTTTCCCTTTTTCATGGCTCTCTTTACTTTTATTTCTCTTTTACTTCATTGCCTTTATGCTATTTTGTTTCTGAACATGTTTCTGGCTGTGGCTTCCTTTCTGACTGGAACAGATGTTGTGCTTGGATTGCAGTGGCATTGTTCTGGTGTAACTGCAACAGCATGTATGAGTACATTCAGCGGTTGTGGCAAAAGTGAGTGTTCATCCCAGGGGTTTCTTCTCCTTGTCATTAGGCCTGAGAGGACAAAGGTGCGAGCCAGCCCACCCTGTCGGTCTCGCTTAGTGGAAGGACCCAGCTGCAGCTCCGGCTCAGGCTCTGAGTGGGTGTGGGTGTGGACCGGCCAGCTAAGCACCACCTGTCCAAATCACAGTGCACTGTATGGTCAGAGAAGCACGGTCAGTTGACTCCTTGATCAGCAGTTTATTTGGGATGCAGATGTTCCCTTTACAAGAAGTTTACCTCATCTGTTCCCTTTAAAAGACAGAACAAACATACTAAAAATAAAGGCGGTTGATATGATTTAACTGGAAGCAGAGCAGCTCTTTTACCATTAGCTCAATCTGCCACACACTGCATCTGTTTCTTGTGTAGAGTTGCATGTGTTTTCTTGGCATGTTGTAGCTGTAGCTCAGTCTGTGCACAATGTTCATTTACACAGAATTGTACTTTCAAAGAAAAGTGTGGCATTTTGGTAAAAACACACATTAAATACACAAATGACACTTTCCAGTGACTTCATCATGTTAGTTTCATACTGACTCAAACAGAGTTTGCTTCTTTTTAAGGGGGCTTATGGGGTTAGTCTTTTCCTCCACTGATAGCAGTTACCAGGCAACAAGCAGTGCTTCTGAGAATTGGTTTGACATGGCGACTTCTGGAAAACTTCAATATGTCTATTTCACAGTTTGATGTATTATTATATTTTTAAAGCAGCAATTATACTTCACTCGGCCTCCACGATTCAGCGGGCGCCTCGCAACACGACGACCCAGTTTGATTGTGGGCTGACGGGGGCCTTTCTCTGTGGGGTGGGCATCTTCCATTGTGACTGCACAGTTTTCTCTGGATGAGCCTGCAACCTCTCAGCAGCCGAGTTCGGTCGAGTTGACGACTGTTGACTTTCTAAAGGTGTGAAGGTGTGTTCATGTTTGAAGGTGTTTTAATTGCAGTCAGCTAAATCTAATTGAGACCTCTGGGAGAGCGTTGTGTGACATCACGGTGTGAAAGCAAAACTGCCACTCTGGGCTGTGATGAACCAGAATGAGGTAACCCAGCAGGAGATTGTAAAACAAGATACTCAGATGCATCAGACCCTCTACAGAGACACTGGTAGGTGAAGGCAGTCCCGGCCCACTCATTTGGAGGTAAATGCAAGTACTTCATTGGTCAATGAAGACCGTCCATCCATTGATCAAGCCATTCAAGCACCTATCAATCAGTTCTTCCCTCTCAGGGTACCTGACCTCACTCTGAGAAATCGGCATGTTACAGACTGAAGAGCGATTCAGTCCAGCATGGGGCTACCACACCGAGAGACAGCCCGTCTCTTGTACACTGAATCCTTAAACTACTTAAATCCACCAAAAACTGAACAAGAATATCGTTGGACTCTGGTTTTTGCAGGTTTCAGGGATGATCTGTAAACTCCTAAAAGGCTCTGCTGACGCTTCTCCAGGAAACTTTTACATGCATATTTTCAGGATTGAAACGAACATAATAGGATTGTGAGCATGAAAATGTGCTAAAGGAGGGATTTTGCTTCTGCAGACAACAGAGAAAATTGCAGTGTTTTCTTTTTGTGTATTTTATGCTGAACTAAGCTGAATGGCTGCTGGATGTAGCTTTGTACTTGCAGTTGCAATTAAAGAGGCATCAGTACAGAGTGAGACACTCTATAAACGAGAACAAAGGGAATAAGGAGAGGCAGACTTGCAGAGCCTGTGTATTGTACACTGGAACAGTAATGGTAAAATGATTGTAATAATCCATCATTTGGAGTTTTCTGTCTTTGTGCTTGTTGTATGCAGACTATCAGGCTGTTCGTGTGAACAGAAGTTTGTATATCAAACAGCATCCCCTGTAGTTAGCCTGCTGTCAGATAAACCACAGACTATACAGTGGTTTATAGACTTCTGATTATATGCCTTTTAATGTAAACTACCATAAATTCAAAATCCCAACCACTGAGGCCCCTCCTGACCAGATAGGAGCACAGCGAGTCGGCCAATCAGCTTTGATCACGTTGAAAAATGCCAGTCTTTGGCATACGTGCAGCCACAATGTGGTACCGCTGGTCACTGGTCGGGTAGTTAACGCATTGTGGATCGGAGAGAAGTTTAGGCAACAGAGTTTAATCTGACTGTGAGATCCTTTCAACTTCCTTTGTGAGATTTATTCACAGCAGATAGGGGCTGATAGCCATCTGCAGCCACGCTCACATCACTCAGCCAGCCAGCGATGATCTGCTGCCAAAGCACACAGAATGATACATTCCTTAATGTGTCTGGCAGGAGAGGGAGGGAGAGGGAGGGAGGGAGGGAGAGAGAGAGGGAGAGGGAGAGAGAGAGAGAGAGAGAGGGAGAGGAGGAGAGAGGGAGAGGGAGGGAGGGAGACAGAGAGAGAGAGGGAGGGAGGGAGGAGGAGAGAGCATGTGAGGGAAATTGCAGGGGTCCTATTATGGATATTTTTTAAAAAATAAATCTGTTTCTGCTTCATGTTCTAAAAACAACTTTGAAGCTTCTTTTTTTTTCATTTCTCGCAGCATAGTTTTATTTTCAGGTTAAAAGTTGAGCCACACACTTCATTACTGGGTGTTCACAAACAGACGCGTAAACTCCCTCATTATGCAGTGGGCCTGTAGTGGTGTGACAGAGAAGAAGGGAGGCTTAATGGCATTTTAATCACAGGTAATAATGAGGCTACTAATGAGGCCCAGTCTGTGCAGACAGCCTCCCGAGATGACTGAGGATGACATACCACAGTAGCCGCGTGCACGCTTATACCCAGCGATTTCTGCAGTAATCAGTAATCCCATTACTGTGCTGCATGTAGACACTCGACAGTGTGCGCCGCCGCACACAGTATACACAACCACACACAATTACAGAGGCACGATGTTGAAGTGATTGTGTGCTGGTGTGCGTTGCTGCCCGCGAGGTGGCTCCCTGCGAGTCCGCTCTCTGCTGGACAGATCCACTATGATGTGAAGCAATGATGGTGGCCTCTTCTGCCCTCGCCCAACTTTCTCTGCTTGCCTTGATTTCATAAATACAGAGAGCGAATCAAGTCAGATACAGACTGTGCAAACTTAGGCCCGTCCCAGTTCATTTATGCCCAGTGGGAACAGTTGATTTGTGCTCTTGTTGAAATCTAAAAGCAAGATGAACTTTCTGCCTCGGTAAACTTTATCCTTAACAGACTGTACGTACATTTTTTCCAACATCTGCGTTGCATGTTGTGATTCCAGGCCCAAAAAACTGCTGTGCAGTTAATTCCGCGTGATATCTCGCGGCACAGAAACCACTCAACCTCCATTGTGTTTCTCATACCACTTTCGCCAGGGTTTCTATTTTTACAGAGTGGTTCAAGGAACATAATCATGGCAGTGACACACACTGTTTTTGATCAATTGATTGTTGTTGTAATTGCTTCAGAGCAGGAATTGATATTTTCTGTGCTTTGTGAGGCAGAAGGAGGCAGGCAGCAGGTAGAAGGAGTTGTAATGGGATCACAGTTTACACACTTCTATTGGCAAACCTGTTGGTAACATATAAATAAGCAGCTATTTTATGTACTTTGGATGTCTCTGGAAGTGAGAACTCAACTTACAATTAGACACTTTATTGCTGTTGGACTGAAAACGTTACTGCGGCTCCAACCTTAACCCCTTGCTGGCGAGTGACCACACAGTATTCCCGATCGCCTGAAGCCTTGTTTATGGTAGTAAGTGAAACAACACGTAGAATGGTGGGAAAATGGATTATCATTGATAGGAATAAACCACCACTTCCCTCTGTCCCTCTTTCAGCCTGGGCCATACTGAAGTTTCCAGCCGCACAAGTTTTTGATGCTGTGCTTGTGGTGAAGCTGGAATCCAGGGCCATATAATCCGAACATTGGGTATTAGATTCACATAAAACAATACAATCGGGAACCCTTGAGGGTGTTTTTTTTTTTCTAATGGATATGGTTGGCGGAGGGACAGGACACAGCTGGGAGGGCTTTAAAAAGGGGCATTTAACAATGCAGCCTTCAACACTCTCACCATTCTCTCCAGAAAGGTTTTCATTAGTCTGCTTTGGAAAAATGTGGCAAATTGTTTTTGACAAATTTGCTCGGTGCTTATGTTTAGTCCACAGAAAGCACATTACACTTTCCTACAATCAGATACGGTATTGTCTAATACCTGGTTTGAGAGTGCGTCTCGGTCTCTTGGATGTGTGACAGGAAAAAGCTCTGCTTCATTAACGCCCGTCTGCAGGTTTTCTCTTCAAATGTGTTCGTGCACTTAGAAGAATCACCTCTGCTATCAGAGTTTGAAGTCCTGCATCTGTAAGTGCTTTAAATGAACTTAACACAATGGTTCCTGCTTGACGAGTTACCATTAAACATATAGCACATTTACATGCAGCCTTTCCTCGCGGGCGCTAAAATGCAAACTGTCTCAAGCACACACACAACGGGGGAGTGGATTTACAAGGGTTAATTACCCTCACTAACGGCCACACTGCATAATTTGCCCATAATGTTGAGGATGTGGGCTTCATGTCGTGGGATAAAAATACCCGAGGAGATGACAGTGAAGTCATCAAGCTGAAGACACGATGTGGGTGTTTAAAAAGGGTGTTTTGTGCAATATTAAGGATGTTGAGTGTTTGTTTTTAGTCATTATGAATTCACTTTAGATTCAAATACTCTCCACCAGTTTGCCCCAACAGTCACACAAAAGTCAGCTGTATATTTCAGCTTAGGTTTTGATCCTTTGTCCTCCTGAAATCAGAGCACTTGCTGTTGTGGTGATAAACTTTGAGAAAGTCGGCATTAATTGACCCCAAAACGATGATGAAAACATAAAGACTGATGAAGTGATTCATGCAACAGAACAGAGAGCTGTATGCCTGATCGTTTGTTTGTGTCTTCTGACACTCGTGCACATCATTGAAAAGGCAGCAGTTTTATGAGGTGGCAAAAGTATAGTTAAGACTAACATAGACACAGAAACAATGCGGGTGTGTCTTTGGAAATATTGTGGTTTTGGGGTGAGATTAGTGTTTTATTTGCGTTTTGGAAGTCTTGTCATCACCGTTCCAACAATTATCACGTGGTTAAGTTTGGGAATCGATCGTGTCAGGCCTGGAAAAAAAGCAATGCAGTCTGTTGGAGAGGAGAGAAAAACAAGAGTTGTCTGTGTGTCTGTGTTGAAGACTGCTTGTTGATCCTGTGCAGACTTTGTTGCCGGATGACATCATGCTGACATAAATTGATGTAGCTTTCGTCGGTTTATGATTGTAGAAAGCAGAGAGGAAAACCACAAGTGCTCACATCGAGTAGCTGGGCCTGCTGATTTAATTGAGTCTTTCAATTCAGAAAATAAACCAAATGACTTGAAGTGATGCATCGTTCTTATTCACCAACTAGTCAGTTATATGGCCAAACATTTCACTTTTTGTTGCTTATTTAAAAGAACAAACAAGCCATGATCACGTGGAACATCTGTTGCGATGGTACCCTGATAAAATCACATTTTTATCACCAACTTCTTTCAGAATTTGAGCGAAAGACACAAAAGGAAGAGGACCCAGGATATCTTCTGAGAATGCAAAGTCAGTACGAAGGCTGCAGAACAAAAACCTGCAAAACACAAACATCCACTCTCCTGCTCTCCTGCAATGTGACCTGTTTTTGGGGAAACTGTAATATTCCCTGTAACCCTCATACCATTGATGTCACATTCACATCATTCGTCATTGAAGCCTGTGATGCTTTGCACATTCTTCATGTAACCTGGGCTGCCATCCAGACATATGGAGGAGAAAGGACTCAAGCGTAGGTTCAAGACTGAAGATAAGCGGCTTCTCAGGCAGTAGCAAATGAGGACTTTGTTAGTTTTGGCTGATGGATGGCTCAGTTATAGAGAATCCCTCATGTGGCAAATCTTAGCCATCTGTTAAATCTTTCACGAACACAGGATTATTATCATTTGTGAGCTTTATTTATTGTCATTGTGTTATCTGAAGAAGAAGAACTTTTGTGGGCCAGGTCTGAGGTAACGTGGGATAAGAGTGAAGGCTTATAAATGTTGTAAAGTCTTGATTTGATTCATAGTCTATAGACTCCTTAATTTAACCTGAGGCTGCACACACATCTCTAATATAAGGTCATAAATACAGTTGCTGAAGGAGTGTGTGCTGCTCTTCACGGTGACCAGGAAAGAAATCAAAGACGTCAGGAAACAAACGCACAAAAAGACCCCAACAAACAGAGCGAGCAGGCTGTCGATATCAACATCATGAAACTCAGGTAAAATTGACACTCAGGCTAAAAATCTCTCAGTACCTGGAGATTCAATTTGATCCCAGTTCAGAGGGGCTACGATTCGATAAAATGATCATTCGTGCATCGTTGTGCATCTGTTTGTTTTTATGAATCAATACGTGAGTCAACTCCCAACGCTGGCTTTTTTCCAAAAGGAGCTGCTCCGTCCGTGCATCCATGAATCGATTTATTTTTCCACCCCTAATATACGCTTAGCTGACTAATGCTCACAGTCTGCTACGAAAGGTTAACAGCTTCCACAACCTCAACCGGGTGCTCGAGAAGCAGCCTATGAATTCATAACAAAGTGAGCATATAGACGAGAGAATGGTATCTGAAAGGTGTTGCCACGTATCCTGGGAAGGCGGCGTCTCGTGTGAAAAAACAAACCTTGTAATAAATGTAAAGATCATATTCCTAACCAGTGTCTGTGCATGTGTAAGAATGTGGACCCTCTAATATCCAGCAGGCCCTGAGGTGGACAGAGGCTTGGGAGAGGCAGAGAGGAATTCAGCGCTGCAGAATGAAGTGCAGGGCCTCCACTTTGCAGACAGGTGGACAGGTAGACACAGAGGCCTCATTGTCCGTAGTTTAATCAGGCCGGCAGGTGTGCCGCCCTGCACTCGGCTCACCACGGCCTCACGCCGCTCCCCTCTCTCCACTGCTCTCCTCTCCTCGGCCATCGCTCCTCCTCCTGCAGCCTTATTTCTGCAGCAGCAACCGCCTGCAGTCATGGCAGGTAATATTAAGTTTTCTTTAATATTGATGGATTAAAAAACAATAGTTGATGTTCCTGGCAAGCTCCCCCCAGCATGGGGTATAAACTGAGTCTGAGGCATACTGTTGACTCATACTGTCAGGGGAATTAATGGGCTAGTGTTGAGTGCATAATAATTTTCCTTTATGCACACATGATAGCAGAGAGGCATTTTCTGTGTGGCAGCAGAGCAGCCGTAAACTCAATGAATTGAGCAAACATTGCTTTAAAAACGGGGGAATGTCATGAAGAAATAGAAAAACAAAAGCAAAGCAGTTATTTCAGCGAGAGAGGGATCGGGGATGGAGGCTGCTGGCCATGAATTAGATGCGGCTGTCGATGTATTTTAGCTTAAGCTGCCGATTCTGCCAGGCCAGGTCCAGGTTGATAAATCTGTCAGCGGTGCGGCCGGGCTGCACAGATCCAGGTTACTGTAGGACTTGACTCTGTCGCTCCCCCAGCTGTCTTGGACACGCTCCAGAGCCTCATACTATATCCTGGACCAGCTCCAAGCTCCTGGTCCCTTTTTATCCAGCCACAGTCCACACCCCTGCCACGACGGGCCAGACGGCCTCCTGGCTCTGTGCCCAACACCCATTGTCTCACTCTGAATGATTCAGCTACATTACTGTTCACTAATCTTCCCGCCTTCAACATTTGTCAATGTTAGAGACGTTTGTAGGGATTTCCTGGTGATAATAAATTACCATTAACATTTAGAACTTGGAAGAGTTACGTGCCCATCTATCAAAGGGTCCTCGTTATCGGTGAGACAAGCTGGATTGTGCGCACACACAAAGAAACTGCTAGTTTGTTTTCCAGGTGTTCTGCAGGTGAATGGTACAAGTGACAGCATGTGCAAACAAGTGTTTGGACCGGGGTTTCTCACAGGCTGTGGAAAGATGTTAAATCAACTCTACAAGCAAGAGAATCACTGACAAACTGTGTGTAAAAGGCCATTATTCTGGTTACTGGTCATGTTCACCATGGCAAGACTGGGTGCAGAACAGAAGGTGATCACGCAAAATTGGAAGTTTTTGGTGGAGGTCGCTGTGAAACACATCAAAGAGCTGAAACTAACAGCAGCACAGGGAGATCTGCTCCCGTTTGACCTCAATGTCAAGTTTGAACGGGTTTTTGCACCTTTAGGTGATCAGGGCCTTACATCCTATCTACATTGACTAAACCCTAGGACCTGAGTGTAGTGTTTGGAGGGAGGCCAGAGAGACCTGTGTGTGCATGTGAGAAAAACAGAAAGTGGAATTGCCCAAAGTTCTGTTGTTTTCGGAGGAGTGCCAGAAACTCAAAACAGCCTCCCGCTGTCTGTTGCACGGCCTTGACATTGGGTTTATAGCCAGAGCGGGTTAGTATCTCGGGACTCTGGCTCTGACTTTTAGGATCTGTCGGTTAAAGTCTGGTCACACTCCTTTTTAACTCGTGGTGGGGCTCTGGATCTATTGCTATCCAAGAGGCCATGAGGCCACTCTGCGGTCCAGCTCATTGTGTTCTGGTGGTTTGCCGATCTTGGGACTCAGATTTGAGACTTGCCTGCAGTGCTGTTGTTTGTCTGGCCTGGGATACATGCATGCTGTCAGTCGGCAGATCTGTGGCAATTTGCACATTTCGTGTTGTTTCTTTGCCCAAACGTATTTCATTAACAGTGATGCAATGGAAAGGCAACACGGCTATCACAGCCGATCGCTTCCGAGCCGCGCGTAAGCAGATTTTACAGAAATACGGCTCATTTACGGTGCAAAAAGACTTCATGTTGGGAGTGTTATTGTAGAGAAAAGGCAGCTCTCAGACAGAGTGTGAAACTGAAAAGAGGCAGCAGCTCTCCACATGTTCACCTCGTTTTAACACCACTCTGCAACGCTGTGAAAGCTCACTCATTAAAGCTTTCAGTGACTGTTAAACATTGTGGCGCACTGTTATATTTTCTATTTCATCACTGTGAGTCTCATTATGTATAAGATAGCGGCAACATAATTCGGCAATACAATGCTGTTTTTTTCTTTTTTATATATTGATTTGAAGTATAAGTAGCTCAATAATATTTTCTTTGTTGCATTTAAAAAGAATTTTTAAGCCGCAATTACGATCTGACATTTTGTGCACAGACTTGATTAAATTCACTTGACTCAACATTTGCTTGCAAACACGCAAGCGTTGTCACAAATCAAGTTAATGCGAAAGCCAAAGAAATCCAAACTTTAGCAAGCGAAAAGAAACAGTCTGCAGATAAATCTGGAGACAGCCTCTTGGTTTCCTCATCGTTTCATCACACATCATCCTTCGCACTGACACTCAAACATTAGCCTGGAGTCACTGCAGTGGGGGGGGGGGCTTTCTGACACACGTTTTGGTTCTACATGATGTGATCTGAAGTCGCGGTTTCTTCTTATGCCAAAAGGGACGTCCAAAAAACAGAAACTAATCAATTCAGATTCGCTGCATTAATGTTAGTTTGGTTTGTTAGTTTGATCCCGTCTGAAATCTATAAATACACTAAGTACATTTATTTTGGTTTATCACCATTGATATCATTTTAATATGAAAGTAATTGATAGTGTTTTTTTAACACTTGAAGAACTTGACGGAGGAGACACAGTCTGAGCTGACTATTAGTCAGAACGTTCTGGTTTGACCTTGCTGGCTGACGACACCTCTACAATGGTTTCTGCACATTTCACTGCACATTTCCATTCCAGTGTTTTCTTTAGGTAGTCCACCTGGCCTCCACAGACGAACCTGTGTGGCTGTGTTGCTGTAATGCAAGTTCTTACAGTGGCGTATTATTATCACTGACAAATGCAAATCACTTGTTGCAGTATTTGTACCAGATTACTTTCTTAATCTTGGTTCATAGTATTTTGGGGTGCATTCAGATATCCTGTTGGAAGGGCTGCTGTCAGGCAATCCGAGCTACATACTGATGACTGAGAAAGAAAAAGCATTGTTTAGCAGAGGCAGCATCATTAAGGAAGAGATAGCAGCCTGTTTTTTTCCCACTTGCTGTGAGCTGGGAAAATCTGACAGAAAAAGCCCTCTTCAAAGTTTACAATCAACAAAGCCCAGGAGAGGAGTGCTCCTTTCCTTTTTGCAGCCACTGACGATGCTGATCATGTCGACAGGGCTGACAGTGTGACAGCTTTGTGAAGCTGGTGATCTTTGGGCGCCTCGCTGAGGAAGAGCAATCAATGGAGGAAACACCTAATCCTCCAGGTGACACCGGCTCTGTCAGATCTGTGTGAATCCGTCCTCTGTCTTTTTCTTTTTGAATATCAACCGCTCAATTAAGGGATGAGTGTCTGCTGCCATTCCTTCCTGTTGACTAATGCGTCAGAAATATGTCAGCGCTCCAGAAAACCCTGAGCAGGCATCCACCGACTTGCGCGAGTCAGTGGCTGTGACGAGCCCAAACTGCTTGTTATTTTAGGGATTTTCACATTAGTCTGTGTCAAACACAAACACAACATTGCGAGAAGAATAATACATACACTCCCCACCACACTGATCTGCAAATAAAACCCTAAGACTCAGGGATTATCTCTGAACTCTTTCACACATCACACCTGCAGGGCGGCTCTGACGAGCATGTCGGGGAACTTTTATTATTTTCTTGTGGAGAAAAATCAACACAGAACACAGGCTTTGGTGGGGTGCACTCCTGTTTTTACACATTTTAAATGGAAGAAGCACGTTTTATTTTTTGTATCAATGTAGCGTCAACGAGCCTCATCAAAAGTAATTGCTAACAAGTGAAATATAAGGTCAACAACTAGTAATTGTTGACTTCTTGATGGTTTGTGACCATCTCCTTCCAGGTGATCCCAGAATGGTCTCAGACTCAAACAAGCTTAACGTGACCTCTTGATGAAGCAAGTCACCAGACTGATGTGCTCAATATTACCTGTCTGGATGAGGAAAAGGAGAACAGAGCGATAAGCTGGTGGTTTGGTTTAAAGTGAGGAGTGGTCGTGTGCATTCATGGCACATTGCTGTTTAGTGGGAGCAAAGAGAAGCTGTGCTTTGCAGCCAAACAGACCTGATCCTGTACTTGACACCTGCACCCTGGACTATTGATGAAGTGAGGTAGTGTCGATCTGTGTCGATCTGTGTGTTTGTCTTGGCTCTGGTTTATAGGAGGCTGAATGGACGCATGGGCAGGAATGTATGTGATGGTTTTTACTCTGCATTGGTTGTGACATTTGCATTTGAAGCAACATGTTCGCTCCACATTTTTCCGTACTGTTTCAGTGGCTTGTGTGGATGTTGTCTGGTAACCATAGCTTCAAACAACTCAGTGCACAATACATTCTTCTTTAAGCAAAACAGGACGTTCACAAGAAGGCCTGAGAGAAAAGTATCACTGTGTGAGCTGGAGTCCACACAGCTTGTATGATTGTGGATGACTGTAAAACATTGTAGCCACTGGTCATGCACAATCTCTCCTCAGGCATCCTCGTCTTTCTCGTTTTGTCTTTCACCTTTCTTTTGCACTTACTACTATTTGCGTGTCACTAACGTGCCCCACAGTAAAACTATGCGCCCTAAGAGAAGACTAAGAGGGTGGATGGGAGGCAGTAATTGAACGGGTGAGTGAAAACGGGTAAGGAAATGATAGAGCTGGTGAGTGAGGGAAACAAAGAAAGGGGTCAGGCACAGTCAGCGAATGTCAGCACATCCAAATCAGATGCCGGGCTCTCACCCATGACCTGGCACAGTCGGACTTGCAGATCTGAAAACAGTAAGTATGTCGGTGGGGGAAAAAAGGGGAGGTGGCCTGATCTAAAACCGCTGTGACTCACTTTGATTTACCTTCTCACTTCAGTTTTATTATGTTTTTTGCAGTGAAACAAAAGCAGAAGTACTTAATTAAAACACCCACAAAAGAAATATGCACATTACTCTCGTGTTTATTTTCAAGCAAGTTAAAGTTTACTTTGGATGTCTTTAAATGAGCTATGGTACATTAAGCTTCTTTTAACAACAGGGTTTTTTTTACCCTTGAAACATAATCGTACTTATTTTGGCACTCTGCTCAGCCTGTTGCGTGTACGGCTGTGTGTGAGATTTGTTGTTGTTCTCCATTCATCTTCCTTGTGGTTTAGATTTGAAGTATTTATCGATGCGGCGGCTTGTTTGTACTTGTTTTTTTATATTTGGATTTGTCAAAACAGTAACTTCTGTCTGTTGATGTTCCTCGACAGTTTTTGTTATTGTTTGTCATACATACTGAGTGCTTCCTCTGCTCTGGGAGCTGATTGGTGAGGTTTAGCGGAGAGCTTCAGTTTAAATGGCCACTTTGGGTCCATCACTTTGTTATCATACTTCATGAGAGCATTTTTTTTAATAAAGCTTTTAAATCTTGAAAGAAAATAGCAGATCCCGATGTCACGAGTTTTCTGTGTCGTGATAGAAAACGTTGAACCACTTTAACTTGATGATAGCGGTTCAAACCAACATAAGAATATTTTTACTCAAAGTTTCCCATGGACTCAACAGTCTCCACACAAAGTATCGACAATAAATGCAGCTGCATTGCAACGCTTAGCTTCACAAATGAATACTAAATATTTATTGCTAAGTTATTGTTCTATAAACGCTTAGCAAGAGTATTTGTTGTATTAAATTAGAGTTGCTTTCAGTTGTATCATAAAAACAGCTTGAGGCTTGTTTTCAATATCAACATGATTTACTAGTGGCCTCTGTTTTTCACATTCTCCTTTGTTTTTGTTCAAGAAGCATCGATTTGTTCTTTAACGGAAGAAGGTTGACTCAGAATCAGTGACACTGTGTGAAGCAAAGGAAGGCTTCTTTATTTCACTCACAGCAATGGAAGGTGTTGTAAAGTAGCTCCTGCACCTTATTACTCTGTAAGTACACATTTAACATTTAAATAGAAACTAAGAAAATCAACTTGGTCCTATTGTTTATTTCTCCAGCACAAACTGAGCTGTTGAAATAATGCAGAAGGATTTCATGATGGCGATGTTTGATTCTGTGGACATCTCCCTCTTCAAAGCAGATAAAGGCTCATTCATCAACGAGAAGCTCTCAAACTGCAAATAGATTTTTAATGCTGAAGTTAATTATGCACCTCTCCAAATAAAATGATGAGGACTATGTTCAGCTAAACAAAGAAAGGATTTGGTGCTTCGACCTTCTAATTACAATATGGTACCACTTAAAACAATGCAGCTGCAAACAAACAGACATTTTTGAACCCCTGAAAATCCACTTTTCCATGTTTTCTTTTCACTCAGTACTTGAAATCAAATAAACCATTAAATTAAACCATTCAGTTGAACATCGGACGATTTGGTTTTGTTAATTTTGGCTCCTTCAGAAGGTTTGTTTCTTAAACGGGCTTCAAAGTGCATTCAGATGTGTTCGATCATTGTGGCGGTCCAACATTTGTTTGGGTCATTGCCTTTTTCTTTATATCTCAAGGCTTTGGAAGCTGATAGTCATCTGTAGCTGTGGATCTTCCACCCTCACAGAGCAGAACACACATGACCAGAATTTTCCTTCCCATGGTTTGTATTTTACATCCCCGTGGAAGCCCTCAGAGCGGTATATTCATGGTTGTGTGCAGAGGTCAGGTTTCAGCCTTTATTGCCTAGGTAAAGAAAACACTGAAGAATGTTTCAGGCCTGAATGATTGTCAGCTCTTACAGCAGAGTGAAGACAAAACAGGAAGCCCCCTGATGGCTTTTTATTAGCAGGAATCACTAACAGTGCCAGAGACTCTCTCTTATAAAACATACCGTATAACCCTGCTGGATCTCCTTCTCTGATTGGTTGGCAGGTTGTCATCACAAATTTAATGCTCTGTGCTGTAACCCTTCACATGAATAGGACCCTGTGCTACTGTTCATATCTTGCAGCAGAGATTCTCATTACATTCACCATGCAGGAGGTCATCTGTGAGCCACCGCTGTGCAGCGATCACCATTCAGCCGTTTTCGTCTGTAGAGTTTTGACGCCGCTTCACGGCGTGTGCTGCTGTTTGTTTTCTGGCGGAGGTTTGGCGTCTTCATTCGCTGTGCAGGACGCTGCCTGTTTGTGATGGTTTGGCAGAGAAATCTGTTCCGCTCTCTTGACAGGCAGGAGCAAAATAAGCTAAAACCGCTGCCAACACGGGCAGACGTCCCACACCACAGCTGTGGGGGACCAGGCTCTGTATGGACACGAGCCACAGCGCAGCCGGGCACTAATGATGAGGTAATAGGAACATTACCCAAATGTTCAATGATGGGTTATTAAGCAGTGGGATGAGCTCAAGTTGCCACTATGTCTGTGATATCCCTTCATTTTCTAGTGGTCAAGACAATTTTGACTTAATGGGAGGTACTGAAAGGATAATAGTTACGTCCGTGCAGCCAAAAATTCAAATGATTTTCTTCTGCCCTTTTATCAGATTGCAATTTATAAAGGTGAATCAGTGGAGCCGTCACAAGTGATTCTTCCTTTAAAACAACCCAAACTGTTTGTTGGGCTTTATCTATTCATTACTGTACGTTGTCTTTCATTGATAGTCACGGGGCAATTGTAAATCCTATAAAACCTCTGATCGGTGCTGTGTTTACCTTTAATCACTGGCAGAAGGAAGTATGGAATTAATTATGTCACAACAGTCACACGGGCTCTTTATTTTCTTTTGAATCTGCCATGTTTCGTCATAATCAGTGAACCAAAGAAGTCTGACCCCTCAGCGAATGGTGCGCTACATAAAGGCCACCATCTCTGAAAACATCGGTTTAAATGACATTAGCTGCATTTAATCTAATTTGCAGTCATTTGTTGAAGTTAAACTCTGGGTATGTAGAAAGAAAATATTTGAAGTGATAACAGGTAGCCTGCTGTCTCCGCTCATTTTTCATCTCAATTTCACTGGGGAGGGAGCCAAGACACACACATCAACCTCTCTGCCCGGCTGAATAAGAAATACAGTCTGATCTTAATGTGCTACCAGGGGTCCCCCAAGTCTGGAAAATCAGGAAAAGTCATGTCGGCCTGGGGGGTGGCGGATAGTGTGTGTGTGTGTGTGTGTGTGTGTGTGTGGGGGGGGGGGGGGGGGGGGGGAAAAATAAAAAA
>JAUESF010000080.1:8085894-8101339 GCA_032274765.1 Malacoctenus tetranemus
ACACACACACACACACACACACACACACACACACACACACACACACACACACACACACACACACACACACATCTGTGTGGATCAATGGACATCTGCTTATGTGTTGGGGGAATGGTTAGTCCAGAGATAGATGGCCAGAGACATGGAGGGACTGACCCAGGAGCATCAGTATTTTTGTTCTGCTGGAGCAGCCGAGCAGTCTGCTGTTTACGCTATGTTTATGATTTGGGCCGTGTGGGTTGTGTGTTTGTGTCTGGATAACAGCGGGACCCAGAGGCTGGAGCGTGATACAGAGGTTAACCAAAGTATAGCCAGAGGGATGGAGTCTGGCTTTGTGGTACTCGAATGTTTTGATGGTTTGTGTTATCTGGACCAGGGCTCTAAAGCTCACCAGATGCAGCCAGCGCCCTTTGGGGAAGGGAGGTGCGTGTGCTGCGAGGCCCGTCTGCTCATGTATGTGACAAGTGGAAGTGTCATGGACAGGTGTTGGGACCTTCAGATCCTAAGTGAAAACATTAGCCAACGCATTCCTGGAACTGTTTGGACTTCCGTCTGTTTTTGCTCCGCTGTATACTCAGAAATGCACGGAAACCAGCCGTGCACTGGTGTGAAAATGTGTTTGAAGGCAAGGGAATCAAACTGCCTGAATTTTAGAGGCGCAGTGAGATGAAGCTTTCCAGAGAGAGCGCTGAAACGCATCGAGAACGGCACCAGCGACTCGTGCAGCTGATTCTATTGGTCCACACGGGGTGCTCATGCAACCTAAAGGTCATGGCCGGTTCGTGCTGATGGAAAAAGTCCTGCTCACAGAAAGCCTGCAAATCTCAAGACAATGTTGAGTCACCGAAGGTCAACAGCAACAAGTCCTCATGAGTCAAACAGGCTCGGTTTTGCCCGGGTGTGACTCCTTTTTCACTGTTTCTTGGGAAATTCTGGACAGTCTGTGGTTGCTTGATCGGGCGCTTGGTGCTGATTGGTGTGATTCAGCTTTGCTCATGCTGATAGACATTTGTTTGTGATGCGTCTGACTGAGAGAATCGCACTGACGAGACTGGTTCAGCTTTCCGCTGTGACTGGGAAAACGAACCTGGCAGCAGAACTGTGATGGGGACATCTGGGGTGTGCTGGTTTATTGTCTGAGTTAGGAAGTGACAAAAACAAGTTTCTTTCATCTGTTAGTTTTAATGGTTTATTTGTTCAATCGATCCTTTAAGCCCTCCAACCCTCCTCCTTGCACCACTGTTTTCTTTGTTCCAGTTAGCTTTTTTTTATTAGCAGTTGGAGCCTAAACTGCTGAACACACGGAAACAGAAACAAGTGTCAGACAGTCATTTGAGACAAAGAGGCAATTTTCTTTCAATAATTTCTCACAAGAGGTGAGTCACATGTCTACAAATGTTAAGTAAATGCACTCGTTTTAACTTATTCATCACTTCGTAGCTATTGTTCATCACACTGAAGGTGTGGAGTTCACTTGCTGCCACACCCACAAGATATTTCCTGAACATTCTGTGAGCATTGAGAGTTCAGCCCACATGTGTTGCTCTCGCTCTTCCATAAACTGACCACGTCTAGTGATCAAAGGTCCCATTTTAATGCTTTAGTCACCTCACGCCGTCGTGTCTCTAGAATGCTTTCCAGGAGGGTCTCTATCACTCCAGATTCCTGTCATAAGTTGGTGGGCGAACAGCAACGTTTAAAGTCAGCGTCCACTCTCATTCGTGGGAAAAGAAAAGCCTAAATATTCACTTCTTTATTTTGACATTGCTTCACAATTTCACTTCATTTCAGGAGGTTGGCGATTGTGTTTTTACTGCGAGGCTGCAAAACGTAGTTACGGTCAAACAAATGATTCATAGCAGTTGGAAACGCAGGGTACCCGCCTGCACATTGTCAGTCCCACTCACATGCCTGCACTATGAGCATGGGGTTCGATCTTGGACCAAAATGTGCGCAGTCGGCAAAAATTATGCAAAGTTCATGGAATGTGTGTTCAAAATTTCCAAATTTGAACAATGTGTCCACTGTTTTTAAGCATTACACAAGAAGAAACATTTTGATGATGACAGTGAATACCGAGAAGTTTTTGTTTTGTCATTTCTAAACTTGGTTGTTCACAAAATCAGCACTTTTTAAACCGAGTAGGAGGTCTTGGACACAAAGCCCACTTCAAAAGGTCGACGGAGCAACATCATCAATCGATTTCCATCAAACCTCATCATCAAAACAATGTACAAGTGAAAGTTCACTGGCAAGACATGAAATAATCTGATGGGAAGCAAATTTCTTCGGACTCTGATAATCTCAGAAACACACAGTGATGCAGACCCCCATGCTGTTCTGCTTATGCTTCATTGTGTGTCCCCGGCTGCTTTTGTGCAGTCATAAATTCTTGTCTGCACGTGGATGTCGGCACACAGCTCAGCTCACATGTGGGGGTGATGATATTTAGCACAATTTTACATTTAAAATTCTACAACGTCTCCAAATCGGCAGAGTGAAACTTTTGTTTTTCCCTTTGGACGACGAGAGTAAAACTCGGGCCTTTGCCTTCGCTGCTGCTGCACCAGTGAGCAGGGAGGGAGCTGCTCTGGGGCAGCAGTTTGATTGAGTTAACTCTCCGAATTTGATCAATTTGATAACATTTGGAAAGTCCAAAAGAACCAGTGTATTACATTATCTTATCTTCATTCAAGGTAACGCAGGCCTCTGGCGTGCAGGCTTTGAAAGAGAATACCTGGTATGTCGTCTGCTGTCCAGCATCTGAGCGTGAACTCTGTGAGCTGCAGACCGAGTCGGGAGGTTTCACCTGCTCTGTCTGAGACACTTTGGCCTGGAAGACACATTCTCCCAAGTAACTGCTTCCCTACAACTGATCAGCAACTTATGTCACAGGTTTACTGAGCAATTAGGATGGTTGTAGTGGAACAAGGAAGATCAACATCAGGAGGAATGTTGGGCCCATCAACAGTTTGTAAGTGCAAGAAGAACAAAACATCCTTTTTATGTGGCCAGCTACCGTCTTACTTTTCTCACAAACAAGTCAGACAAGCAAAGCGAGAACGAAGTGTCTTTAACAGCCGGTGTAAAAAGGGTTGGAAGTCGTCACGGTGGGAAAAGCATGGGTGTTACTAACAATGTAAATGATGGCGCTGATTCATTGTCACGTCCCAGTTAATGACGGCAGCGAGCAAATATGCAGAAATCCATAAATCTGACACTGACAGTCTTAAATTAGGTGTAACTTTATTAATGTTGTTTGTTAGACGCACATTTTCCCTGCTATGACTTGCCAGAAGCTGCAAGAAAAAGGTGGTAAGTCACATAATCCTGATGTAGCTGGGAAACACGGTCACGGCATTATGTCTTCCCTCAACATGATGTATGTGTGTTACGCTGGTCACACGTGAGTGACTGTTGTTACCTTGCAGAAATCATAAATCTAAAAGATTAACAAAGAAGAGTGATTAGCCTCTCCTGAATAGGTCTCTCCAAACCTCCCATGCATGATATCAGCTGGGTGAGAATGCACACAGCTGTTTTACAGACTGAGGGTTTTTTCTTTTCATTCTTGGGTTTCACATCTCAGTGCAGACCCCGAGCCTCTGAGAGTCCCCCAGCTCTCACATTGACTGTTTAGATTGAGTGTAGCACTATTTGGCCTTCATAATGCACTCGCACTCCAGCAGTGCTTTCCCCCTGCCGAATTCAGTGAGAAATGTTTACCTTTGCTCGCGAGCATGCTGGGGTGGTCCCAGAGCACAAGGTTAATGGGCAAAAAATTGCAAGTGCCAGCTGTGTGTACGCGCGCACGTAAACACCAAAACACAGACGTGCAGAGGTGTGATATCAAATTCAAAGGTGTACATGTGTAAAAAAACAACGCCAACAAAACAACACAACAATACGCTGTGGCTGAGCTCTAAGGTTATATTTAACATTGCTGAGTGTGATGTTACCTCCCACTGCAAAGATGGTTATAATTCTTAAGGAACTTTTGGTATGTGATACAATATGTAGCGCAGATGTTGAAGGTCTCCTTTCAAACATGTACAAAACCATTTCTTATGTCTCACTGCGTGTGAGTGTTTGGATAGTGTTTCTGAGAATGTGTTTGAGCCGACCTCACTGAATAAATCAGAATATTTTGTAATTCACCCTTTGTGTTTGCCTGGTGATTTACTCTCCGGAGGGTTATCTGTTTAAAACCCATCGTCAGACATGATATTCAATCTTCTGAGTTACAGCCGTCACTCATTGCTTATGTTCTGCGTCTGTAGTAAGTTTCGTGGACCTTCGCTTTAAGAGGGATCTCACTCTAGGCTGACACAACAGGACGCTTTAAAGCAAAAGAACTACTTACTGGTGATTTATTATCGTACATGTAACAGAAACAGCATAAATGATCCGTCGTAGGCTCTCTGTTCTTTACAGAAAAACACACTCAAGGTTTAGTTGAAATCGGAATTCCTCTTATTGATGTCAAAGGCACTAAATGATGTTCCAGTGGGAGCAATGGTAAAAGGTATTAATGGTAAAACTGAAGCGTTAAGGTGCAGTTTTACATCTTGCTCAAACTTGCAATCAAGTAGAAGAGAGAGAATTGATCGACTTGTATTTGGGAGATGCAAGTCACTTTTTTCTGGTGCACAGATTTAATGACGAGTGCTCTGTGTGTTCATGAGAACAGGGTGCTGAATGCATGTTCAGGGGGACACACGCAGGTCTATGTGTCTGGAGATTTCAAGTTTTCCAAGCCTGTGTGTCAGCCTCCTCTTTGAGTGGTTGGGTTTAGTGAGCATCCTGAGTCGGTTGATGATCAACTCCTGGGGGAGGTTCACAGGGGGGCAATACGGCGGGGTGAGTAATGGGAGCCACCACAGCGGTTGCCCAACCTGAGTCAGCAATTGGTCACAAAAAAAGATCACTCCCCGCAGGGTTGCTGAGCTCACCTACACTCACCAATTTAATTTGAAGTGTATCATCCATATAAATACACACACACTCAAACACACATGGCTGGTAAAAATAAGCAGTCCCGCAAGTTCCCAGAGACACAACACAGTCGAGTCCATTACTCACAGTCTTTTCTTTGCTGACCGTCTTTGTTCTTCGGGTCTCTTTCTTTCATTCTTCCAAACTCGGTTCAGGTTGATGCCACATGTGCACCGGCGCAGCTTTGAACCTGTGTAGGATTAAGCGTGTCTGTCTGGCTGAACTCATCTGAAAACAGGGCATGGCAGCGGTGGAGCATCTGACTCGCTCTCTCTACACAGTCAGCAGCTGTTTTTCCATCTGAGCAAATAATCAAGCAAAAAGTAAAATCAAGTCATTCAAATATTTACACAATGTTTCCACATCAAAAAGAACGTTTTATCAATTAGAGATATTACTTTGTGGCAGTGATAGAGAGGCCATGGTAGCTGTATTCCAGCATGAGCACCGATCTCTGTTTGACCTTCATTGTGAAAACCAGGTCATTGTGCGACTCTTGTGCACGCGACGTGTTTGTTTCCTCACGACTTTGGCAAGTTTTCACCAAAGAACAATGAAAGAATTAGCTCAATCCAAGCATCTCTGTTTAATTCTTTCCAGGAGGTGATGGAGGCCTATAGTGGTAAACATCTCATCGTTTGGGAGAGAACAAACAGTAAACATTGTGACGGAAATAAATAAGAGTGTAATAAAAGTGCGATAGAGGAAGTTGTAATTTTGCGTTGGTTGTTGTGTTTTGTTTCCGAACGAAAGTGGAAAACTGCTCCGATATCAAAGACGATGGCGGAGAAAAACAAAAATATAGAGTTTTACGAAATAACCTCAGAAATAACCCCGCTTTCTTTTCCAAGACCGCAGAGTGACATTTCACAAACCAGCTTTACCATCTCCTCTCTTTTGTTTATAGGTGGTATTTTGTGTCTCACGGAGGGCTGACGACATAAGATGCTGTCACTGGTGAGTTCAGACATATCTTTTCTTTTTCAGCTTCAGAACAACAAAGAACTCATAAATAAACAGCTCCTACTGCATGTCAGCAAGAAACCATAGAGTGACACAGGCGTGTGTCACGCTCGCGTGCACCAGTGCTCTTTACTTTTCCGACGTTTAGTCATGAGATTCCTCAGCGTTTGATAGAGAAAAATTTCTCCCATGGGGAAAAAGAATTTCGTCTGCATCTTTGCGTCCACCTCTCCCACACGTCGCCGCCCATCTCTGACCACAGCCAATAGGGGATAATGCATGGTTGACGCTTGGCCCCTCCCTGCGAGATGTAAATCTTGTTTTTCTCTGCTGACCACCACGCTCCCAGGAAAAGACAACAGCCTTCCAAATGACACGGTTGTAGACTTCCGATTACAGCCCTGTCACTTACTCTACCGTGTGTAAACACATGATGGAGAGACAGACGGAGGGAGGGAGACACAGGCAGAGATGTGCCGGGGTGCGTGGGCTGCTTTTTGTTTGCCTCCAGACACAAGACCTCAGGTTGGAAGGGCCAAGATAAAACAGTCGAACCGACACAATGTCTGTAGTTCAGCTGTCTCACTGCACCAGGCCTTTGGTTTTGAAGGGGCTTTGTGATCATCAAACAATAGACGTAGCTCATTTGATTACAGTGAGATGTCATCAGACTCTCTCCGTAGTTCCCTCCGCTCGCTGCCTCGTCTCTTCAGTGAAAGCAGCTGCAGCAGCAACTTAGCATTTGGGTCCCGGTGACGAAAACTTTAGGTGACATATTTCTCAATTACGGCCACACGAATGATCATTACAGCAGTTTTGGGCCTCCACAGCATCTCTGTGATCCTGTGGCCTGAGAGAAGACAGTCCAGGCTCTGGCTCCGTCTTGGCCTCCTGACCAAAAGTGTGATAATTTTAGACTGAAGTCTCTCACATGGTCTGGAGCAAGGACGGCATTTGGAAATAAACTTGGAATTTAGCTTAATTGCAGTTTACAGATTTAGGAGGGGCAGCGTTCTCTTCTTTATTTTCTTGCATAAATAGAGAGTGACTGGAGGCCAAAGACATGAGGTTTCGAAGCCACAAAAAGAGGTTAAAGAACGTCAGAGGCAGCGAGGACACTTCTGAGCCTGGCTTCTCAGCTCTCCCCAACACTCAGCCCTGCTCTGCCCCTAATGTGAGAGCCTTGTCCCCACTCACCAAAATCGTCACTTTTATTGTACCACCCAGGCTATTAGGTCCCTGCAGTAAAACCCAAATGTTGGTTTTTAACTGTTTGCTGCTCCAGCTCTAAGGATCACTTTCTCTTGAGGCGGGACGTTTTCTTGCAGGGTGTTGCGTTAGTTGCAGAGAGTTTCAGCTGGAAACTGTTCCCCCCTTTTATCAGCTGGATCTTCCAGCAGCAGATGAATTATCCCCTGAGGCCTTTGAACTCCAACAGCTTCTTCTCACATACTGTTTTGGGTGCAGATATTTCCCATTACCTCATTACTATTGTGTGGGACTTCTCCCTGTCGTTTCGTAACAGCTTTTTAATCTCTCATCTCATTCTTTCCATTTCACACTCATGGACTCCTTCACCTATGATGGTTTTTGTTTTTGTGTTGAAATATTGATAACCACAGATAATACTTTGAGCCTTTGTTGAGCACTGTAACAGTTTGGCGCAATTTGTAACTGTGAAGGTGATATCATGGGATTTCTTGCTAGGATTTAACAACCAAGCAAGGGGAGGAGATATAATGGATGTGCTTCAGGTGGTGCAGCAGGGGACACGATAGCAACTGCGTCAGCACCGAGTCTCTTTCCTCCCTTTCTTGCCGGAGTGTAAATATCCGGGAATCCCTCATGATTAAGCTTGAAGTTTGAGATTAAACTACGATAAATCTGACAGTGAGACATGTGGTGTTCTTAAATATTTGTACACCTTCTTTGCAAAACCTGACAGTTGCAATCCCTAGAACATGTGAGGTTTCTTGTGCCATGGTCTGCACACGCACCGGGCCTGTGGCCTGAAGTGATTCTGCAGCTGAGGTAAAAGCCTCATAGAGAAGACAAATAATGAGGAGAATGAATGTTAACGGCTCGAAAGTATGAAAGTCCAACAGCAGCACGTCCACGCCGAGAATTCATCATCGCCCCAAAGACTTGGGAAAAATAGTCACTTCAAAGAGGAGGTAGATCAAACTGAAGAACACCAACCTCGACGCGGGACATACATCAGTGTGGAGGAGAGGAAGGCCGGCTGGAATGTGGGTGATGAAGAGCTTTGCTGGGAAGAAGTCGTAAGATTTAAGGAACGGGACCCCGGGCCTTGAGATCGGACGAGCAGGGAAAAGCTTTTGAATATTCCCAAAGGAAAAGGCCACGAGAGTCTGTGATTTGTGCCTGAGTGATTCACGGAGGAAATGGGGAGTGACTGGAGCCTATGGAAACTGTGTTTAGTCGAAAAACAGGAAGAAAGGGAGGAAGGATGGAAAGAACGAGTAGCCAGTAGGAATTATTACATTCAACCGGTGGCCATGTCAGGTCAGCAGTGATCACATGTAAGTTTATAAGTGGATTAGTAGGTTTGTTGGGTTTTTGTGCTCCATTTTGGATAAATTCGTGCCCGTAAAGTCAACCTTGTGACGGCGCATGTGTGAAAGTTATTTCAGTTGTTCTGTACAGTACAGATTGTTCTTTATGGGTGACGGCGTTTGCACACAATGTTTAATTGTCCCAGTTCTTTTGTGGCTTGAACTTCACTCCTCCACCCAACCCTTCTCCATTCAGATTTGGCTGAAACTCAAAGGGAAGAAGGAGACATTTTATTGACTGCTGTGCTGCAATAATTGCTGTCAAACGTCACTTTTCATGCCTCAATACATTATTTTCAAAAGAGCGAGAATTACCTCTTTGTGGTGGCCGCCTCCACAAACCAGTAAAGTTGCAGTTTACACTGATAGTTGCCTGTCCAGATGTACATATATAAGTTACTTACACCAACAGCCAAATCATTATGACCATCTGCCCAATATTGTTTAGTTTGGCTTTTTAGCTCATGTGTTGGATTTGATGGGTCAGACTTTATTCTGCTCAGTGAGCTTTGCTCACTCATGACCTTGTCGCCTGTTTCCTTGAACCTGTTTTTGTTCCAGATCCTGATGCAGACGTATCACAGAACTACTGGTTTTGAGACACTCTGAACAATTGGCGATCTGTCATCATATGAGTGAAACTCGCTCAAGTCCTGCAGAGTTTTTGTTGCTTATAATACACCAACTTTAAGAACAAAAGTTCAGTTGCTGTCTGATAATGCCAAACACTAACAGCTCCATGATCAAATAAATCTCAGTGTTATTTACAAGAATATTCTGGCAGAGTGGAGAATGTTCTTCTGTTTTTTTCATTATTGACCAATATGTTGGAAATGTCCACATTGGTTGTCCAGAGCATGCTGGGGCATTTGAAATATGCCGTTTATGTAGAATGTTCCAAGTAGAGCATCCAAAACGTTGGACACATGCGGTTAAATGTCTTCTCTGCATTCAAATACATTGCATTTTCCAATTAAGGGTCAAGAGACGGACAAACAGAAACAGAAATTGATTCTTGTCTCTGCCGCTCCTCCATGTGAGCGTTCAATATTATGACCCTTTCCTAGAAAATATAATGACAGAGTCTCCTTTTTTCCCTACTTCTAATTTTATGTCGGTGTTGAAGCCAGAAAGTTCAGCATCATTAACGTGGAAAACACTCCTGGAACAGAAACTGATTTTCTTCCCTTCTTCTATCTCATGCTGGTTTTTAACCAAGACCCTGGTGTTTTTGTAGCCACAGTAAATCCAAACTCTCCAACAAGTGTTTTTTGTTATAACAAAAATAAAACAATAGTACGTTGAAGAGGACGGCCATGCCAGCAACACTGGCAGACAGCACTTCGCTGCAGTGTTGCTTTAAGCTGAGTTGTAGCACATGGACGGTATCAGGCTCATGCTGACAGGCGAATGTTTTCAAGTATATTTGCTGTGTTTCCCAGACAAAGAACCTCTCAATACAAAGTGACACGAGAATTCAAACACAGCATCATAAGGTGAAAAGATCAAGGATGACCAAAAGGAACTGCAAACGTGCGACTCTTCATTGATGAAAACTCCTTTCTTAGCATTTGATTTGCAGTGGTAAAACATAAGACTCCCGTGGTCCCTCTTGGAGTCGCACTGCTGCTCCAGAGGAAAAAGACAGAAATACTCTCAGCGACGAGCTTGTATAGGAACACCAAGTCGCGTTGAAGGGATTAGCATGGATCTGTTTATAAGTAAAGGCAATGTGGGCACTTTGTATTCACTTGTGTCATTGCACAACATGTCAGATTTACCTTATGTTCTCTGAGATCAGCAGCACTGAAGTGATCCGCGTGCCTCCTACTGTACATGTCATTATCCTTTTGTTGCACTATTTGCCTGCAGTTCACGTGCTAATCCTCCTCACCTCTCCCTCGTGGCTCATCTGTAACTACATCCTAAGTCTTCTAAGTGGTCTCTTCACTGTTTAACCGGTATCACTTGATGTTTACCATCAAGTGAAGCCTCCTTTTGGTGGAATCTGTTTAAGCTGTCAATGTGAAGGGCCACAAAACACCACATGGAAGAGTCGGTCCGTGTGGGCTCTTTTTCAATGTTGTGTTTGTCGTCCCCCCCTCCCCCCTCCCCTCTCTGTAGGAGCATGCTGGGGGACTGACAGATGAGGGTGTTTTTGAGGGTCGAGAGGCGTGCAGACCTGGGGCGTCAAGCCCATTTTCATGACCAGGCATGCAGGCCGGCTCAAGTCTAATGTTTGCCCCTGACAGACAAGTGGTCTGCTCGCGTAGAAAAGGGTGTGTATGTGTGACCCAGATCACAGTCTGCCGCCTCTAAGAAACCATGACTAATTAGTCACACTTTCCCTTTTCCGAACTGTGGCACAATGAATAATAATATTCTAATAAAAAAGAGAAATGTCATCAGTCACTACAGAAACTCTTGTTTGATACCCAGTGTTTTGTATTTTAGTGCGACTCTTTTTTGGGGTTATTTTCCAATCAGATTTTGTGCAGATTTGTTTGAATGCAGAACTCAGTGGATCCCTTTGTTACGCGTCAAATAACTACTGATTCCTTAAAGCGTCTCTTATATAAAGGATCATGAACGTCCTCCTCTCACACACCAGTTCCATTTGCAAAAATCTTTTTCAAGCATCTTTGAGATGTGACGATCTGCTGATACTGACAGGTCCCAACAGGGTTCACGCAGCAGTCTGTCTTCATCAAACCTAGACAAAGTGGAAACCTGACATTTGTTTTCAGTCGCACTCCACTAAGGTCTGCAGGAGCGAAGAAGGCAGGATTAAAGGAAGCTGCTGAGTTCCACCCTGTAAATCATCTGAATTATTACAGAGAATCCATCAATCCAGATGTTGCATTGGCTTTAGTGGAACTAAATGTGCATCTGTTTGCTGAGTGGAGAGTGACTCTGAGTGACTCTGCTGAGTGGAGAGTGCAGGTCCCTGACATGACACCACCGACTCTGCTGTCACTCTCATTTACACCAAGACTTCCAAACAGTCTCCTCTGGCCTCCTCAGAACACAGACCGAGCTCGTGTATGGTTTTGCACCAAGGGTTAACCTTTGGCCATAAAGTTAAACAGGTAAATTATATGTTTGCAAAATTACAGTCTTTATGCAGCTTTGATTTTATGAACTGCAAGATGACCACAGTGAGTAAAACACAACAAGGACAGCTGTGTTCTGTTGAGCTGAATGTAGCTCTGACTTTAAAGCTGAGTCCAGTTGAAGAGGGAAATAATGACTACCTTGACATAGAAATATTGACTTGGCTTCACGTTGTTTTGATATTCGAATAAATGTCATTCGTATAATTCTATATTAGAACCTCAGATTGAGACGGTAAGTAATGACTCAAAGTCACCATGATCCAGTGCAGCAGTAGGTTAGGAGCGTCCATAGCTTCTGTATGCTGTTGCAAGTGTTTTACTTTGAGACTCTCTCTGCATATAAATTATTGCACATATGAGTTTCATTTGTTCCTATTTTGTTGTCTGTGACTAGTGAGTAGAAAGTATTGTACACTGAATTTATATTGTGAATTTCCAGTCCATCAATCATGCAAATGCTCTGGGAAAAAGGAACGTTGTAAACAGCAGTGATTAGGATCCAAAAACTGAGAGCGTTGTTCAAAACCAAAGGAAGTCTTTCCCGTCCAAAACCCATTATAACGCTGTTGACTCGCAGCAGTTTTCACACTGTAATTTGCATATGACAATTTGACAAATTGTGCTTTCGGACGGTGGAACCGGGATTTTGGCATCATCTTCATGTTTGCAAGAATTATGCGGCTATTCTTGAAACGGATCTCTAAAATAAGTGTTAGTTTCTTATAGGCTGTTCTGAAATCACAGCACTTAATATATACTCAATAAGTAAATATATATCTACATAATAAAGGGAAGATGAAAGGTAAATTATCAAGAGATAAATTAGTTGGCTCTTCAAGCTTTAGAAACATTTAAACTAACGTTGCAGTGCACCTCCGGGTCAGCCTCGCAGAGAGTTGGTCGACGCGTCGGCATTTTTACGTCACAGACAGAAATGACCCATTTGTGTTGTTGATGCTGCTCGGTTTACAAACAATAGGTCGGACTTTTGGGTAGAAGCTGGTCGCTCAGCTCATCTGTTGACCGTCTCACCAAGAATAGAGTTTAGTGGTGTAGATGCTGATTGTCCAACTCTGGACATGGTTTCACATCACCTTTACGTGTTGTTATGGATGTCAATGGGGAAAATGACACTGATTTGCTCGTTCAACTTGAAACTAGTCAACAACTTTCTGGATGTACTTTTATTCGCCTCTTACCTCACCAAGTTTCAGATGCACCGTTTCATTTTGAAGTGTCATTTCTCTTCTGCACCATATCGCTACTTACATAATCAACTGCTTCTGCCTGCAGATTCTCTTTATTATGCTTTTCTGACCTTGTGTGGGTTTATTTAGCCTCTCGGTGTCATTCATCTCTTCAGATGACAAGCTGTCAATGACGCCACTGATGCCAAGTTTGGGCTTGTTGAAGTGTTCTCATCTAACAGCCAGTTTCACCTCCACATTATCACTCACAAGTATATTTCACCTATTTTTTGCAAGTGCTTGAAGATCCATATGTGGCAGCAAATGAATGATGCAGTGCTCACCCACGGGGCTGGTTTGCTGTTGACCCCAAATATATAAGGAAAAGTTTGAACCTCAGCAGAAAATCTATTGCAGAGACTCATCGCATGTCAAACAAAAGCATTCACATGTCATGTTTCTCCCTTCACCTCTTCACTGCATCCCCTCAGGTCGTGAAGCGATAGCACATTATGTGACCCACATGACACCTGTAGATAGCGCCTCGCTTCTGCAGCTCAAGGTGATGAGCCTGGCTCAATGATGACACAACGAAGGTTCAGATGAGATGTTGTTTGTATGGAGCATTTCTTTGATGCTACATTACTCCCATACACTCATCTCCTCCAATTTTCCAAGATCAACAGAAAAAAAACATGTTATTTAGCTCGCCAGACATGAACAACACGTGTCAAAACAGTCTGGCACATCAGATGAACTGCAGCTGTGTTCATTCACTCATTCCCAGTAAATTAAAAAAATGGCTGAGGTTATTGTCTCGACCCAACGATGACTGAGGAGGAACAGTCGGGGGATCACGAGAGTCCTCATCTGTGGTGGTTTCTGAAGGAAAAAGATCAAATGAACTTTATCACTTCCCCACAGTTTTGTCAGACATACAAATGTTGACATCACTGTTAAACTTAATCTCCTCCACATGGACAATCGTCTTTATTACGATGCATGATTTTCATCAAGCATCATGTCAGCAAATTTTCTTCCAACGACTGTTTTTGATGCATTCGCTCAGACCTCTCACCGTTGACCAATTTAATTATGAACTGCCCTCTCGCAGCTACTTCAGACAAATTGTTTTCAGCAAGCGAATCAACCTTTGAGTAGTTTTATTATGGAGAAACCTTCTCACAAGTCAGTCCAGTTCCAGTCTATCTGCCGATAGTATTGCATCTTGAACTCAGTTCCATTATATAACCCCAGATGGTTCTCTGGCGCCGCCGCTCATCTGTAACATGTTCAGGGGTCCAGCCGGCGTACACACCAGCGAATGCCGCTGGGCCTTTGATCTCTCTTTCCCCTTCTGGGCCTCCTCACAAGGGTGAGCCTCCGCAAGCTTGTCCAGCCTGGACGCATCGAGCTGGATGTCCTCCAGGTCTGATGGGGAATGGAACGCGTCTGATCTAATTCACTGCATCTATGCAAACAATATGGCACTTATGTGGCGCTCGCAGGTGAAAGCAACCACACACAATAGTGCACAATAGCACTGGCTACTGGCTCCATATGGTTCTCTGATGCTCAATGCAGGGCCACTCTGTTTATTTCGATTGCACTTCAAATGGTGTATGTTCAGGTATTTACAGCACAGCGTTTGCCTGAGATGTACTTTGATGCGAGGACATTGCTAGCATCAAATTAGCTGTGCAAATGGAGGGCTACATAGAATATCTTGGCAGGTGCCATCGGGGGAAATGGATGTTTATGTCGAGGTAGATTACCACAATGTGGCACCATCCAAATATGTAGTGGGTCATCCTGTGTGTACAGAGAGTTCTGCCCATTTTATGTCTATAAGTGTGTGATCCAGGGGATAAAGGACAGTAAAATATTGTGTTGGCTTTACTCTGCTATGCTCTTGTCGTGAGTCTCAGTCAGAGGAGTTTGGCTTGACTCGCTTGTTTTGGATAATTGTACACTGCCCGAGGTCTGTGGTCCCCTTCTCTGTCTCCCTGTGGCCGAGGCTGCGAGAGCCATATTTAGGCTGCACGTCCTCCTCGTCCTATCCTGTCTCATCCCCATCCTGTCCGACACACCCCCAGAACACAGCAGGGGGCAGATGAAGACAGGAACGCATCCAAAGACAAGATTGGAGGTGCCTCCTCGGTGATGACGTGACCTACACTGACTTCTCACGGTTTTGTTTTGGACATGTTTTTTGGGAATAAAGTTACACTTGTCGGTTATATAAATGTTTTTTAGGAACTTTATGTAACCAAATATATTTTAAACCAAGATCTAGCTGCACTAGAGTAATTTTATTTTAGCAGGTTGTGCTTGACTATTCTGTGGCATTGTGGTGTGTTTATGAAATGAGAGTAAGTCGTACTTCAGATGGTGTAACTCAAGTGCAAGTAACGGCCTGCTGCTCCTACGGTTATGTAGGATTTCCATATTGTAAAAACCATCAAAGAAGATTGTCACATGCAAAAACACAACACAAACCCAGGCTTTGTTTGTCTTTGTCTCTCACATACAGTAAAGACACACACACACACACACACACACACACACACACACACACACACACACACACACACACACACACACACAC
>JAUESF010000080.1:8110968-8136491 GCA_032274765.1 Malacoctenus tetranemus
ACTGTCTCCAGGGGTTGATATGACTTAAATTTCCTCCCGTGCATGTATGAGTTTGTGCAAACGTGTGGGCGTGTGCACGTGTGTGGCTGCGTCTGTGTGTCTGCGTGCATGTGTTTGTCACAACAGTAAAAGTCCTCCACTCCATGTGGTAACGGCTCTGCGGTCTCATGGACTAGATGAACTCAAGTGTCGGGTACAAAAACACACACAAACACAATTAAACACACTTCCAAATGCACACACAAACATGATTCAGAACACCTCGAGGTGATTCCTCGTGGCAGGGCACCGAGTGTGTCACAAAACCACACAGCTGTACATTCCCAGACTCTGAGAGTGGGATTAGGTTTGCAAAGTGGAACACTTGCCTGTGTAGGCGGTGGTTGTGTGCTTGTCTGATTGCATCTGTGTCTGCACAGAAATATTGTCTTTGGGCGTGGTGCCAGCCTGAGGTGTGTAGGTGTGCTGGAAGAAACACTCAGTGTTGGCTCCATTTCCTGTGATCACATGAATATTCACCAGTGAACTCTGAGAGGTGAGCACTTTATGACTGTGTAAATGGCTCTGTGTACCACATGCCCGTTTCAGCTGGACGTTATTTTGATGTCTTTCCACTGAATGGCCTCTCTGATTGGCTGAAAACCAGGTTAGTGCTTCCTGTCGCCACAAAATAGAGATGCTAGAATTCCATTCATTTACAGTGGACTGTGAGCATCCAATAGAACGGCTTTTCTCATTGATGTTTTGCATAACCACACTTTAGAGACGGAGTTTTCTTGTGCAATATTTATTAAGTGTTTCATAAATTTTCCCTTCACTCGGCCTCACAAATGTTTCCACCTCAGGTGTTGGCCTGACATGATGCCAGTCTGTTGCAAGCAAGTGGAAATACAGGGCAAATTTATGTTGCTACCACAAGATTCTAAACAAATGCTTATTCGAATGGAGTTCGAAACAACATTTGAAATGTTCTCATTTTCCAGCCTGCACAGTTCATGCAAATGAATAAATATTTGACGACTGTGAAGGAACAAATGGAGGTGCAGACAACATTTCCTTCAACACAAAAACATACAAATGCAAGAATCTGTAAAACAGTCAGATCGTGCAGTCATTTCCTTCTCTGAGATGCTTCATAAATATGGACCTAGATTTAAATGGACACCTGTACAGTATTGGGATCCGCGCGTGTGCCAGCTTTTCTGCCTTTGGCATCAGATGTTAGAGCTAAATGGGAGTCAGCAGGTTCTCTTCTGTTTCTCGGGCCTCTGCTGCCTGATGTGAGGGATTTGATACGAAGGCAAAACAGATGGGGAGTGTCATCACAGAGTGTGTTTCTGTGTCACTGCTTGGTATCAATTTGTCTCATAAAGTGAATGTCAAGCAGTCAGCGGTTGCTGCATACAGGCTGTAGATGTAGAAATTAGACCACAGTTGCTTCCAGTGACATTGTGATTACTGTCGCTGTGATTGTGGCTGGCATTTTAATAGGAGCCAGTATCTCCCACAGCTTCAGGCACAGACTTAAAGACTCAGAGAGCGCTACTGTGGAACCTGAATGTGCTGTATTTATCCACTCTTTAGCGCGGAAACGTGACTGAGCATATACTGAAGACTGGCAGCAGTGGATAAATGAGAGGGTCAACTCGGTTTGCGATTTGAGGACGTCTTCCTCTTTATCCAAAAAGATGAACGAGAGCTGAACTGATCAAGCAAAGTTTCAAGCTTGTGAAACATCTTTAAATCTCCAAGTGAATCTCAGAGTCTTCCCATCCAAACCGAAGGGGAGGATTGTCTGTTGAAGTGTTGAAGCTAATTATTGGTGCGCGATTATCCGGGGCCAATTTGTTTGGCAAGTGCTGACATATAAGAGCTACCACTTAGTGTTTAATTGGGACTTTTAGGCATCACAGTGACAGAAAACAAATGAAAAGAACAGTGGATGAGGGTTGGGTAGGAGATTGTGCAACCAAAGACGTGCTAAAGGGAGGAAAGAGGAGCGATGCCACCATCTGTTAGCCACATGCACACCCCACAGCACTAACATAAATCTCAACCACGCTCAACAATGCAAGGCTACATTCCGCCAGGCTAAACGTGCACTGGCTAGCTGCATCAACAGAAATGTGCAACTCATGCATCCTGCTGCCCCCGATCATCGGTTCATTAAACCCAATGCACTGACCAAGACTTGGGAGTAATTCGGTAGAAGTGCGGCAACTCTTCCCTGGAAATGACGGGTTGCTCTAGATTTAATCAACAGCCTGCTTTCTGGAGGAGAGTTGAGTGGGACCGAGTACAGTTATAAAATCTATTTTGAATGTGTGACTGTCACAGTGGATCCATGAATTACAGCCCCTAACTATTGGCTGGAAATCTGTAGGAAAAGACTGCGGCCAGGCGACGGTTGATTCAAAAGTTGTTTATAAAAAGAGAAGTTCTTCTGTTCTTCTGGTGTGGTCTCTTGGCCCTCCACTACACTAGCAACAGTAGATGTGCAAATACACAGGGCACACTCACACAAACACACACAGTTACAGGTCACCAGGGTTAACGGCGAGCTCGAGCCGGGGAATGTGTGGATGAGCTGGGTGTTACTTTGCTGTTCAGATGTGCTGGACACTTGCGAAGTTGATTCTTCCCAGCGTTGCTATGCGACAGTGCTGGTGTGTGTCCCCGCTAGTACACTGTGTGTACACCAGGTTGAGATTTTGAAGGTCAAAAGTGCAGGAACACGGTAGTTTTAGATATCGGTAAAATAGCACTGTGTTATGTTTGTATATTGTGGTTGTATATTGCGAACCTCCTCTTTGCTCGTCCCTTCTTCATCCTCTCCTTGTTATCGGAGGACCTCTGACGTGACTTGTAGATGCAAGCGCGACCTTTCACCTTCAGCTGCTCTCTGACAGTTCAGCATTCAGAGAGATCCTCTTGCTCCCCCCAGTAAAAGCAAATGGTGTTGTAAAACCAGTAGTTTTCCACATTATTTTGCACTTTGTCAATAACTATGAAATTTCCTTGTCAGGTCTCTGATGATACCTCATTACAACCATGACACGACGCACAAATTACAGTGCTGTGGAAATAATTCTTGTGTAGGGGAAAAAAGGGGGGTTTTGAGTTCTGGTTGAAACGTAAAGCAGCGTTTCATGCTGTGAAATGTCTCCCATGTGTGAAGTTTGTGTCCCCCCGTTTGAAGACACGATGTGAAAAAAGACTTTGTTAAAACCAAACAACAAAAAAATCACTTTTTCCCTCAATCGGACTCAGACGCATACTTTTGGCTTTTCGGTCTGATTTCATGGAACTTTAGATCGATTGAAATCACTGCTGGTGAAGAAATGATATAATAACATAGCGGCCAGAGATGAGTCACCACTAATTTCACGTTCCCTTTCAAACCCGCTACTCAGTTTTACCATTCAAGCACTACGGGTGAACAGAGCCCAACCAATCAGAAAGCCCAGTTCTGACATCACAGTCACGCAGCGGTGCAGATGGATGGGGGAGCTCGTTCCAGAAAAAACACCAAAACACACGGCAGCAGAATCAGGCCTGAAACTCTTTGTTTGATTCTTCATGCGGCAGCGATCAGCAGAGCTGGTGGAGAGTGGCACCCAGCTAAGAGGTCCTGCTTCTGGGGCAGGAACGTATAGGTACACGCTACGGTTACTTTGGGACAAAGAAACCATAAAATAATCAAAGCGCTGTGCGGAGCTGTTGCTGTACGTCCGTCATCAGTCCTTCATCAGCGTGCTTCTTCTATGAGGCCATGAGAACCACAGCCAAAGTGGCAGCTTGCCTCATCCTGTGCACATGAAGTCAATGAAGGAACGTCCTTCGGGGTGCAGTTGCAGCCTATAGAGGAACGTTGCGCGGGGACCAAGGATCCTAAAAACTGTTCCAGTTACGTTTGGGAGGCAGATGATTAATCTGTAATATTCCAAGCACATTAGCAAAATGGCCAGCTGATGAAAGCATCGGCATGCACAGTTGCTAATCATCCAGCTGGCTGTGCTCCAGTAGCACAGTCGCCAGCTGCCCAGTTGGCGATTAAACCAGAGGTGGACAGTTTTCTGGAAGAGGAAACACACCTCATGAGTCCGACATAGACTCTCATCACCTCAGTCATAAGTGCAAACTTTTTCACAGTCATACAACCCAAAGTTGAAGAGAATTGTGTACTTGTTCCCAGTTGTTTACTGGGCAACGTGCATTTCCAGATAAATCCTGATGGGCTGCTCCACCAGTGGGTAAGTGGACCATCAAACCGTCTTTTACCAGACTCATCTCCCGCCTGTTATTTGGGGTTTTTCATAAGCGTGAGCTGCCGCTCCCACAACTGCCTGACCTGTAGAAGAAGCCCTTCCTGACGGCAGCGTGAGGTCGCTATAATCACGTTGTTCCAATAATAACTTGTTTATTTCTGAGCGGTCTGCCGTCAGCTCCGTTGTCAGGTTGCTTTGCAGTCCTGGTCGTTTTTTGACAGTGCAGAAACTTTTTTCTTGCTGCTTTCTGCCGTTTCACCAGCTCTGATGTTTGAGGGCACAAACACATGTGTCTGGTGGCGGACGGTCCAATAGAAACGCCCTCTCGCTGAAATGCCCGATGTTTGGTCTAAAGTCTCCGTCCTGGACGACATTTGTCTAAAAGCAGAACACAGAGCCAAGAGGAGGAGCGAAGGTTTGGTCTCTCAACTACTTGTATTACAAAACGATGACAGGTTGTGAGTTTTCAGCCAGTCGCACAAAACTGAGATGAAATTGCAAAATTGCACACTTTTACTTTAATCACAGCTTGTTGCAAACTCAGACTTGGTTCTGATTGAAAACTTGTCTGTTCTTCTTTCTGATATCCAGAGAGATTAATGGTGTTGTGTATCATTTCCTGATTATTCAGTCAGATGCTCAGCCAGCTGCAGCAGGACAGTGACAGCTGCGACTTCCTGAATCTCAACTACTGGCACCGTTGCCAAGCTGGACTAATCACAGCTGGAGAAATGTTCTTCCAGAGAGATATGATGCAGCGTGCACGAACTTCTCCACAGACAAGACGCATTTTAACTTGAAAATGATGTGCTCCAGCTTCAAATGCAGCATCTTAAACCCAGTGCTGCAGAACGAGCTGGATCTGTCTCCAACATGTCGGGATTCAGTGTCTGACTGGTAGCAACAGAGAACTACTGAGTTTCAACATGCAGCATTTTTTCCATCATAAACATGATGAAGGGAGAGTGTCACTTTATTTGCTCAGCCACAAAAAGAGCAAATGGAAAGACACAAGTACACACTTCCTCTCACCATATCAAATAACGTTTCATTTGGCATTCGAGCTGCTGATTAAAAGTACGTTCATGTGTATGTGTACCTACATGTATATCTATAACTACGCAAATATTTCGGCCTCACAAATCATAAAACTTGTTCATCTTCCTTCGCGCCGTGTTTTTTTCTCTGCTCTACTTCTTGCTTTCATCCTCAGCCAGACGTTTTTGGACATGTAAGATGTAAAAAAATGCAGGAAGGAGAAGAAGAAAGGACAGTTCAGAAGGAATATGGCTTGTATTAATCTGGAAATATTGCTTTACCTCATCTGAACTAAATTACTGGTCTGAACTGACTGTCCTCAGAGAGAGCAGGCAGAGTGCCACCGGCAGCCCAGATGGGCAAGGAGTGGTCTGCAGCTCTGTCACCGTGACCACAGAGAGCATTCAAACCCCTGGTCTGTTCAGCTCTGGAGCTGTTCTTTCATACACTGGATCAAAAGTGTCTCTTTGTTTTTGTTGGGCTCGGAGTTTACACTCCGGAGCAGCAGCTCAGACGGAGAACATCGACCGCTTGGGACTCCGTCTCTCTGTCTTTCTCCCATGTCTGGCTGTCCTCATGTGCTTTGTGACCCAAACACTCAGAAACGAGGTGGTGGTGAAAACTGCAGATGATCTGTTCTTGTACATTTTTCATTAGGTCCTTTTTAATTCGGAGCACTCTTCCTTTTGAAGTTACAGACGATTTGAAGGACAATAAAATCGTTTTTGTGTCGTGTGAGATCCAGAGCGCATAGCTTGAGGCAGCGAAATCTATCGTTAGGAGAGTTGGGCTGACTTATCGTGTTGCTGAAGCCTGCCAAGGCTTGTGGTTTGTAAGGAACAGAGGCAGGCCTGAGTGATCTGCAGTGTCTCCCAGTGCTACTTAAAGGAATTTAAAGGTGTGATTCCACATGCTGCGAGTGAACACGAGCCCATCTGCTGTGCATCTCACCCATGACTGAACAGAGCTGACACAGAAATATTCAGCACTGCGTACAGTAGGACAGAGCGTGCTCTCAGAGAGGGTGATTTTGAAGTGATATATGTATGACTGTTATATTGCATCAGTGGCCAGTCACAGAGTGGAGCACTTCGTGCTCGCTATGATTGCACATAATGTCACTTGTGTGCAGCGAGGGCCTCTGTTTTGAATTGACCAGTTTATCACTGCATAAAGGAAAAATGCTCGAGCGGTTCGCTCACAAACAGATGCAGGGCTGCTTTCTTTTACAGTGCGTCTGTCAGACAGACGGGGGTCTACCCAGGAGGAACATCAGACTGTTTTTGTTCTTGCATCAACTCCAGTTTTCACTTTTAAAAAATTTACAAGACAGGAGAAAGCTGTGATTTATCCCCAAGGATGATCGCTCATGAAAGAAATCATAAATTACCTTGCAGATGCCCCTGACAACAGTCTAACAGAAACCAGCAGCAAAGATACATGTGAGTAATAACAACAGAGAACAATTTTAAGTGCCGAGACCATAAAACACGTCTATGCAATTAACACATACAGCACACAGCACATGGGAATGGATGCAAACACACCAGAGCCTCAGCGAACAAGATCAAACAGGGAAAGACTCCATGTTCAAGAATGAGAAGCTTGAATTGATCAGTAATTGATTAAAAATATCAATGGCACTCGTCAGTGGGACAAACTAATTGAATGTAACTGTTCATTTGTTCTAAACAAATTAGAGTAACTCAGACGCACATTCACAGAGCAGTTACATAAAGCGGTTGCAGATCTCACTCCAAAGACGGCTGATTACAACTAGAAGTCATGTGCTGCAGGTTCACCTTGACAGTTTACTCTGACAGTAACTGAGTAAACTGTCATCGTGGATACTGAGGCTGCAAAAATAGCAGTATATCAAGTGAGAAGCTGCTGCGAGCAGCACTCTGACAGCAGATGTGTATTCAGATAAATTTATGACTCAGTTTTCTCTCCATTGTGTTGTTCCTCAGCTTGTTCTGTCAGACTCACATCAACCGAGGAGACTCTTGAGGTTTTATCACATTGATTACCGATTACAACCGTGCAGACGGCTGCAGCACAGTGTCTGCTTCAGTCTTCTACTCTCCGCATGCTGCAGCCTCCTCTGAGTTTATTGCATATTCTCACTGCAAGATGATCATGATGGGTGCTGGACATGTTCTGTCTGTCTTGGTATCCTGTGGGATTGTTGCCATCATACGTTTATAGTGAACAGTCTACAGCATGTCATAGGTTCTTTATGCAGCACATGGTGGTTTTCAAAAGTAGTTATGCATCAAGTCGGGTCTGATCTGAAGAAGTGCTCATCAGGTGTGGGTCACATGGTCCAGAAATATCAGACACTAGTCTGCAGTGTGAATGCAGTGCAGATGTATTCATGATCAGAGACTGTCACACCCCTCCAGAGGTCAATTGATGTGTCCAGTTTGTTCACCTACAGTAGCCCCAATGCAGCTGACCTCTGACCTGAGGAAGCGTCTCCAGGGGAGATGGAAATGTGCCTGTGAGAGGCCCACTCATGGGCGGCAGAGTGGTTTTATATACAGACTGGCATTATCTGCATCTCCTGCTCCGCTCAAAGGACAGGGCCACTAAATATACCCTGTGAGGCCTTCCCAGGCTCCTCTGGGCTGTGGAGATGCAGCCACTGCTTGGGCCTAAGGCCAATGACATGGCGGCCGACCTCCACGGAAAGTATTTTTAAGGTCAATTACAGGGTACACTGCCTTTAGATGGCCGACTGGTGCTGAAGAGGCCTCATATTAAAGGTTTATGTGGAGAAGGACCCGCGAACTGTGCCTTAGCTCACCCCAGCTCCCATTGTTACCGCACACCCACTGAGACAGTGCACCCAGAAGAATTACTGGGGCAAAATGTACAGAGTGTGTGTGAAGAGACAGGAAGACACAAACACTATTGCCCCTCCTCACACTGTCTCCCTTTAATCTCTATCATTAGTTCATGGTTTGATCTGGACATGCAGAGCTGCTCCCCACAGTGTTTCTCTGTGGTTTCTCACTGATTGACCCCCACCTAAGTCCGTTCATCATCCAGTCTTTGAGAAATACTTTTACTTTTCTGTGCATTTATGAACTTTATTTTCCCTTATAACAAATTATCTTCATTTTCACAAGTTCCTCACAGCTTTCTGTGTTTGCTCAGGTGGCTACAAGCTGGAGCCCTTTACAAAAAGGATGATGTAAACAGCAAATAGTAACTTTTTCATGCACACGTGAACATGTTTCAAGGGGTTTTCGTGGGTCGGTACATTAATGCATTCATACTCATGGCAGGACCTACGAATGCTTGTCTGCAGCTCCTCCACTGGCAGACGTTGTGGTTCATGTATAAACACAGTTTGAGGAGAGAAAAGGCAGCCTCATCATCGACACGGACACAGACAGATAATAAACACAGACATACAAACACACTTTGTTCCTCATTAGGGGGGCTTATCATAATCTCTCACTCCCATACATACACACACACTCACACAAGCCCTATTCTCTGTACACAGGCCACACACGCAGAGCTGCACAGCTGACCAGCACTCAATATAAATGAACATCCAGCGAGATGATTTTGGTCCTTTTCATGATTCATTCCAACACGACTTCAGCCGGCCATAAATACAGGCCTGTCAAAATGTGTGCTACCCCACAGAGAGGGGAGTGGTGTAAGGTACAGTAGACACCATTCACTGTTCTGTGTGTTCGGAGGGGGCAAAAGGAAGGTCTGAGCTGGTGGCTTTGGTCTCCCTGATGAGTAAGGTATTGATGGGACAAAAGTGAGGGCAGAGATTGAAAGGCCCATTTGTGCAGATGAGGGTCAGGCATCTGTGTGTTTGCTGTGCTGTGGCTCTGCTGCAGGTCAATGGCAGCACTATTCACACACCTCTATTTCAATCCACATGCTCAGATTTAACCAAATAAAGACACCGGAACTCAGACGATTCACTGATCTGCTTTGCAGCATTTAACGTAATCACTTCATAATTTGGTTGCAGACTTAAATGACGTTATGCAACAGTTACCCTTCAATTACCATAAGTTTATCCAGTCTGTCAAGTCCCAGCGTAGTAATTATCCTGTTTTCACTGCATGAGCGTGATAAGATAAAGGATTGAGTTTGTGTAATGGTTCTGAGATAAAAACATTAATTCTCTGACAGTGACAGACAATTAAAATGAAACTGATGAAAGAATCGAGTCCAATCAGACCAAGTGTCTTTGTTTAATGTCGTGTTGAGATAAAAACTCTTCTATAATTTGGACCACGACTCTTCTTCCTCAGCCGAGGTGTTTGTGGTTCTTGGTGAAGGCTCTTGACTCGTCTGACTTCTCACGTTGAAGACTGAGTTCAGGTCCGGTCACAAGTCTGCATGGTTTTTTTGGGGGGTGGGGTGGGGGATTATGAAAGTGCTTCTTAATCTCAGCCCAGCGCTTCAGTAGCTTCAAGTAGTCTTAACATACCTCAGGAGATTTGTGCAAGTGTAGCTGTAGGACTCAGTAAGGTAACACAATAAAGTCTTCAACAACACAGAAGCTTCATAATGACTCCAATGTAATCCAATTAGAACAGTCCCTCACTGAGTCACCTTCTACACCCAGTGTCAGAGGGAGCTGATCTGGTCCCAACCGGCTCAGGGCAAAAGTCAAAATGCCCCCTGGGTGTTCAGCCAAGTCTTGGTGAACACCGATAGACCGATGGTTGTACACAGAACCACAGGGTGATTAGGAGTCATCCTCTCCTCCTCCTCCCTCTAACATGCACATTTGGACTGAAGGAGTGAGCTGGATAAAGCCCCTGCACACACAGGGACAACATGCAAACCCTGCACACAGAGATCTGAGCTGGACCTGAATTGGGGTCTTTGACATCACTTCATCATCACCCAGAAGCAAAGTTCCTGCATGATAACAACTTCCCTCATACCTCTGAAACCCTTTGGTGGGAAGATGATCTCAGTCTTTGCTGCTAAATTGACATAATTCAATTTCCCCCCAAAGCTTCAGTGCTTCCTCTGTCACCCCGATCTGAGCCCACCTCCTCCCCACCGAACCCCCCAGACCTTGTCCTCCTGGGAACATCATCACTCCTCGTCCACATGACTGGGCGAGTACACATCGCTGAGCTGCTAAGTCTACACAGACTGGGGTGCCCCGTGTTTGCCCCGGGGGGGAGCATGTGTTCGTGGCCGGTGGGCTCTCTGGGTCAGAAATGGCACACCAGGGTGTGATGGGCTCTGCCCGTCGCTGGTCATGGCCACTGTAGGTGTGAAATTCCCAAAGGTTACGCCGGCCAGTCAGCCCAGCAGACCAGAGCGAGAGGCGATGGATGTGTTTGGTTGTCCACCATCACCTGTGTCTGAGTTCAAACCCTCGGCCTCATTCTTCTGCAGCTTTTACTCGTCTCAGTGTGTAAACACACTAATGCACTCATAGAACTAAGCCCTTGTGTTTGCAAAGCGAAGTCTATTTCTGGCGTTCAGTTGGTCCCAGTGTAACTTTTTATTGCACATTTCAGGTGAGTAACAGTCAGTGACTCATGGAATATGGTCCATGCCTACGCTGGTGCCCTTAATTGACAGTTGCCGCAGCGTTGGTGTTGGTTGCAATGGGGAGGCCTTTCATTGGGGCTCAGGGTGTGTCCCCAGCGCGACCTGGAATAACCCCGGTACAGTAAATCCTCAATGTAACTGTGGCAAAAAATGGGATTGTAGGTATTATTTTACAACTTGGATGCCAAGCGAGTTCCTTCTGCACTTTACTAAGAAGCTTTGTGCACAACAAGCTGCCTGTTACATAAAACACAGACTTGAGGCATCGTCTTTTTTTCTCAGCAGCTTAGACGCGTCACTGTCAAGTCCTGTGAGAGAAACACTGCATTAGTTGTATGCATCAGACTGACAGTGGCACACAGCCAGGGCACAAAACTTGACTCCACAGCCATTTTCTTGCACCAATACACCCTTCTTTCATTGGGGGCCAAAGGACAGATCGTTTGGCTACAGATTTAAGCAAGGCGTCTCAAAGCACAGTTCTCTCACAGCTATTTTTAGTTTTTTAGGAAATATTTTTAGGAGCTACCTGTACAGTAGGTTAATAAATGTCTGCATGCACATTACTTCCAAAAGGTCACAGTTTCATTAGTTTGTTGCCCCAGGTGTCAGTCCCCGAGGGAAGGTTCGAACACTCCGAGGTTATTAAAACAGTTTATAAGTTTAGCAGCGGTGTTTTATGTGACTTTTTCCTCCGCGCCGTATAGGGAGAAAGAGGGACCATTTAGACACCCCAGACACTGGCAGCATGTCGGTATGTGTTCAAGGCATGAAATAATGCCCTGTATGAACTGGAAACACTTGTTTAGACTAGGACAACACAAGCAATTTGTGTCCTGATGTGCAAAAGCCCGAGGACAAGATTCGAACAATCTCCATATTCATGCTGGGAATGTTGACAAGTCGATCTCAGACTCTCATACGCTGATGCGTCTTACAAAGCGTTCCTGTGCTGAGAACACAGAGAGTCCCCTCTCTCTTCCCTCCACATTTACTCTGCTTTCAATTTAGACTATTAGAAGGGAAATTTCAATTTCACAACATCCTCCGATTGACTCTTGAAATGCGATATATATTTTCAGATGCCATCCAAAAGGCATGAGCTTTAAATCTTCCTCAGTGTTCCTGCTCCATTCATCCAGATTACTTCATTAGCATGTTATGTGAAGTTACCACAAACTTTGTTTTTTCCAAGGAGTTAAATGGGTTTGTTTTGTTGGCTATAATCTCTTTGTCCCCTTGGCTCATCCCAGCCTGGTGTTTTGCCAGATCGAGGCGATGCCTGACAGTCTGACATTTGGCTTTTGTAATTTTAATCACTGCGGCTGTCTGTTTTTAGCTTTTTCTGTAACCTGAACTTCCTGTGAGATTACAGTGTTGTTCTTCCCTCAGCCTGCTCTGCATAAAGGTTTGTAGGTGTTTTCAGGACAGTGGTTTCTGCATATTCCCTCATACCTGATATTTAGTTGATGTGCCACATTCAGTGCTTTCATGTACCACAAACACTGCTTTCATTTAAGCCTTAAATCTGATCTCACTCTTTTGTTTTGAATAAACAGGTTTTTGCTGCAAGAAGCTCCTGACAGATGCTCTAAAGATGTTGTCTGTGCTTGTCTGGCGCTTTGAACAAGTTCAGTTAAGAGCAACAGTAACGTGCTTCATAATGCACTGCGTGTCATTCAGAGGATTATTCCTAATCTTCCCTGTGTTAGGCCAGATTAGCTGGAGGAATGCTGTAAGTGTGGCAGTAATTATGCGTTACAGTAACGCCAGCAATTAATCAAGATTAATGAAGGATTGTCCTTCCAAAATAAAGAAAGCAGGATGGATTTGTGAAGGAACTGGAGCAAGACTTTGACTCATGACTGTGAGTAAGTGGACTGTATTTACATTACAGCCTTGTTCAGCCCCTAGTGGCTGCTGAGGATATTGAGTCAAGTCAGAACTTTCAACCACAATCCTGAAGGCCACATGAAGGCTTCTATCTCTCTGTCGCAAAGTGTGACTGAAGAGCCTTTCATTATGTTTCCAGTTTTCCTCATTATGCAACCACTTAGTGCCATTTTTATCAATTTACTATGGTGATGATAATGACAATACTTGATTACATGGCAGACAGTAAACAAACAACAAGCTCTCGATGCTGGATTTGACTTTTTCCTTGATTAAAGACACAAAGCAGCACGGAGGGTGATCCACGTCTGGCCTGGACAGATTAGTGTTTCCAAGCAATAAAAGCACGAGAACGAGTCGGTCGTTCATTCTTCTGTCATTCTTCTGTCAACCAACTCCAAATGTTTCAAACCCCAACCTCAGGCCTGCTCTCACAGCCTACAATGAAGGGAGCCCTTTGCCTTAAGTACTGTTTTGTGGACCTGTGTAAATTTGGCAGCATTATGCCACAGAGAGGGTCTGTGTAGGTGTTAATGTCAGTGTGGGAGATTGCCAGAGATCTGTATAATCCCTGCTTACCTCATCGTGGGCTGCCCAAAAAATGCAGCCACTCGCTCCCTCTCTTCCGCTTCGTGACCCTTGGACTTTTTTCTGCCATTTGCCAAATAACTTATGAGCTCGAGCATGACTGTAAATGTGCTTCTGGCCTTTTCTGTTCACTTACTGCTGTTGGGGAATGAGGAACGCACTCAAATATGCTTCAATCTGAAGTCTCATTCAGTGAATGTGCATGAAGCAAACCCACACAGAGCTGGCAGTTGGCTTGAAGCAGGCTGACGGTTGAAGTGACCTGCGTAGTTCACCATCACTCCCTCAGATTCACCACGTTGACCTTTATTTTGGTGCCAGTTTGTGTCAAGAGACCGACTGTACAATTTGACTTTCGGTGTGACTGTAAAGCTGTTTAGAATACACTGGAGTGTGTATTTTTTCCCCGAGTCGGTTTTCGCCAACATATTTTTCCTCATTACGAGCTGACTTGAAGCTCAGCTCGCTTATAGTCCTCTTTTCTTTCCGTGCCTGTGTCACAGCCCAGTTTCTGCTGGCAGACTTGGTAGAGCTGCGTTTGTGTGTGGTGGCACTGGGGGCAGGGTGCAGAGCCTGCCTGGGCTGACTGTACCCAGCCCCTCATAATTACAGACAGTAAACAGCTCGTGCTTTTAGGCCTATTTTCCCCGTCTGATGGGAGAGAGTTCACTTTGGCAGGAGAAGAGAAAAGCAGAGGACGGGCTGAAGGAAGCAGACGCTGAGGTGGTTCAGAACAGTCACTGTGACTCCAGGTGTTGACGATGGATGCTGCTCACAAAGAGCTGCTGACAGTTAGACTCTGGTAGAGAGACACACAAGAACAGACACACAGCATCCCCACCCCCAGAGAGCAACACACACACACACACACACACACACACACACACACACACACACACACACACACACACACACACACACTGCATCATAAATAGGCTGTATACAGACTTCCCAGATAATATGTACAGTTTATTTTCTGTCTTAATTCCTTATCAGATGCATCGATCACATGGCACGTTGACTGATCTGGGGCAGCTGTCTGTAGAGCAGCGATAAGCTCTGGATGTGTGTGTGTGTGTGTGTGTGTGTGTGTGCGTGCGTGCATGCGTGCGTGCGTGCAAGCGCGTGCGTGCGTGCGTGCGTGCGTGCGTGTGTGTGTGTGTGTGTGTGTGTGTGTGTGTGTGTGTGTTCAACCTCCATAGGTTGGGGGGGAGGTGTGTGCATGCTGCAGCTCTGGATTAGTACCTTATTAGCTCAGCAAACCAACACCCTTTTTTTGAAACAAGGCTGGTGCATCAGCAGTGAGCAGTCAGGGGGGACCAATGATGAACAACAAAAGTCTCAGTGAACCCCTGCTTGGACAGTCTGAACTGTGGCAAGTAGTTGTCATAAAAATACCTGTTTATTGTCTGAATGCGCATATCATCATGAGTGTTGCTGGCCCTCTAGAAGTTTGTGTTCCCTTCTTTTCAATGTCTGAATCTGTGCTCGACACTAAATGGTGATGGTGAACCCGATTCCTTTTCCAGTAAACCAGTCAAAACATTGATTTTAAACAGGAAAACAATCCGTATCATTGTGGAAAAAAGTAGTGACCAACTAAAGAGTCTTAAATAAGTAAAATAAATATTTTTTTTTATTTTTATCTATTAAACTCAATTACCAAATTGACTTGAAATGTCAAATAAAGTACCAACATAGTATATTTTCTGAATCAGAAAGACTTTAGTAATCCCAGAGGGAAATTTGTTGATATTTAATGTTAAAAAATGTTATGTTATTTAATGTTTAATGTTAGAATGTAATGCTAAAATTTGATATTTAATAAAATTTGTTAAAGACACACAACGTAACTTTTACACCTAAAAAATATGCTTTTCTGACTCATTTTGATGGCACACCAACATCCATTAAGCACATTTTGCCAGCCGTCACTACCCAGTGGCGTCCTGAGGCTCAGCCACTGCACTGTGCAACTTTGGCCTCAGGGACGCCACCTTAGGTTGTGTCTGCATTTCGCTTTACGGCATTTACGTCACATACTAACAACCGTGTATAAACACACCTGACTGCGGCTAGAACCAGACGCTGTGCACAATGGCTGATCCAGCAAAGGAACCTAAGAAAACATAGTCGGAGCAAGCAAGAAAAAGGATGCGAGAAAGTGATAGAGCGAGAGACAAGACAAGAATCAGCATTGGTTTGGCATTCACTTGCTGGAGAGAACTGAGAAAGAACGGAGTGCAAAACGGATGCAGAATTAGCCTTGTTGCTGTTGGAACGGTGAACAAAATACTATTAGCTCTCTCGTAATGAAATCCACCCGTGTCAAAAGTGTAGTGGTCTAAAGGGCTCTTGGCATGGGTTGGCCGACACGTCTGCGTTATTGTGGCTCAATGCAGCGGTGGCTGCACGCGTAGCTTAGCTTGTGCCATGTGTGAATGTGAAACAAATGAATAAGCTAGCATGTGGTTTGATTTTTATAAAAGTTTTACACCGATCTTATTGTTGTGATCAATACTACAGTAAAACCACCTTGGCGTCTGGTAATATACAAACGACCAAACTGCCAGCATTTAGGCGTATCGTGGCCAGATACGCGAATAAATAGTAGTTTTGGGCTACATGTAAAACGCCACTACTTCTTGAACTTTTTTTTCTAAAGCTGTTGCAGCAACAAAAAGCTTCACATGTATAATGTGACACTTGGGCACGTATTCGGTTAAGTTTATTAGCATGCGTCTTGATCAACGAAATCAAAGTACAGGAACATGTGTAATCTTATTTTTTGTCTCGTGAATATACTGTGCCTTGTCGCTGGACATTGCAGCTTTAAATGTGCTCATCGGGTATATGAGCATCATTGAAGTTTGGGCAATAACGTGAACTCGTAAAGCGCTGCTTATACGGTGCATAGATGAACGCTTCGTTTTACGACAGGATTGTACCATCCTAGGACTTTAGGGGGCGATAGAGAGCAAAAATCTGCAAAGTTCCATAGTGTATCTTTATTTTAATGAATTAAGTATAAAACCCAAACAGTAGACATTAAATTAACACACTATAATCATAGTTCATCATTAGAATAAACAGTAGATCCAACTTATTACCTTTACTGATTAGCACAATGGGTTCAGTACATAGTTTATCCCCACTGTTCATTCAAGGAGGTAAACAGGTACAGTGGATGAGACCATTGCTGTGGTGTAGGGGGAGTCACTGAGTAGTGATTGACAGTGGAACGGGATAAACATGTTGTGTTTAATCTACGCATCATTCTGTAGACAATCACAACATGTGCATTAGATAATTTCTCTATCTGCTGTCAATCAGACTACTAAAGCTGACTTTGAGCTCAGGTACTGTACCGTCAACCCACCTCTTTGCTGGGTTACTGGGCTGAATGGTTCGACAGGCAGCCAGTGGCTCACTTGCTGACTGTAGCTCACTGCACACTGTGTCACACATGTGTGCAGGAAGAGGTGGATTTAAACAAAAAATAGAGTTTCAATGTTTTCCACAGGACTCATACAGTCAATAAATGTATATATTTATACAACTGTAGTTAAATCAACTGCCTGTCAGCAATGAAATGTTGTCTGTTCTCTTCTTAGCAGCTAGTCAGTTAGCTGTAGCATAAATGAGTCAGTGAACGAGTTATTGGAGATTGTGAGCCCCAAGTCAGTAAAGTGACTCACGATATTTGAGTCACTAGTTCATGACTCGCACATCACTACTTTTTAGATGCGTCATATGCTTGTTCGATCTGATTGTTCAAAGGTGTGACATGTTTAAAGTCACACAACGTAACTTTTAGACCTTAAACACATGCTTTTCTGGCTCGTTTTGATGGCACACCAACATCCAAAAAGCACATTTTTCCAGCTGTCACTATCCAGCGGCGTCCAGGGGCTCAGCAACTGCACTCTGCAACTTTGAGTCACCAGGACGCCACCTTACGTTGCGTCTGCATTTCGCTTTAAGGCACTTATGTCACATTCTAACAACCGTATATAAACACACCTGGCTGTGGCTACAACCGAATGCTGTGCACAATGGTTAAACCTAAGAAAACATTGTCGGAGCAAGCAAGAAAAAAGAAAGCAGTAGAACGAGAGACAAGATAAGAGTCAGCACTGCTTTGGCGTTCACTCGCTAGAGAGAACTGAGAGAAAGAACGGGGTGCAAGATAGATGCAGAATTAGCCTTGTTGCTGCTGGATTGGTGAATAAAATACTATTAGCCACATTGTTTCTGTGTGATAGTATTTGCTCTCTCGTAATGAAATCCACCCATGTCAACAGTGTTGTGGTTGAAAGGGCTCTTGGCATGGTTTGGCTGACACATCCGTGTTATTGTGGTTTAGTGCAGCAGTGGCTACACGCGTAGCTTAGCTTATGCTAATCTTGTTTTTATGTCTCGTGAATATACTGTACCTTGTCGCTGGACATTGTAGCTTTTTATGTGCTCATCAGGTGTATGAGCATCACAGAAGTTTGGGCAATGACATCAACTCGCAAGGCGCCACTGACGCGCACAGATGAACATTTGGTCTTACGACAGTATCGCACCATCCTAGGACTTTAGGGGGCAATAGAGAGCAAAAATCTGCAAAGTTCAGTAGTGGGTCTTTAAAAGAGACAGACAGGTGGTTCAACCAATCACCTGCCAAGTAGTTCTTGTTTTTTAAATGCTTGCATCTTTGCAACATGATTTGTACAAAAGCGTCTGCAAAATGAAACTGTAGCACTGTAGTTACAGACAGTGTTGCCAGCTCCTTAGTAAGAAAGGTCAGTATTTGCTGTCCTTAAAATCACTCCATGTGTCAGTCTTCATCACCCAAAAATTTTACTCAGCTTTGTCACTTGTTGCTTTTGACAAGAATAGTTACCGAGAGGATTCTGAAAGTCACTAGACTTATTGAGAAATTCCCAGAGCTGGCACCACTGGTTGTCAAAGAGAGACTCAGATGGACTCATGGACATAAAGCATCTGAACTCTGGTCTCTGGTTCTCACAGGCGGAGGCCTTCAGGAGGGGGCACTCGCGTCAACCTGCACCTTCAACTTAATCCCAAAGTCAAACGCAAACAACACTTGCAAACAAGAAACCAGACTCGTTGGTGACCCCATGTTTGTATTGTGTCTATACTGTATTTGTTTACAGCATATTTGTACGGTAATGGTTTTACTTTTAAAGAAGGCAATGACTGAAATGTTCACATTCTGCCTGGAGGACATTTGGAAGCCAAGGGACAGCTGAGGCTTGTTTGGATTGTGTTAACCAATAACGACACACAGAATCTTCACATAAGAAAAATATTTGTGAATGTAAACAGTAAAATATTTACACAGTACTTTTTTACAACTTGTTAAAAAAGGGGAAAAAAACAGCCAGAAAACTTAATACAAACGATAGAAACAAAGGTCTGAAGTGCCTCGTGCATTGATGTTAGACCAAAGATCAAAAAGGAAGCATCTATTTTCATTTTTGTAAAGTCACTTAACCTTCGACTATGTGGAATTGATGTGTGTTATCATTTTGCTATTATTCAGTGCTGAGCTCACAGCCACCGCACTATTCTTTTCAGGCCCAATGAGCCAGACCATAGCTGAGCCTGGTGATGCTTCATCTCAGTGGGAGCAAGTGGCAAGGTAAAGGCAAAGCAGAGCTTGAAAACACAACAAATATGTGTGTGAGATATTGTGTGTTTGCAGCTAGTCTTTCTCCTCGTCTTCATGTCAGCGTGAGAAAAGGTTTCATGTCTGCGAGAAAATGGTGTGTGTGTGCGTGCATGCGTGCGTGCGTGCGTGCGTGCGTGGGGATGGGGGAAGGAATCACCGTGGCCTCTGGGCTCACTCCTGTGAATGGACTCCCATTAGGACACCGTTACTGGACACCGTTACTGGGACTCCCCCCCAGCACTCCTGCCAATTGTCTCCCCAAACAATAGCAACAAACAAAACATTAACATGGAAATTGGCTGAAATGTACCTAATTAGTTTTGTTGGTGGGTTTTTGTTAAGCAGAATAGAGGACGGAGGTGAATTGCTCTCAGACCAGGCCTGACTGAGCCCCCGATACCCCTCAGCAGCTGCTCAGCAGTCGAGACCGGGGATTCAATGGGGAGAAGCTTTTCCTATTGTTGTTCTTGTGTTGACATCTCAATCCAGGAAAACAGAAACAAGAGCTATCCAGATGCTAAACACTGGCCTGGTGTGTCAGTCTGCTGAAGTGTAAAGCTCCTATCCCAAATATTAGTGACGCAAGATAAATCCTTGAAACAATGACATGAGGTCCGAGGGTTTGAAAAGGCAAAATCAGTGTTTTTCAACCTGAGGACACATAAATAATGGTGTTAATCAGTTCAAGATGAGTGTCAGATTTGAGAATGCTTAAAATGTGATTATTAAAGAATGTGTGAGTGTCTTCAGTGGATGTTATATTTTGTAGCTTTAACTGACATTGCAGTTTAAATCAAGGTAGACTATACTATTAATTCCAATGCTTTTGCAGAATAGTGGTTATTTTCTGTCTGGTTTGTGCTACTTGAAGGAAGGTCAAAAGTATTATAATTACATGATTATTTCATCTTAGAAAAATGTATCCATGATCACATAACTGCTATGTTACAAGAAACAAAAACATGTATCAGGTTTCAAGAAGTTTTCCATAGAAAGTGGCTTCTCAAGGTGTTTCCATCCGCACAAAACCACTGAGACCACCGCTGTAGCAGATGGGACAGGCTGGTGTGGCAATGCGACGCTGAAACCAAATGTTACAGAGGATCTACGAGTGTGTGGCCCACGTGAGAAAGAGATACGTGGCTCATAAGAAGCTCAAAACAACAATCATTGTTCTCGTTGGAGAGGTTTTCTCTATAAGAGGTGTGTGGGGATATGGCAGAGTGGTGCTGGTGTTCAGAAGGTCCACACTCGGATGTAGCAGGTGGATTTCAAGATCTAGCCTCTCTCGGACCCCTTTTCATCCTAGGAATGAAACGCACAGCCGCCAAAAACACTTATTCACCAAATCATTACCTTTCACACATCTTTTATCATTCCAACGTCCAATTGACAAAGTTGTTAGTGAGATGAAACTTAAATTGCATTTCTCTCTGTAGAAATGAAAAGTAGGATGCAGTTCATTACAACGAAAGAACTGGCCCCTGTGTATCACTGTGCCCTGCATGTTGTGACTGACTGCAGCTATCACTTGTAGAACTTTTGTTTTGCACATACACACAAAGAAGCTACATCATCACACACACACACCTACGTACATTGATAAAAACAAACAACATGCAGAATATAGACTCGAACAGATTGTAATATGTGGATGTTTTGCATGTGTCAGCAGGTTGCTGTGGAGGGAGGGGCTTGGCCCCCCAGCCCCAATGTTGTATGCTGTGAGTCGATCATGGCTCGGTGCCTCCGCAGCCTGCCATTTGAGGACGAGCAGGATTAAGACCTGTCCATAGGCTTTACTGGTCTACAATCTTTAATCCAAAACCATAATACACACCGCCACACCACAAAAAACAAACACAAACACTTGAAGTGTCAGAAGCCACTCAAACAAAAGTTATTTACGCCGAAGTCCCATGATCCCACCGATGGTTTAATTGTGTGAGTGTGTCGTGAAACATGCAGACATGAGGCAGAAATGGAATGTGGCTTTTGTTTTGTTCATGTGTCAGTGGGACGAGCCTGCCACATGAACTGCTGAACATTTCATTTCAGTTGGAAAGTATGTTCCAATATCTGGTATGTATTTTTTTGTGTAGGTCCTCAGGAAGTCCTTTTGATTCTGGTCATTTGCCAAAACAACTGCAACCCACATCAACACCAGCAGATTTCATTCAAATAAGAGAAATTTTTCAAAGTCATCTGCAAGAGTAAATAAAAGTGCTTTTCAACAACTGATGGCTTCAGGAGCCTGGAACCCCAGTCATCTCTAAGTCACTTACAACTTATAAGTTTTTTTTTGTTGTTGTTTTTTATTATTGCTCCCATGCTGTTGCACTAACTGAGTTGCGACCTCAGAATGAATGAACAGGTTGTTTTGGGTTTTTTTTTGGGGGGGGGTCTTTTCGCGTCTTGTAAACTGTAAAACAAACTGAACTCGAAAAACTCCTCACTCTCAAGTGGGAGTCTTTCGTCACTCTCTCCTAGCTTTCTTTATTTCTTCCTTTCAGCTCCGTCTGTGATAAAGTGCGGAGTGAAAACTACTGTGAAAAGCCTTCAAACACCAACAGAGATAATAAAGAGTGATGGGATGTTAACGATGAGCAGCCAACATGTTTGAGTCAGTTCACCACAATGGAGGGTGGTGACGGTTAGGTGACAGTCCAGTGTTTCCTTGTCAGAGCTTATTGTTAGCAGACTACTCACTGACTGATTGCTAATTGGCAGCCTGATGGCATCAACAATAGACAGCTGCTGGAAGACACAACACAGTGGATCATGTCCCTGCTGATACAGGAACGAGACAAAGTCACTACTGCTGTCTTGTCCACATTACCTTCTCAATAAATAACAACCAATAGATTGGATTTTAACTTCTTTCTTGTGTTTACAGACTATTTTATGCAGTTCTAGTTAGTGTGTTGAGAGAAAACGGTCAATTATACTTCTTTTTATGGTCTGTAAATGCTGTGATGTTCTATGAAGACTGTCTGTATTTCCTTCAAGTTGGAGTCTCTTTGTCGACCTTTTCATCCTTGTTGTGAAACTTATGCATGGTATTACCATGTGTAAAGGGACATAAAACACGCTGGTGTTGTGCTTATCTGCAGGTCTCCCCACGTGCAATAAGCGCATTCCTCCTGTCTGCCTTTGCGATCCGATCTCATCATGGAAATGAGTCAGCTTCCATGTTTGCAAACACAGTTTTGTCAGGCTTATTTAAGATCTGACTTGAGATACCAACCAGCCTGTTGGACTGCTAAGGGGTTTATTGAATAGTTATTTGATGGTTTCCTTCAGGACAGCATTAATATTGGGTCTGCTGACTCACATCTTCCACCCCTTGACAACACATCATGGACTCTCTGTGGGCTTTTCATCAGTCCTGGGACTGATGCAGGTGATCATCCTGCGGGTGGTGGGCCTGCGGGAAGGCGGACCCATGTCGTCCTTTCGGGCTCTGCCCGACCAGGTCCCGAGGGCTAAGACCCGGCCACCAGGCGTTTGCTGTCGAGCCCCAGCCCCAGGCCTGGCTCCAGGGCGGGGCCCCGGTGACGCCGATCCGGGCGACATGACCTTCCTTTGAGTGATTTTCTTCATCAGGAGCTTTGTGAGCCACTCTTCGTCTGACCCGTCACCTGAGATCTGTTTGCCTTGGAAGACCCTACCAGGGGAAAAAGCCCCTGACAACATAGCTCTCAGGGTCATCCGAGCACGCAAACCCCTCCACCACAGTAAGGTGGCAACTGAAGGAGGGGTGTTGTGTATGAAAAAATCATCATTCAAAACCCCTCATTAATGTTATGTTTTTTTTATCAAGTCCTACCACATACAACTACTTGAGAGCTGTTTGCAAGACAATCCTGACATATAAACAGGGATGTAACTATATTTAATTATTTTTTTTCCTTTTTGTTAAATGAAGTCCCATGCCTCCTTCCTCTCTCCCCTTTCAGAGGATGTTGGGGAATGTCCCAGCTGGTTTCTGTGCTGCCAGCCAGGGGTAAGGAGGTGTTCAACCCTGCTATTATCAAGGAGCACTTGTGAATTACCCAACAAGTGATGTTTACCACTGATCTCATATATATGCAAATGTCAACACTTAATTGGGAAGGAGGAGCCAGGGGTGGGAGGGCATGGTGTGGTGAATCAGTGTAAAATAGATTTTTGTAGGCTGATATTTGATTGATGGTGGGAAAGGGGGGAGGCAGAGCAACAGGCAGGGGTCTGGAGCCACAGCCACTTCTGTTGAAGACAGTTCTCATTGATGCTCAGTAATTAAGTGTGTTTCTTATGTTAAGAATGTAAAGAAGAAAGGAAGAAGAGCTCAAGATAGATTCTGCTCATTGACTGCTCAAACTCACGATTCAACAAAAAACACTTTATTTACAGATGGATGTATGTATTGTGTTGATTTCGTTTGCATGGTGTTCGTGTGCAGTCCAATTTCAATGGGTTTGCATGAACACGTCAGTCGAATTGTCACTGAAATGGGAAAAGACAGCTGAACTTTTACCTAAAATAGAGCTGAATCCGTAAAATGTTAAAATAAAAACAGTGATTTTGTTAGAAGAGAACAAAAATATCTTTTTAAAGATTTGTTGCTTGGCAATGTTCCAAAAAATGTGATACTTTACTTTCCATGTTTGAGACTCCTGGTTTAAATGTATTCATTATAATGGCTGAAAGAAAAGCAAAAACCATCAAGGGAATTTTATTGTGAGTATAACTCTGTGCGTGCGTGCGTGCGTGCGTGCGTGCGTGCGTGCGTGCGTGCGTGCGTGCGTGCGTGCGTGCGGGTCGGGTGCTTGTTGACATGAATGTGCTTCAGGTCTGAAAGACAAGAGGTTAACAAATATGATGAAAACATGGGGGCAATTGACACCTTTTGGGATCAAATTGGAGTGAATATTAAATAATAATATTAACAATAATGACAATACATATTTATATTCATATTCTTAATAAAGTCTCTGAACTCTTTAGAATCAGATCGAATCATTGCCAGAGTTTTTCTTCATTTCCAGCCATCAGGACCAAGCCCAGAGTCTCTCTCAGACTAATATGTTTCCCTTTGATAAGTTGAATTTTACTGGCACTGGCAGCCGCTGCTCACTCGTGGCTCCAGCTGAAGGATTAAAGCCGCCATACGTGAGCTGCATGGCGAAGAGTCTGCTGGCTTTGAGACAAACAGCCTGCAAACGCTTTTATGTATATTATCAGACAAGTTCCTTCAGGAACGTATTGCTGAAGGAGCTTACCATTGAATTAATGTAACTTCAGTGAGCTTACACCCAGCCCAGCCTTGTAAGGAGAAGAGCATCTTATTGACCTCCCTATGCACAGACGTAAAGACTCAAGACTGGTGGTTTTACTCAAGTTTGATAGGATAACAGGTATGATTTTTCACAGGGACGGGAGGAAGAAAGCATTTTTAACCAAAACACCCCATCCAAAACTATAAGTGTGCCTGTGTTACACTGGAGTGTCACTCCGCGACAAAGGAACTTTGGTATTTTGTCCTCCTCGACTTTACAAAGTCTGCTCACAGTCTCCCTGGTTGTTGGCATTGGGTTGGACAGACACAGACATCTCAGGGCTGTTCATCAGTTGAAACTTGTTCCATAGAAGACATCCGTTCATAGCAACAAAAAAATATCTGTAAGATCGTCAGAATTGAACTGACTAAGAGTGTCTAGTGGCTAGGAGGCAGTTTGTCCCTGTGATGTAGAGTAAGTGGGTCATATCACACTTTACATTTCTTGTAAAAACAGCACATTACGAACAGTGACGCCTCCTGCACATACCAACAACCAAATTTCAGTCCCAGAACAGGAGGCACATTTTACTTGGGCAAAATTTCATAAAATAATCATTTAAAAAATAGTCCAACAGTTGCCTCAATTTTGTAACCTGCCTACAGGACAAAATCTTAACTGACAGTGTACCAAACAACTGTTAAAATTAGCAGTGTGAAAATAGATGTATTTTTTGTACAAACAATCGAATAATATGCAATAAATATCATCAATTTTTCTTTTAAACAATCTCAATCCAAAGTGGCGAAAAAAAGGTTTTTGTAGTCTCAAAGTGTCATTGATCAGTAGTGATGCAGCACTGTTTTTTATAAAGCTACGTATACAATGAGTTTTGGTTTTTAAACATCAAATTAAGGACATTTTCTTATTCACAACCAAACAAAGCTGTTAAATAGCACTAAAGCCTGTGCATTCAGTTTATTATTACATATTCTGGTTATGTATTATAACTGATAGCAATAGACAAAAAAAGAAATACTTGAATAGTCCCAAAGGGAAATTCAGGATGCTCTGTCTCTCTGTTTCACATGTTCCTCCCCCAACCGTATTCTCTCTCTCTCTCTCTCTCTCTCTCTCTCTCTCTCTCTCTCTCTCTCTCCCTCTCACTCTCTCTCTCTCTCTCTCTCTCTCTCTCTCTCTCTCTCTCTCTCTCTCTCTCTCTCTCTCTCTCTC